>JAZAYU010000021.1:7706966-8103490 GCA_038501625.1 Corbicula japonica
CTTTAAAACTAATTGAGATATTGCCTTGAAACTTGAAATATATTTTCACCATCAAAATCTACATCATAACCAACAAGACCCATAACCCTTCTTCCAATATTTTTCAAATTATGCCTCTTTTTCGCTTACATTTTGTGTTAAGCAAAATATACAGTCGGCCCTTAACTTCGTTATGAATGGAGGGATTTCAAAATAACTTGGCACAAATGTTCACCATGACAAGGCGGTGTGTCGCGTACAATACCCATGCCTGTAGGTCCAAAGTCAAGGTCACTGTTACTAAAAATAGAATTTTCTTGCAAAATCGTGTCCGCTCTGTAACTTTGTTATTTCTTATTGGGTTTTTAAATAACTTGGTATAATTGTTCACCATATCAAGACGGTGTGTCACGTACATGCCCAAGCCTGTATGTCAATGGTCAAGGTCACTGTTGCTAAAAATAGAATTTTCTTGTCTAGGCTGTTACTTTGTTATGAATGGAGGGATTTCAAAATATCTTGGCACAAATGTTCACCATGACAAGGCGGTGTGTCCGCACAATACCCATGCCTGTAGATCCAAGGTCAAGGTCACTGTTACCAAAAATAGAATTTTCTTGTCCAGGCTGTAACTTTGTTATGAATGGAAGGATTTCAAAATAATTTGACACAAATGTTCACCATGACAGGGCGGTGTGTCACGTACCATGCCCATGCCTGTAGGTCAAAGGTCAAGGTCACTGTTACTAAAAATAGAATTATCTTGTCCTGGCTGTTACTTTGTTATAAATGGAGGGATTTTAAAATAACTTTGCACAAATGTTCATGAAAAGGCAGTGTGTCCGCACAATACCCAAGCCTGAAGGTCCAAGGTCAAGGTCACTGTTACCAAAAATAGAATTTTCTTGTCCAGGCTGTAACTTCATTATAAATGGAGGGATTTCAAAAAAACTTGACACAAATGTTCACCATGAAAGGGCAGTGTATCGCGTATTATTCCCATCATTGCACTTGAGTGTCTGAAAATGATGCATAGCGGGGCATTCGTGTCCTATGGACACATTTCTAGTTTCACTTATATTTTCACTTAAGTGCACTTCATCGATAACTTTGCAAATACTTAAGGTATCAACTTCAAACTACCATTATATTTTCATTTCAGTTCTTTTTCTGTAACATTACTGAAGTGATTGATATTTGACTAAAGGTAAATGTCTCTAATAAAAAATTACTAACAAGTTTTCTAACAAATTCAGAAATATTTCATAGTTATTCCCCTATTCAGTTTAATATTTATGGTACATTTAGGAATTATTTCTGTTATTTGAAAAGAATTTCTCCCGTACCATTCACTTGTAAATATTTTTCCTGATTGCACATGAATGTATGGCCATAGTTGTTATTGTTTTAATCTTCAAATTGCATTTGTTTCAAATGATTCGAATAGTCGAGCATGCTGTCTCCTCTGACAGCTCTTGTTTATTTTCATTTATTAAAGCTGCATGAATGTATGATTGAGACACACTAAATCTATCTGTATATGTTGGTATTTGTATTTTTGTATCTTGTAACAAGAAAACATAAAATTGTGTTTATATGTATGTGTTGACTTGTGAGACCTCAGTTCACAAGAAAATTAATCATCCTATATAAAAATTACTGTGTTGTTTTTGCCCCTTTCTTCCATGAATACATGACATGAGTGACCAGTGTATATCCAGATCAGCAGGCATATCTGTGCAGTCTTAACAGGATCTACACGGTTCATAATAAGCTTCATGAGGCTATTTCTTACAAATATGCAAACAGTGTAGATTCCAATCAGATCCAGATCAGACATCAAAGTTGTTCTTGCTGATACATGTACTGATGTATTGTTTTCCAGGTGTCCACTAGCTGCTTAATCTAAAGGGTCATTTTTTGTGTCGCCCTTTCAAAGAAAAGGCAATACATAGGGATCGCTTTGTCTGTCCGTCCATCTGTCCCAAAAACTTAATGTTGGTTATAACTTTGCCATTTCTTAATATTTCTTCATGAAATTTTCAAATTATATTGTTTGTGACAACATGCTAGAGCTGATATTAATTTTCAGGTCAAGGTCACATTTGATGGAGTTAATCCCTTTTTGTACTTTTTTTTAACAGAAAAACTTAATTTTGACTTTAACTTTGACTTTTTTTAAATATTTCTACATCAAACTTTCAAATTATATTGCTCATGACAACACTTATCATGACTCCAAGTTCTTTATGTCAAGATGGGGTTATTCCCTTTTTTGTTCTTGCATTTTTAACTTGATCTAGTTCCCAGAGCGACACAAGTGAACACCCATCTAATGTAACTTTTTGGTGGATTCTGGCAATTAATAACCAAAATTACCCTTAATTTAAAGAAAACAAAGACACTTCAGCTAAAATCATTACAACTTCAATATAATTAGATTATTTGTTGAAATTAATATTTCAGGATAACAGCTCTACTTGGAATGCTGTGAGGAGACCAGTTTGACAATTCTGTCTATGACTGTCTGAGGGAGCATACAGCCTTTAGATTGCCACTAATTCCTGCAATGGAGCATGCTGCTTTTGTAATGGACAAGAATAAAAAAATCACAAATGTCGATACAAATAGTGGATGTGAAATGGAGACAAGTTATATAAAATATAACCAAAACGTTTTAATGTGCACCTCATTGAAAAAACATCAGTTGACAAAAAAGCATCAGTGTTATTGTGTGTTTGAACATTATTTGCTGAATAATAGAACCATTGAAAAAACAATAGTGTCACTTGTAGTATTATTTTTAATCATGTGACCCAATTCTGTTTGTCGATTTCAAGTTTGAATATTCAAAGATTATGACTAGCTTAGCTACTTTTTTCTGTCATTGGTGTCACCGTATCTCAACTCAGAATTTTAGGTGCTGTCTAATGATACTGCGCTTGCAAACAACTGCTCACAGGATTCTTCCACACTTACAAAAGTATTCACGCCATTAAGGTAATATTCCATTCGTCATTGCACTCTCATTGATAAAATGAAAAATTAAAAAGTCTCTCTAAATGCAAAATGCAAGGACGAAAGGAGTAATACCTTTAAATAAAGCGTTGTGTTTGAGAACTGACCAGCGTTGTTTCACTGTTGACCATATGACCTATGAAGTATGATATCCTTCACTTAATTGTGATTGGTCAATTTCATTTCATTGTCTACAAGTCCAATCATATTCAAATTATGCCTTTAGACATATTGTCCTACCACCAGGTTCGCTTTCCATGTCACCACGTCTGCAAACTTGATAACAGTATTTGTCTTGACTTGTTAATTGGACATTAATTGTTTTTGGGGTCGAAGATCTATGTCTCGGAGGACATAAAGTAAATTGTTCCCCGTTCTTGAGGCGAAAGTTTATTTCTGGTCCAACTTAATCA
The DNA here is from genome assembly GCA_038501625.1 of Corbicula japonica. NCBI lineage: Eukaryota > Metazoa > Mollusca > Bivalvia > Venerida > Cyrenidae > Corbicula > Corbicula japonica. The sequence continues at coordinate 7,710,377 of JAZAYU010000021.1, forward strand.
AACCCAAAAATCCATTGCTTTTCAATTGTGTTTTGATAGCCGACTCATCAGTACCTCCAGTCCTTTGATTGAATGGTGTTGTTGTTTTGTATTTTGAAGCTCTCATCGAAAATAAGATTTCAATTGTAATTGTTCATAATTGTAATTTTAATGAGTTAGCTTCTTTAAATAAAGATTTCATTATTATTATTATTATTATTATTTTATTATTATAATTAATTTTATTTTTATTATAATTATTATAATTCTTCTTCTTCTTCTTCTTCTTATTATTATTATTATTTTTTATTATAATTATTATTATTGTTATTATTATTATTTTTTTTTCAGACTGTTTTCATTTTGCGTGGAAAACATTTTATCTTATTTTGGTCACAACAAAAGCCTCACAATGCACAAGGTTAAGGTACTACTAAATTTGCAAGGTCATCAATAAAAAGAACATTATCAAAATCTATCTAACAGCAAAATGCGGTTGAATAAAAGTTTTGTTCATATGTAACAAATGCGATACAATAAGGTCCTTAAAACGGGCCGAAATATTGCAACGAAATAGTTTTTTTATAGGAGTGTTCTTATCCTACGTAAGCTTCGTGCTAAAAGAGACCTTTATTTATCAGAAAACTGGATGGGGGCTTCGCGGCACAAACCACACTACTGTGATATTAAAATATATGAATGTGCAACTTTAAAAGCGTTGAAAACCGAATGTTTTATCATTTTTTTTGTGTTGAGTTCTAATTGGTTATCTGCTACTAGTTGCCAATAACAGTCTTCCATTTAACCAATAAGAACTGGATGTGAGCTATAAAACAAAATGAATGTCTTTGCTGAAAAATCCTAATTATTCAAATTATAAAGCTTCAACAACTTTTCCTTTCAAAAAAAAAAAATAGACCGATAATCGCTTGCTGAGTTTTCCTGAATTTCGATGAAAAATACGATCATTGTCAATCAAGAGGTCGCTGTATTGTTTTGATACTAGTAAATCCCCGAGTTTGTGATATATCGGCTACTTTATCTAAATAAATCAGTCGATGGTTAAAACACTACAAAATATCGAAAGTTCGCAATAAGACCGACTTCATGTACTTACTTTTGAAGTGTTTTATTTTGTATACAAACAACACATGCTTATCCTCTCGTAAAATATACGCGCAGTTTTCCGTTTTGGCAGATGTAAAATCCGTATATGTGTCCGCCTATGTTTTCATTACATCAAAACATCAACAAAAGGAGTGAGACAATGCTAAGGTACGTGCTTTTCAGAAAAAAGTTAATAAACGTTTCTATATTTATTTTCTTTTAAAGTTGCATATGACAAACAACATTGCACTTGAAAACTCGATATGTTTTTCTTGTTCATTTATTAAATCATTTGAATCGTCAAAAATATAATTACGAATAATAGATTTTTTTAAAGTACCTATACAGTTTATATTCTGTATCAATGTGTTGGAAGTGTTAACCACTGTCAGTTCTGTATTTTCGGGACTTTCCTGTTTCCGCTAATAGAGATTAGAACTGCAAAGAAAAAAAATGAAAATTTGTTAAAAACAATATAGCTTCACCATGAAGCAAAAATGTAGAGGAAAAAACATACCGGGTATGCTTTTATATATTAATATAATATTTTCAATTGTAAACACCTGTTGTCAGTCGCTTTCACATTGACTGATCCGAAAGCGGCAGCACATCAGGTTCTTTTTGTTAACTGTGGTGTCTTTTTGAATTCGATCAATTAGAATTTCAATAGGGTGAGGAGGCTGTGTTTTCTGAAAATGCTTATTCCTGATATGCCTATTTCACTTTATTTTGATGTCATCAATGCTTTCCTGCTTTAAAATTAATTACTTGACAATGTTTAATTTTACTTTCTCTGATGAATTTAGGTCAGATTATGAGTTGCTTCATATTTTCTTTCACATTGAACGATCACAACTAAATTATTTTCTCAATATTTGGAGTTATTGAAGATTTATTTCTTTTTGTCTTTCAGAGTACCAAAGATGTACTAACAAACAAAACATTTAGTCATACCTAGATTTTAAATGAATGAGAACGTTTCTATTAGAGTGAATTTGTTAGACTATCCTGCTGTTCATGCTTATTAAACATTTGAAGGAGCACTAACGTTAATATAAGAAAAGAATTGAAAATTCAGATATAGAGGTCATCTCCAATTCGCAAACATGGATACTATCATGAACACAACAGTTGGAACACTTAACAACACAGGAACAACTTTTGATAATTTAACCAGTTACTCAACCGGCTCTTTTGAGTTGACGACGAAGATCTTGCAAGAAGATACTTCCGTTTCCGGTTTTCAAGGAAACACCACAAACCCTGTGACCAACTTTCCAACGACAGTGACGTATGACTTTGCCAACACCAGTGACTATGGAAACAACATTGACTACAGTGTTAGTTATGACTATGGTAACAAAAGTGACAACGGCAGCGGATATCCTGACTATAATGGCGTCTATCCTGACTATTATAGCGGCTACGATGAATATATGTACCCGGGATTTTCGTTTGAAAGGCCCGTTTATTTGGTTCTGTGGGAATTCCTCGTCATCTTTACGTCTCTTGTTAACATTATCGTGATTTATGTTCTGTTACAAAGGAAGATGCGCAATTCGACAAACATTATCTTGGCAGCCATAGCAATCTCTGATTCGCTCACCGGACTAGTCACGTTGCCATCATACATAATGGTGTATCAAAGATTTGATCCGTTTAAGCCATATCATAATGACGGTAGCTTACCATTCAACCAGTCAGGACATCCATATGGAGACTATTTCAACCATCCACACCAGGAAAATATGCAGCTTAGTGGCATTTATTTTCAAAATGGTAACCACCAAGGAGGTTTGAAAACGGGATATCTTCCAACAAGTGGCGATTATTATCAAAATAGCGACATATATCCGAATGCGTTTCCAAGCAGTGGGACAAGCTACATTCCAAATCAGCACGCCGATGATGCACATGGAAACCCACTCACGGCTAAGAATACATTTGATCCTGCGATGATGACCCCGCCGTCTACCCACAAACCATTGGACGGTTACAAGCTGACTAAAAGTTTGTGTCGAGGATTCATGATTTCTAAGTACTTTTTGTCCAAATGGTTCCATTCAATTTCCATATTTTTAACACTATTTTTGGGAATTCAGAGGTTCATTTCAGTGGCTTATCCTTTCAAATCACAGTCAATGTTCAGTGTTACTAAAACGATTGTTTGTTGCGTAGTGATATTTGTTGTTTCGCACATTCTGCACGTATTTCATCTGAGTGATGAAAAGGCGACCGATGGACAATGTCAATGGGAACTGAAAGAAACGGGGTGCAAAGGTGGCTGCATTTATCTGTGGATAATGTTTTTCATTCGCCATTTTATACCGTGCATGGCGTTGATAATATTCACCGGTCTATTCATACGTGAACTGAACAAGGGGGAAAGAAACCTTCGTAGAATCAATAGCACAATTTCACAAGTTTCAAGAAGGGCGGACGAAAACAGACGTATAACTATCATCGTAGTTGCAATTGTTATCGTATTCCTTATTCCTGAAGTGCCATATGGCGTCTTTCTGCTGTACAATGCTATTGCAAAGAGCTCCAACAATGGAGAAGATATTGATCTAGAGACAAATAGAGCCATTCATATGGCATACGAGTTACTGTTAGTTGTCTCTTTTCATGCAAACTTTTACATTTATACTCTGTTCAACAAGCGATTTCGTAAAATGCTAAAACGTACATTCATACATCCCGTCAGAAGGTTCTTTGGAGACCAACGACGGTTCTCAATTTCAAGAACATCCTCCTCCTCGCAACGGACAGTTACAAGAAAAACCGACTTCACAATGTCAAGTGCTCATGAACTAAAAGAGCTAAATACCATCGACCGGTCTAGTCCGTGCAAAATGGATGAACAGATTTTAGAATCCTTCATTCCCAAATCAACTAATTGCGACAGCGGTGATAAAAACGAAAACGTTGAAACCAAGTTTATGGAGTCGGTGTCAGCTGAAATAACACAAAATCAAGAAAGCAGCGAACACGATGCATTGAACACAAATGTGTAATTTAAATAGAATCACTTTAGGGCTGACTTTCACTTATTTGTATATTTCGACATGCGCTTGTAGTGAAACAAGAACAGAACAGAACAGCTGTTTTATTAAGACGTGTCTTGATACGTTACCGTTTACAGCTGGATCGTAATACTTTGGTTTGTTATATAGGGAATTTCTTGTTTTAGTGTTTAATTTTAAATAGGTTTTGTTTAAACAATACTTTAATAGTAGATAGTGACTGAGAAATTGGATAAACTAAGCAAAAATCATGTTTTACTTGCTTTCTTCAGTAATTTCGTGTAAAATTTAAAAATTTCAAACAAATCAACCCATTTTTATAAAAAAGGGATAACAACAATTGCATTTTAGTGATGACTTATTGTAATGTCGAAACTCTAACTTTTTGCTTCAATATATATGGCATATAACAACATAGATTCCCCAGACACCTGTGCCCAAGGTTATAAAACTGAGCGTGGAAACCAGTCTCAAATCTCAAGCATCTGATGCATAACCTTCAGTCCTGCTTTCCTAACAAGTGTATCGCCTATTTTAATAATTGTAATATATCGGCTTTTCTTTTTATAAATCTCTGCTTTGATGGACTTTAGTTTCATTTTCATTTTCAAGAACAATTGGTTGGTACACAGGTGACCGTATCATCCTTAAAAAATAAAATTCTAATAAAAAAAAAGTTTTTGTGTTTTTGATATATTATAATGAAGGTCCCCAAGAAGCGGGTCCCATACACTGATAGGGACCTCAAAGAACTGAAAAATTTTATCATTTAAACAAACAAATCTAGCTTAAACAATACAGCAACAGATGAGTCTTGCATCATGCTAACATGTCGCGAAAACCGAATTGAATTTCCTCAAACCGTCAGTTTACGGAAATCGCCGATCTCAAATTTTGCAACGATTTCTTCGATTGGCTGGTAGTCTAAAACGCCAGCCAATCGGAAAAACAATTGCATAAAATGACATCGTCGTATTCCGTAAACTGACCGAAGTCATTCGGAAGCATCATGGCTGTCAAAGTAAATATTTGAGACGACGCAAACAAAAACAACGAAGATTTTAGCGTTAGATCGAGAAAAGGTACAAGTTACTGGTAGATAATGATTGAAAACTATGTATTTTATGTATGAGCGGTGTGAATATATCATAGAAGTGTGAAGACACTGGGAAATGCCGTAACCAAAATGAATTTTTGGGATCACCTCATCGATGTCGACTAAAGCGTTAGGCAATGTTTGAGCCTATATGAAAAGCTGTAGCAAAAAATCGGTTTGAGGAAATTCAATTCGGTTTTCGCGTTATGTTAGCATGATGCAAGACTTATCTGTTGCTGTATTGTTTAAGCTAGATTTGTTTGTTTAAATGATAAAATTTTTCAGTTCTTTGAGGTCCCTATCAGTGTATGGGACCCGCTTCTTGGGGACCTTCATTATAATATATCAAAAACACAAAAAACTTTTTTGTCTTTATTGGAATTTTATTTTTTAACAATGATACGGTCACCTGTGGTTGATATGGTTATATGCTTTATGACAAGGACATGACAAGTATGTTTTCAACGCCTCCAACAATAAACATTCTGTTTAATAGACTTTTAAGGACTAGTCGAAATTTCGTGAAACTTCATCGTCTTTCTTATGAAATATTTTCGCAGTCATAAATCCGTATTTGGTACAAGATAAATTATCGAATACATGTATGCAGCATAAATTATATTCTGTTAAGGGCTAACTACACTTTTCCCCTGCAAGTTCATTGATGAAAAGAACATTTTCAAAATCTTAGTAACGGGAAAATGTCGTCCAATGAAACTTTGCACAAATGAATGTTACTAATGTATCTTTATTTTGCATACGGTAAGACACGTTAGAACAGTAAAGAAAAAATAGCGAGATCTAAAAATTCCCTAAACTTCTATTTACATCAATTCACAAAAAAAACTAAACAACACAAAACATCATTTTAAATTCCCACATGACTAATATGATACTAACAACTATTTCTTGTGTCATCGTGACTTACATATGTAAACTTTATGAGATATTAGTAAAAGTGTGCTTGACCTTCAATTTCCTGGTCGCTTCCTGGTCGCGTAAACGGATGACAATCATTGATTTCTCTTTTAGTAGTTGAAAGTTTTTTTCAAAGTACACAACATTTTCTTGTCAGTACCATTACACTCGTGTGGGAATTTAAAATTATGTTTTGTATTGCTTAGATTGTGTGAATTTATGTAATTAGAATTTGAGGGAATTTTTAGGTCTAGCTTTTTTTCTTTACTTTTCTAACGTGTCTTACTGTAAGCAAAATAAAGACACATTAGCAACGTTCATTTCTGCAAAGTATCATTGAACGACATTTTACCGTTATTGAGATTTTGATAATTTTCTTCTAATCGATGAACGTACAGGGGAGGAGTGTAGTTAGCCCTTTACAGAGTTTAATTTATGCTGCATACATTCATTCGATATTTTAGTGCAGGGGAGGAGTGAAGTGGGCCCTTAAAACACAGGGTTACCTCGTTTGCACGTCTGCCATTCATGGTTATGTGTACACAGATGACCTTCTCGATGCATCACTAAACGATTTCCACTGTTACTGTAATTGCATTAATGTAGCCTTCACAATGATATGTGGTTAACTTGGTGCTGTTAAAAGTTTGCCAAGCACCAAGAATATGTTTGCACATATTTCTTCTGGAGTATGCTAGTTATTATTTTTATTACTTTTTTTTCTTTTTCTTCACCTGATTGATTACTGGTTAAACAATACAGACTGTCAAACGTTTAACAATTAAATTTGTTTACGGTGTTTATTTTGAATTTGAGTGGGATATTAGGGATGTGATAAAGTCAATGTTTAACAAAACAAAACAAAAACAACTTTCGGAGTCCAAACAATTAATGTCGTATGGGATTCGCATTTGCTATTAATTCAGTCATAAAAATTCAGTCTTTCAAGTAAAACGTAAAAACTGGTTATATACTTGTCGAAAACATATTAAATAATAAATTTCTGTATCTATTTGATTTGAAATATTTATCTTCTTTCTACATCTAATTCTTTCTGAATCCATTTGCTAGTAATTTTTTTCTTTTCTTATATTTAGAAAAAGCTACTTCAATGTCTTCTTACATTATATATACTGTTGTTAGTAATAATAACATAAAAATAACAAGAACGACATGCAGTTGAGAGCAATCGACCTACAGTCATTATTACACTTTCATCGATAAAAATAACAAAGTGAGGTTCATTTGAACATTATACAAATAAATGCTATTAATACATAAGAAACTGACATCAATATTTGTCTTTTTTGTCGGACAAATATAATACAATATGAGATATTTGAATTATTGTGCTTGATCTCGAATTTCCTGGCCGCGTAGCATGTGACAAAGCAATATCAATGTTAATTTTTCTTTTTGTAATTGAAAGATCGAGATCAAGTTATTTTTCTTTAATGTTTTAACTTTTCTTTCAACGTTTTTACTATAAAGATACATTAATTACATTTATTTGTGCAAATTTATATTTGAACTGCATTTTGCCGTTTGGGAGATTTCGAAAATTTTCTCGATTTATTTAATATGGGATGTGCAATGGCGACTGTGGACGGCCCTCAAGTTTTCACTTAAATCGGATGTGTAGCATATATACCCAACAAAAAAAGTTCTGCACACAAGTGTTCTTTTGCGTAAATTTCATAATATACCAAATAACTGGTATAAAGTCTTACATGTATATCAAGATTAGTTGTTTGCGGCGTTAAAGACAAAAACGAAATTAAAATTGGTTGGTAAATATGCGAGAAATGTCATTTTGAGTTTGATAGGGGTCAACAGTCAAAAGTTGCAAAATTTGCCGTATCAAGGTAGAGGTGTAAAATCTATGAAATAATTCAAAATTTCATTAGTGTCTGTTTTAAGCAATAATGCTAGTAACAGTTAGTAATCAAAATTTGATGCCAAGCCATTTCCAGAGTTACGCTCAAACTTAAGTTTTTATTAATTTAAGTATCACATTGTCTCACTCATTGATCTAAAGGTATGACAAAACAGTTTAGTGATGATTTGAACCGTTTCCATTCTGTATTAATGTATCAAAGCATCCAGTTTATAAAGTGTATGAAAGCAACCATCCAATGCAATCGACACCTAATCTTATTTGAGAAAAACACATCTGCATTGTTTTTCAAATTAATTTATTTCTCATGGTCAACATGGAAGGTTTTCGTTAATTTGACCGTCATGGCAAATGTCGGACCACATCGGCCACCTAGACGTCTTTTTCTGTCTAAACAAGACAGAACACGTGAGGTTGGTCAAGCTAGTTGATCTAGCCGGTTATCTTGTTCACGAATGGAACCTAATTCCACAATTGAAATTTCGTCGGTTGTTAAATTCCGTGCGAAGCCGCTTGAAATAATGCCGGATTCATCGTGGTGAATTTACTCAGTCAAGCGATTTTGCAACTTTTGTGTAGTAACCCCCAGTGGCTTTAACAATGAATTGCTTATAAAGTATTGATCGGATTTTATTTCTGACCTTTTTACATTGTTTACATTGAATTGCTGATTTATCTGGTATGTATTATTTTGTTGTGGTTGGTGAAATTAAAAAGATATTTTATAAAATGTCCAAGTGTGCAGAACTTTTTTTGCCGAGTATAGTTATTAAGATTTCGTTGTAGATTGTTTGATGAATTGTCCGGATGAACGGAAGTGTAATAATCTAGTCAAAGGGTACTTCAATATTTGACCTATATGGTAGGATCATCGACAGTACTTGTTCACTATTACATGTACATACCTAACTTGTAAATGTTTTTTTCATGTAAAAACTTGGCGGAGCGATCGGCATGATTCTGCTTCAAAACCCACATAGTGGCAAATATGTATATTGTTATTCTTTTAAATAAATATTAATAAAGATGTTGCAAATGATAGGCTTGTCGGCATTGCGAGGTTTTAATATGTTGATAAGCTTGTCGGCAGGCCGAGTTTTAGAGATGTGGCTTTTCCTCATTTGACTTTTTTCCATATTTCACGTCGCATCTGAAAACCTAGATCACTGTAACATAGAGTGTTCCTTGTTAGTTTTCCATTGTTTTTTTTATCAATTTAATAGCAAGATTTTGCAAAAAATGTCACCCTGCGTTTCTTTATCATTTGGGTATATTACAATAGCTCAGCAGCGCGCACAAAAAGTTTATAAAAAATAAATGCATGCAAATAACTGGACTATGTATATTAATATATTTTCTTCCTCCTCAAAGTGAATTTAAGATTGTTTTATATTTACTATTATTTCCTTGTTTATAAATTTGTTTTAAAGAGAAAATGGATTAAGATTAGATTACTTTGGAAACTTATTTCCAGATTCTGATACCTTATTTTTAAATTATGAGTTTACGTACCAGTAACATGGTATATGGTTAATAAATATTGTTAAAATTAATTAGTTTGTTTTTTATAAAAACAAACTTGTTTTTTTTCAATTTAATGTGTTGAGAATTATTTGAACATTTACTAATAAAACCTGAACGGTTTAAAGACAGTTTTAAAATAAACGGTTAAGTATTTTATTTGCTGCTGAAACGGGCGAGATTGTTAGATTAAATAGAAAATTAAAAAATATCATCGATTTCTTTGTATTGTACATTAAATTTGGCATGATTATATTAAAAAAACCCACAAGAGGACATATTAAAAAAAGATATGTATTGGAAACAACATGCTTATATAATATGTCGTCTCTCTGAAAACGCTTATACTGTCGTATTATTAAATTGATTTTGAAAAAAAAAACAACAAAAAACAAAATTGCACTGTATTTTAAGATCGGCAAATCATACATTTAAAACTAAAACTTGTTTATTGCAATTATCATTGGGTAATACCATGCGTGTCTATGCCAAATACAAACAAGAAAAAAACCCATACGTGCTAAAGGAATATGACAAAGAGTAAATGCCGCGTACAGTAAGGTACAATAGCGATTGGGAATTTTGAACGTTGATAAGGGAACAATACTCTCACAGTATACTCTTTTCTTTTTGATCGACAATAAAAAAAGAATAAAGCATTTCCTCTATGGATATCACAAAATAAAAAAATTCTTATTCGATTGCTGTATTTGTTTATTTTGTTTGTTTATTTTTTTCTTTTCGTATTACATTCATAAAAAAGTTTCGGTGTTTCCGTCTGTATAAATAATTAGATATCTTCTCTTTAGAAAGCTTTTTACAAATGAACTACATGTTGTATATGGAATTGTATGTAGTAATTAGATTACTTATGATATGTATGAAACGGATATGTTAAGCACCATCTTCATTTATAATAACATTATACAATTGTAAAAGAATTGAAAAATAAATGGGGCTACCATTAAATAGGGCCCGAAACGAAAAAAGTCTTATTATTACTTTATCCTACCATCGCATGATAGTTTGCTGAGTCTAAAATGTATCTTGTTGTTTTTGATCTACATTGAGGATTACTTAATGTGCACACCAGGTTCTACATTGTTGAGTTTAAGGAAATGTGCTTTGCACAGATATCAGTAGTTAAAGTGGAGGATTAACTCTACTTGACATTTCTGTCATGAATGTACAAAGAACGCATGCGTATCACCTCGTACACGAGTAATGAATTTCCCGTTTTGTCCATGAGATATTATTATGTGTCCGCTGATGTTTTATTACATAAAAACAAGAACAAATGCAGTAAGACAAGGCGAAGGTAGGAGCTTTAAAAACTTAATCAAACTTTTCTTTGTTTATTTTCTTTTAAAGTTGCACACAGTTAGAAACACTGTAGCATTCGAATTTGAAAATTTGACATGTATTAATTTTTTTACGAAATCGCAAGATTTCATTAAAACATAATTTTCAAGTTAAAATGTAATTACGTTTATATTTTGTACGATTTGTCAATGTGTTGAAAGTGTAAACCTCTGTTAGCTCTGTTGTTTTTCGTGACTTTCCTGTTTATTGAGCTGGCAGAGATCCGAACTACAAAAAACAAGTTAATTATGTTTACGTAAATAGCAAAGTTAAAAAAAAAACAACCGCCCTATGCCGCTAAAACGTACAGAGGAAAATAAAGCAAGCATTAATAAAGTGATAGTATTAGTTTTTAATTAATTAATTTATTTTAATAGTTTTATTTGGCGCCAATATGCATTCATCCACGCGACAATGCCTCAAATTCTTTTTGATAACTGTGTGATTTTTTTGTAATGTAATCAATTAGAATTGTTTTCGGGAGAAAAGGCCTTGTTTTCGAAACGTGCTTATTCCTTATATACATGTACCTATTATAGTTTTTCGAATGTATCGTTTTCAATGCATACTTGTTTTTAAAGTACGATAGCATTGCATTAGGATTGAATATCCGATCAATATACGTCAAATTGTCAGCTACCCAACGTGACACTTAATATTTTCTTTCACATTGAACGATCACCACAAAATTATTTATCAATATTCGGAATTTTTAAAGATTTATTTATATTTGTATTTCAGATAACCAAAGATGTGCTAAGAAACAAGTGATAATCTTTATTACCTCAAAATGGAAAACACAACAGTTGAAACACTTAACCAGCGTTTCTTAATATTAACGGAAGAAAAAAAAGAGAAATAGATAGGTACAATGTAACAGTTTTATTCAAACCACAATTATCTTGCTTATATTAATAATTAACTCGTAGTTCTGTTTATATTTAACATCTTTGTTTTTTTTTACCTTTAATGAGTACTGTAGTTGGAAATATAAAATATACATATAATAAATATTTCGAACAAAAATAAATAAAACTGTTTACACTTTTCACCATAGATATATTGCGTGTGCAAACATGGTAAATCCAGGTTATCAGGCACATTCATAGATATATTCCGTGTGCAAACATTGTAAATCCAGGTTATCAGGCACATTCATTTCGTTCACTGTTTAATTCCTTAGGTAATTTCTGACCGAGAAGCAAACAGTGTAGGTCGGATCAGACGGCACCAAGGGGCTGGCTGATCTGGATCTAGCCTGACTGCACACGCGATAGAACGCTTGTTTATGGAGTAAAGGGTCGAACAGATGTATGTTTATGATATAAAAGAAAAAAAGTATTTTTGACTTATGCTCGTTCCGATCTCTCGTTAAACTGTAATTACAAATGTTATCGAATAACTATATACATTGCAACAGTTTTAAACTGCCAAATTTATGCAGTTGTTTTGGATGATTGTTTGTTTAATCTACGAAGAAAATCAGAATGTAATGATAGGTTCATCACTCGAGTTGCCCGAAGAGAATTAAATCTTTTTACAGAGAGTTCCGACCGATTGTTTGCTGAACTAAGCCAGCCTGCATCTAAACAACTTTATTATGACATGCTTATATTTTAACCATAGAGAAAATTTTATCATTACATGCTTTATACGTAAAACCTAGGGAAACTTTAATTACATATTTTTATGTAAAAAAGTAGAGAAACTTTTATCATTACATGTTTCATACGTAAAACCTAGAGAAACTATTATTATTACATGTTTTATATGGAAAACCTAGAGAAACTTTTATTACATGTTTTATATGTAAAACGTAGAGAAACTTTTATCATTACACGTTTTACATGTTAAACCTAAAGAAACTTTTATTATTATCTTTCAGAATGCAAGTAAAGGGCCAGAAGGACAAAAGACTGGTTTAAACAAATAAAAATATATTGAACAATCCTGAACTCAGCTTTTTACTTATTTACATCAGCGTTTTGCTTATTACCAAGGACTGCGGAAGGAACAACAGAACTGACAACAAAGAAAGGTATGGAGAACGAACCAAGCACACGTATTCTGTCGTATACGGAGACATCTGAAGATAATTTGACCGATGCCTTCGGGCTTACAACGAAGCTCTTCAGAGACATTGTGACAGTTTCTGATAGGCAAACAAACCAAACATCTATGTATCCTGTAACAATTAACCCAACTCCAGACGACTATGATTATAGTAACAGTGATAATGGAAACTATGGCAACAGTGATTATGGTTACAGTAACTATGGCAACAACACTTACGAATATAAGTATTATGAGTATTACAATTACGATTATGGGGACGAATATATGTACCCAGGTTTTTCTTTTGAAAGGCCAGTGTATTTGTACATCTGGGAGTTTCTAGTAGTGTTTACATCCCTTTTTAACATTATTGTGATTTCTGTTTTTCTACAAAGAAAGATGCGCAACTCGACAAATATGATTCTAGCGGCAATAGCTATTTCTGATTCGTTGACTGGACTTGCTACTTTACCGACCTACGTCATGGTATTTCAAAGGTTCGAGCCGCATGCCATGAATTTTCCGAATGGAAACATGGGAAATAATTTTCCACCAGGTGGCAGCGCATTTTTTCCGAATTTTCCGAATGGTAACATGGGAAATAATTTCACACCAGGTAGCAGTGCATTATTTCCGAATGGTAACATTGGAAATAATTTCCCATCAGATGGCAGTGCAGTATTTTCGAATGGTAACATGGGGAATCCGTATGTCTACGGTAGTAATGGAAGTTTTGTATTTAACAATCTTAGCTCGGGCAGTTTCGGAACGATGTCGCAACCATCATTAGTAGAACCAATGGACGGTTACAACCTCACAAAAGACTTGTGTCGTGGATTCATGATTTCTAAGCTCTTTTTATCTAAATGGTTCCATTCAATATCAATATTTCTTACACTTTTTCTGTGTGTTCAGAGGTTTATATCCGTTGCCTATCCTTTCAAGTCACAAGCTATCTTCAGCGTTAAGGTTACGGTTGGAAGCTGCACAGCCATATTTCTCCTTTCGCCAATTTTGCACGTCTTTCATCTCAATGACGAAAAGACAACATTCGGCATTTGTCAATGGGAACTGAAAGAAAAGGGGTGCAAAGGTGGCTGTATATATCTGTGGATGATGTTTTTCATTCGCCATTTCATCCCATGCATAGTGCTGATCAGTTTCACTGCTCTATTTATAAGAGAACTACACAAGGGGGAAAGAACTCTTCGCAGAATGAATAGTACGTATTTACAAGTTTCAAGAAGAGAGGACGAAAATAGGCGCATTACTATTACTGTTATTGCGATTGTTATCGTTTTTCTTATCCCCAGAATACCGTATGGTGTTTTCCTGTTGTACAATGATATCGATGAGACCGCCAATGACGGCAACGATATAGATCAGGAGACGAACAGAGCGATCCATATGGTGTACGAACTATCTCTTGTGGTATCTTTCCATGCCAACTTTTATATTTACACTATGTTCAATAGGCGTTTCCGTAAAAGGCTCCTAAGGACTTTTATCATACCCGTTACGAGAATTTTCGGAGACAAACGAAGACTTTCGATATCAAGGACATCGCCACAAAGGCCTGACACTCGAAAGACATATATTACCCGGTCCAGAAGCGGAAGTGAACTGAAAGACCTGCATACCATCAATCGTTCCAAATCCTCTTCCATACCGGATGCAAAAGTTTTGGAATCCTTGTGAATGCATCATAACACAGATACTTACGGTAATGGCGTTCAGAAAGAATATAACGAAACAAAATTTCTGGAGTCAGATGCTGATGATAGAAGTAGCGTTCATGACGCGCTGAATGTAGATATGTAGCACTAATGAGAAAACTTATTTGCATCTTTTATGCTTAAGGTTCATAACTTTTGTTCAGGTGCAAGCCCATTTCTCATGTAGCCCGATATATTCACCAAACGAAATTTATACAATATCAGTTGCAAGTCACGGTAAAAAGTTCGGTCATTTTTATGACATTTTATTTTTTATTATAATTGAAAAAAAAATACCATTAGCGTATATCTGTTATTTATTCATAACGTAAAGGTGATATATATTTTTTTACATATTTTGACTATAAAATGGTATTTCAATTGCGAAATACATAATAAACAATGTCGTCTGCTCAACTTGATGACGTCATTACAAGGAATAACGTCAATTTCCCGAAGACACCTTTTCCCTTGAAGCGACCCAATTATTTTACGATGTTCATTTAAAATATCATTAGAATGATACACAACTGTATAATAAGAACAGTGTGAACGTTGTACATTATTACTATATGAATAAATATTAAGGGATGATTCTTTTTCTTTTTTTCAATATATGTCCTATAAGTGCTAATAGACTACAAGAGTTCAACAACTCTATTATTTGTTGTACTTAAAGTTGAGATGAATATTTAGAAGTGTTGAAGATTTATTATTGAACTAAGCTTTTGTTAAAGTTAAATTTGAATGAAAAAACTGTGATAATTAAAGGTTCGGCTGGTATAGATCTATTAATTTATGACTGTAAATTATTGACAATTTAACAGTCACAGTGATTATCGGCCGATATTTAGGGTTTTCACAAATAACTATGGTCATCGGGCGGTAACACTATTTCTTGTCAATAACTATGGTTATCGGGCCGATATCTATAGTTATTGGTCGGTAACCATGGATATCGGATTAATTGTGCAAACAGCTTCCATATTCTAGCCCCAGATTGCGCTCTACTCAATATTTACAATACATACATCTAAAGGCCCGGTCACACCGCCCGAACGTTGCTGGAGCGTCCCTGGAGCGGTGAAAAAAAATCATCACCGCTCGTAACCGTTCACCACCGTTAAACATAAGTTGGCCCCCGTTTAAGCAACGCCGTATACGCTCGGCCACCGCTGATGTTTCTCGAGGGGCCCCTCCTACCGCTCCGAAAGTTTTGAGCTGCACAAAATATTGCAAGCGGTGAGAAGGGGACAATTTTCCGCCCCGGCAAAGTTCACCCCTGCTCCACCAACGCCCAATCAAAGTTTGGCACTGCTAGACGAAAGGTCGTGGATCCGCTAGACCAACACCGATTTCTTGAACGGTGCACCACCACTGCTTCGACAGCGTTGCCTGGGCGGCGATTAAACGTTGCAAAAACGTTGGTGGAGCGCTTATAAGCGTTTTACGAGCGGACACGGGGTTGTTGGAACGGTGTCGGGCGTTGAAGCAGCGAGCCACGGCGGCGATTAGCGCATGCGAAGAACGTCGCTATACCAAACGCTCGCGTCACAGCTATACCAACGCTCGCTACCGCTAAACCAACGCTAAAGCAATGCTGGCTTTAGCAATGCAATGCTAAACCAACGCCCGTGTTTTCGATTTTAATTCCTTTTTGTGAGCGGTGACGAGCGTTTGGTCCACCTCCCTACCGTTCAAGGAACGCTCCAGCAACGTTCGGGCGGTGTGATCTGGCCTTCGAAATGAAAATTTATAACGGAGCTGATTGAATGTTAAGACAGGTCTAAATGAATCACTAGGAAAGGTTACTTACCCTTTCTTCATATACCGGTTTGATCGGATGTGCGAACATAGAACATAGTAGATTTAGATAAGCAGAAACGGATGTAAAGGGCGCAGGCGGCTTGCTGACACATGTACGAGCTAAAAAGAAAGGACAAATAGAACCTTTGCATCGCATCAAGTGATTAACGCTCTGTTTCCTACAGATAAGCGTTGTAATGCAAGAGTAAAGACAATTGCTGTCAACACTTAACTCATCGTCTTCCTATAATTAATTGTTTTAATTGATTAATACTTGAGGGCTTACCACACTTCTCCCCAGCACGTTCATTGTTAAAAAGAAAATTATCAAAATCTCAATAACGGCAAAAGGCCATTCAATTAAACTTTGCACAAATGAGTGTTACTAATGTATCTTTATTTTGCATATGGTAAGACTTGTTAGAACAGTAAAGAAAAATAGCGAGATCTAAAAATTCCCTAAACTTCTATTTACATAAATTCAGAAAAATCTAAACAACACAAAACATCATTTTAAATGCCCACATGAGTAATATGATACTAACAGCACTGTCTTGTGTCCTCGTGACTTACATATATGTAAACGTTATGAGATATTAGTAAAAGTGTGTTTGACCTTCAATTTCCTGGTCGCTTCCTGGTCGCTTAAACTGATGACAATTATTGATTTCTCTTTTAGTAGTTGAAAGTTTTTTGCAAAGTACACAACATTTTCTTGTCAGTATCATAAGTTTGAATTTAAAATTATGTATTGTATTGCTTAGTTTTTGTGAATTTATGTAAATAGAATTTGAAGTAATTTTTAGGTCTAACTTTTTTCTTTATTTTTCTAACGTGTCTTAATGTATGCAAAATAAAGATACATTAGTAACATTTATTTGTTCAAAGTTTCATTGAACGGCATTTTACCGTTATTGAGATTTTGATACTTTTCTTTTTATCGATGAACGTGCAGGGGAGGAGTG
This sequence comes from Corbicula japonica, assembly GCA_038501625.1. NCBI lineage: Eukaryota > Metazoa > Mollusca > Bivalvia > Venerida > Cyrenidae > Corbicula > Corbicula japonica. The sequence continues at coordinate 7,727,824 of JAZAYU010000021.1, forward strand.
TGGTACGCCCTTAAATAAAATCGTCGAGATAGGTTCGATGCGACAATATAACTTTCTTTGTACGACACTAGTTGCACAAGTATGCTGCACTCTAAAGCCTTAGGAATCGACCCAAAGTCCACTTATTTCACAACTCGAGCGCGTTAAGAACAAAAGTCGGCCGTACCTAGAAATAGATTTTGTTTGTATTACTGGTTCCCGCAGTTGTAGATCATGTAATCATTTACTGTAAGCTTAGAGACAAGGGTCCAAGATTATAAAACTGATATTGGAGACTAGTCTCCCTTTCAGCCAATTAGATGCTTGAGATTTGAGACTGGTTTCCAATCTGTGCATTTAATTTGAATAGAATGTTCGGGATTTTAAGGGCTCAGCATTTTTTTTTCTGTTCTTAATTTCTGAATGTATGTAAACCAGTGATACATGTACATAATTGTAATATATTCGCGCAAAGTTTTATTGAACTTCATTTTGCCGTTAAGGAGATTTTGATATTTTCCTTTTTTACCGATGATAGTGCAATGAGCCTTAAGCCTTAAAGTTTTGACACTTGAGCCGGAAATGTAGCATATAGTTATTTATATTTCGTTGCTGATTGTCTGATGAATTGTCCGGATATACCAACGAGTAATATTCTAGTTAAAGGGTACTTTTATATTTGACCTATATGGCGAGGATTGTTAGATAGTACTTATAAACAATTACATAAGTATCTTATAAACGCATGCCCACATGAGAACTTGACGGATCATGGAAGATTTTTGTTTAAAAACCTCTGTTGGCAAATATGTTTTGATACAATAACCCGCATGTTTGTTTGTTTTTGTTGTTTATTGCTTATTTTTGTAATAACCTTAATAAAGACATATTTTTTCTATCTTTTTTCTGATTGCCCTGTCGGTAAGGCGAGTTTTTTTTATTGGAAGGACGAGTGTGTATAGGCTTGTCGGCATGCGAAGTGTTTATCGACAGGCTGAGTGTTTTCGACAGGCCGAGTTCTTTGGACTTTTATGGGGCCTATTGTGGCGACACGTTTTGCATTAAATTAAAACAAAATTTAAAAATCGAATACTTACACAAATGTATTTCGTGCTCAACGGTGAGCAAAGTTGGTAAATGATAAAAGTACTGATTCAATGTTAGCTGAGACTTTTTTACAAGCGCCACATGGCACGAATAACGCTACTTTGATATTTTAATAGATGAAAATAACTTTGAAAGCCACCGAATACGACAGATATTAAATTATCGCAGGCCTTGGTTTGATTTGCGAGCACTGTCAAATTCTATTGCATCTATCTTGGGATCAATTTAGGTCAGAGTCTGTTTACCTAGTGTCGTCGCGTAGTAATCAGCATACAAGTTTTAGCTTTCCAAAAAGCTAGTCGGTCATTAGCATGAAATTTTAACAGAAGACAGCTCTGAAGTGTAAACTTCTCTAGAAAAATTTCGTTAGAATGTTGGTATTTATTTAGAATTTCCGCCCTGTAATAAATATGCTCGCTCGCTCTCGTCAAACGTTTTTGTTTTGATTTTAAGTGATGTTAAATTCATTGTATGACATTGCTTATTATTGTGTCACCTGCAATAGCAGGTAGACACTTATGGATCCCATTGTCCGGTGGTGGCGGCGTCGTCGTCGGCGGCTGCGTTGTCCGGTAGTCCATAAACTAAAATGTGAAACTTAATGTTGCCTATAAGTTCGTAAGTATTTGACATATTAACTTAATAATTAAAAATATCTTCTGCATGAATAAAGCCATCTCCGACAACAAAAATGATCACTCTTGTTATATTATTTTTTTGTTATGAACCTATCAAATTACTTAAATATCGAATTTAATGTTGCCTATAACAGTGTAAGTTCTTTTCCTATTAACTCAGAACTTGAAATATATCCTCATTTGCATAAACAAAGCCATCTCTGACATCAAGATCGATAACCCCTGTTTCAATATATTTTAGTTATGCCCCTTTAAAAAGACTTTAATATAAAACATAATGTTGCCTAAAATTTTGAAAGTTTTTGTTCTATTATTTAAATTTTTTTGAATACATTACCTGCACGAACAAAGCCATCAGTGACAATAAGAATTATAACTCCTAGTTTGTTATTTTAAGAGTTATGTTCCTTTCAGATGGCTTTAATCTTGAACTTTATGTACATTTAGTATTTCTAATTCCCATAGGGCTCAAATTCCCAATATTCAATGTCCAATTAATATGATTTCTATCATCTTAATTCCTAACAATATATTGGTGCGAAGATCTGCATTTTATCTATTCGAAAACACACAAGAGGTTAACTTACTTGTAAGCTAACTTACTTGTAAGAAAAGTAACGATCTCTAACCGAACAGACCATACTTTAAACGCGAAATCGCAAATACGGTGCCACAAATATACATCCGCTGTTCCAGCACTAGTCCACCTCTATCAAACAAGATATAGCCTCGAACAAACAAGATATAGGGATGTAATAGTTTCGTTTCTTTTCCTGACATGTAATCCCTGCAAACAAGAGGCCCTCGGATGAAGAGAAAAACGTCTCATATATTAAAACGAACTATGTGGTGCATGCAGCCTTTAAATGAAAGTTCGAAGTGACAATCCTCTTCATTCAGCAAAACAAATAATACAGTACACGAGGTAGTGCTGGTCAAGTACCAGTGGACGTGTTTGTTTTACAAGCTGGCAACAAAGAATGCATTTACACGTGCCTTTTTCGTTTAAATATATTCTATCTCGACTGCTCGAATTTAACTCCAATATAAAATTAAACGATGCATCGCAAACAAAGCCTACAAATATACTGATTCACTTTTTATTTCTAAAGACTGCTTGTCTGTTGAAAATCCCGCAGTTTTACCATTTCACTTGGATAATATTTGGAGAAATGATGCAAATAAACACAAAAAAGTATTATTAACCGTTTGAACTTTTGGATAGAAAGCTTAAGTGAATAACAATATCAGTTTAAACTTTAGAATACTTGGAATAATTGTGTTTCATGGAATTCATTATCTTCGACCTGGTCTGTGGACTGTAGCACGAACTTAATCTTGGCTGTCGGCAATTTATAAACTGATCTCTTAAAAAGCTGTAATAGCATTGCATGTCTTCTCAAGCAGATACATGCAGATCGACTCTGATTTACCGGGGAGCGGTGCTGACTGGCAGTCCCGACTCAGCCATAAAGTATCCAGACTTGGCCGGTAATTTCTTATCACTCACATGTAATAATTCCAGATTATAACCTTTACATGATTGATTAAGTATGGAAATTCTGCAAGCTTCGCTTATATGGATTACCGGTGGGGTCGATATATAAACGCAAATAAGACAAGTACTGTTTCGCCATTTATAAAAAATTGTCTGAAATGCAAACTTGCAAAATTAAATGTATGATTTTTATCTCCTGTTTCTGTTGGAATTGTTTCGTCGGCTATTAAATGAAGCTCAACATCTTTATACTTAAAATATTTGTTCTTTTCCCACCCCTTTTAAAACGAAGCTTACAACGAAGTGTTGTTATTCGTGAATAATTAGATTGTCTATTAGTGAGATTTACATGAACGTACCCATGAATGAAATCAAAATTGAGCTCAAACGTGCAAAACATACCCGCGAAACCCCTAACCCTAATGTCTGACCCCACAATCACATGTCACTGATCTTGTTCGGTCTGAAGTCAATGCTAAAACAATAGCATAAATTTACAAGTACAGTAAATCAGACAACACAAGCAATCGTCATAACATTTTTATGTAAATGACGATCGTTTAGAATAAACTCTAAGACCACCACCTTTTGAAGAAATTTTCTGGCTGAGAAGGAATACTTGTGAAACACCTTTAAAAAAGTGACATGCCAATATTTTAGTCATAGAATTAATTAAAAACAAATACTTTTTCTTTGTAACAGTTTCAGAGTTAATCGTCTTAACAATAACAAAACAATCAATGTGATCAGCACAAAGTTCAAGTGAAATTAATAAATGCATCCAACATACGGATTCATTTCTTTCCGTCTCCTTACGGTCACTTACCTGATTTGACCTGATTTGCGGACCTAACTATGTAAATAAGCATCGCTTGTCTGCTAAAGGTACAAATACGCATCGACTGTGGAAAGTTCTGTGGTAATGACCTAGAAGGCATCCAGTTTAACGATACTTAAACAAGTTCTGCATTATTACTATACGTCCTGAATAAAAGTATAAATTAAGTATACAAGAACGATGATTATCTACATTAATGTCTTTTCCGGTAAAGGGCTTCTCTATATATCAAGAAATCAAACATCAGCCTTTACACTATCCTTTTGCATGCGTCTTAGGAACAGGTGGCATACTCTAAATTATCCGTTCTGGACCGTGAGTCACTGTTAACCGGTGTTCAGGTTAAAGAGCTTAAGTTTGGTCGATTATAATATGTCGGTCATCAGGATGACCGACAATAAGTGGAGACTTCACGAAATAGTATGCTTCATAAAATTAATCCAAAATGAAAACCTGACAAAATAACGCGGAAAACATCTATTACATTAAGGGTGCTGGTGAAGAGGAATTTGATCACCAATATGTTTATCTTGAAAATCGTCGATTCGATATCTATCGGTTTAGAAAAAAAATTGGTTGTGACAAATTAACGGTTGGATTTTATTTTTTCTCTAATAAAAAGGGATGTAATTTGCAAAATGATATTTAAGTTACTCTTAAATTACTTTTTAAATCTTTTTTATGATGTGTGTTCCGTCTCTACATGCTATAAACTTTAAAACTTGACTTTCCAAAAATCTGTTTGAGACTTTTATATAAAAAATATCCATCTCATTATTATTTAGGAAAGAGATCACTTTATCTCTGTGCAAAATAACATCTTTCCGCTTTATCTATGTCCAGATATGTGCAAATACCACGACTTAAAATTAATATTACGATAATATATAGCGTCACTCAACAAAAGTTTTCCATTTTAATTAACAAGTTTAAAATTTGGCCCACTATATCATAGACATGTACATAATACAATATCTGCAATAAGTGGATTGACTAATAGAAAAATTCTAAGAATAACGCATTTTAATATTCTCTATTTTTACTTATTTTTAATATATGGTCATGTTTATATTAAGTCAAATATCACATTAAAACTTGTCATATCACAAATGTAGATAACCGTGTTGAAACGGTGCAATTTTTGTTTTTCGGCAAGTAAATATTTAAACGGGTATATTTTACATTATCTCACGGCTTAAACAATACTTGTTTTATATATATAAATAGCACTGGTAAATATAACAAGTTTACAATGATGTAATATGTTGTTTATTTCTAATTCAAACATAATATTCAACAAGCATGAAAGAAAGTTTATAGCAGATCTGGAATCTATAGTATCTTAAATGAAGATAGCGCTTTATATAAGATAGAATTTCCTTAGCTGTACCAACTCAAACTACAGCGCCTTCTGCTTCGATTTGCACTCGCTGCCCACGTCCATTCGGTTCGAAACACTATCACTGTCAATCATAAGCCTCCAGAGTCCAAAGTCGCAACAACTGCTGAAACCTCTCCTCTCGTCTATTCAGCAAGGAAATTTCAATACAAGAAAAGCCTCAAAAGAAGCCTTCACTCTGAATATTGAATTCTGAATATCAGCTGCCAGTCAATTTAGAGCAAGATAGAATATAAAAAGTTACAGTCTGCATTAAACCTAATATTATCATAGCTACTGAGACATTGCTGGATCATTTCATCGCAGACAAGCAAGAGTTCTACGATTATTTCAAACTAAAGCGCAACGACTACAAGATAGGTGGATGCGTACTTATAGCAATCAAGGACTTCATGTTTAGCACAGATATTCCAGAACCCCAGCCGAGATAGTCTGGCCCAATGTCAACAATGTGATTGTTTAATCACCACTTCTGTTTACATACTACCAACCCTAGACATCAGACGAACAGAGCCTGTAACAGTTTCAAGCTTCTGTCAACCGCGTATTATTATATAGAAGACTTGTAGTATTCATCGAGGGAGACTTCAGCCTCCTGGGCTTGAACGGGAAATAAAACTGGTAAACAATGTAGGTACGTCCCGTGCACGTTTTAGCCACCATTTCCCAGCCAGCCTACATGACAATGGACTCACCAAAGTTGTTAAGACGCAACACAACAGTTATTTCAGTTCGTTGAAGACAGCAAGTATACCGGAATACAGTAACGAGTACAGTTTTATTTTTACTCTGACTTGAGTTATTAAAATGACACTTTTTATTTGTTAGGATTGAATATGATATTTAAAAATGAAATCGGATTTCTTGTTTTAACAGTTTTCTTTTCTAAAGCTAAACACGTTACACCCGTATTCTTCCTGTCCGTCAAAGATCACAGTGAGTATGTCTGACTTCCGGATCTCCTCTTTTACTGTTTGGTATTCCACCTCTGGTGTCACAGTACAATCTCGTAACCTTACAGTGATGGACTGTAACAGGGTACTAACAGTACCTGACAGTGCTAGGAGATCGGAGCTCGTCATTGTTACTTCAGTCAGTTGAATGTACTGGAGTCTCGTCATGTCTGTCTTGAGATCCAGTTTACTGTCTGTGAGATTTGTACGGCGGATGTAAAGTTCCTCCAGCTGTAATAAGGCTGGAAGGATTGATGTCAGAGTGTGTATGTCTGTGTCACAAAGTTTTTTACAGACAAGTTTATGCAAGTTTTGTGCATTTGGTAAAGATTTTAGACATGAAGTTATCACTGTAGAAGGTAAAACTGCTAACCAACACTCCTCCAGATGTTGTGTGTTGACCTGTAGCTGGGACACAGGAATAAAGGCCAGACCAAGCAGCTGGAGGTTTTGGTGTCCTGACAGGTGGAACGGAACACCAGGACAGGACTCATTATGATCACTGCAGACTATTTTGTACATGTAGATCTGTGTCATTGTGACACGTGATGTCAGGAAGGTGGTTATCTTTTCCAGCTGGTCATGTGTAACTATGAGACCTATGAGAAAGAGGCTCTTCAGTAATGACATGCCGAAAATCAACTCCTCACATGCCTTAGATAATTTGGTCATTTCACTTAAATACCGACCATTTTCATATTTACTATAACCAATACGCAAATATTGTAACGTGCTCATCGACTGCCTGAGAAGCTGCTCTACATCAGGTTGCCTAGCAACAGCAATTATGTCGAGTTTGTTCAGGGAGCGAAAGAACTGTAGATCAACTGTTTCAAGAATCTGTGTCACTTCTTCTATGTTCTTACACCCACATACTGATAAGGATTTTATATTACCGTGATTGCTTTCTACAAGTTTACGTAAGATAGACGGGAGAGGTGTGATTGTGTCATGTTTCGATTCAACGTTAATTACAATGTCCTCTATAGCTGATTGGTGAATTCGTGGCCATTAGACAGCATTTCATCAACACAGTCAATCTGCATGAAGTGAAAATTTAGCATAAGAGTATATACGCTTAAATCTTTTCTAAAGACTTCAAAATTAGTTCTGTAATTGTATATATTTTGGTCCTCAGACAAACGATTCCTTATCAAGGAAGATAGTTCTCTATATACACCGGGTCGGAATCCGCTGAGAAAAATGAACACGCTTGACATGTTAAGTATGGATGGAAGCGACGTACAAGTTCGGACAATTATGTTTTTCACGTCTTCTCCAATATGGTTGTAAGACTGTATGTACAATGCCGCAAAGCATTCTTGAATGGTTTTATGAAGAAATGACACATTGCTGACTCTTTCGGAAAGCAAACCATAAACTTTATTTTGGGACAAAAGTCCAATTTTTAAGCAAAGCTCTATTTCTTCTTCATCTAGATACTGCATGGCGAATGTGACGTCAAGTACTAATCGCTGTCTGGTTTCAACGTCAAAGAGCGCGTAGAACGCTAACTTGCCAAGCTTCAACAATAGTGACAGGTGTTGAGTAAAATATCGCGTTCCCATGATGCACTTTGGAACATGTATTCCGCTGTCGACTTGTGCTGGTGGTAGGGAAATGCCTGATTTTATTTTCTCGATTCCTCGCCTCAATGTCAGTTCTATAACGTTTATATAAATTTCGCATTTCGAACATCCAATGTTCTTTTCTTCGAACCACAAGCACACACATTGAAGGTATAGGGTATATTGCGTATTTCTCCGAGCTTTATTAAAGATATCGTGTTCTGAAAATCCTCAACGGTCTTTCTTGGTTTATTTTCGGCCAAACTGTTGTTAAGCAAATTGACGCTATTGACGACTAGTTGATGAGATGATTTCTGGTCAAGTTCATTTATTTCGACGTGCCGGTCTATCTGATGAGAAGCTAAGCGCATTTCATCAAATTTCCACGGACGAGTGGTCGTAAGAATCGTTCAGTTTTTGCGGAATTTCCTGTGTGGAATCTCTCGAGAATTATCACCTGTGGAACATGACTTGGGATGGGACCACTCGTCCAACCCGTCAAGCAATATCAAGCATGACCTTTCGTTAAATATGATGTCCAACATATTGAGATAATGTCCGCTCGGAAGATGTCTAATTAAATAGGCACGAATAATTTCATCCAAGTCACATTGTGACACGTGGGCGTCCCGTAATGGAATCAGAAATAGAAAATCAAAGCCCTGTAATGCTAACATTTCATCGGGCTCGAACTTCTCAGCTAGCAACGCCACAGGATCGTGTGCTTGACACCACGCCATACAAATCCTTTTGCTAAAAGAAGTTTTTCCGAGGCCAGGACCAGCTGTTACGTAAATATTTTTGAAAACATTTATGTCATCTCGATAAAAGAATTGCTTGCTAATTTTTACCGATGCCTTCTGTGGGTTGCCAAACATGCGCTGGAGATTTATAGCCGTCATAGGAGGCTCGACATAAAAATCGACCAAATCAACATCGTTCCCTTCTACCAAAGGCGATACTTGGATTCTGTTGTGTTGATTGCGATAAAATGCAATCAGGTATTCCTTTAATTCTGAAATGATTCCAAGAGTATAAAATTTACATTTTTATTTGTAAGACATTGAATTTAAAACAATGAGGTTAAAAATTCAAATCAGGAATGGTCACATCCAGAAGAAACAGCCTACCCAACAGCCAACAAGTAGAGAATAAAAAGGAAGGGGCATGGGTAATATATTTATCAATTTTTAAATAGAAATCACAAAGAATTATCCAGAAGAAGAAGCCGATGGGTTAACGCCTTGGAACGGTCAGTGGTAAAACAATTGGCCACTTGGAGTTTAAACCAGCTTATTGAAGTGAACCATCCGCCCCATCAGTTTCTCTTATGAACAAACAAGTACAAGTTGTCTTTGTGAAATTACTCTAACCAACCAACCAACTCGACAATATTGGAAGCAAAACAACACACATATATAAAACATATAAAACAATAGAAGATTAAAGCATTCTTAAGTAAAAGGGCTGATACTCATACTCGCTTTTATCATGCATTTTTACCTAGAGAACAACTACAAAATCGTTTTACTTAGGGATTTTGTTTGAAAGTTTTTAACAATCGATAACATACTAGCTTATAACATGGGTAGTTCACACCAGGAATATAAGGCAATGTGAATAAGCGGTACCTACCCTTACAGGCCTTGGCCTTTTGTACTTTTGCACGAGATGACGCCATATCTGCCTCTCAGTTGAACTGAAAATCAACCAATCAATCAATTTATCAGGGGTAATGACTTACATTTTTTTTTAAAGTTGTGTATTACAATTATAAAATTGGCACAAGTACACTATACTTTACATGCGTGTATTTGTGTGCTTGTGAACATGTGTGTATTTGCGTGCTTGTAAGTGACTACGTGTGCACGTGTGTTCAGATTTATTTATCTCTGTACCAGAAGACTATATGTGCGATGCCTCAGAAGAGTATAAGTTATTTTAGGTTTTTAAATGGAGGACTCTCAAATTCCAGAATCGTTCCTTTTAAGTGTCCAGTGTATGTGCCAGTAAAACAACACTGGACCACGATTTATGTCTCATCCGAAATACTTTTAATAAACTTTTAATTAGAGAAGCGCTGGATCGAACAAGCAATCCCCGTACTCAAGCCAGCTACGCTAACTAATGAGCTATTAATCAATCCCCTGTTTAGTTAAGAGTATCCGTGCAGCCCTTTAAAAACCTTAAATACAATACCTTAATTCGTCTTAGGGCTTAAACCGACGATTACTGCTGCAGTAGAATTACAAGAAGCTTAGATGCCGCCACTTATGCAATATTGTCGCGTCTCTTTGCAATACCGTCATATCACGTCGCACTACAGCCTGAAAACAACATTTTGTATGTTGATATACAAGCTTGCAATCACTTCACTTAAAACTTAATACCCACGGTCTTATACTTGAGTCGTAATGTTGTAGTAACTGTTAAATTATCTCATGGCTTTGTTTTACAAAATCCAAGATGTTGAAAAGATTTATCGGTAATTTGAAGTACATTATTTGGTTCAGAGGCCACCTATGTTTAAGATAATAAGATTCCCACACAAGCAGAGAAATACTTTGTTTAAGAAATATCTTAAAAAATTACACATATGACCAATGCATACTGCCACTCTCCATGAAGTAAAACATAACAATATGATGATAACAAATCGGCCATGCATGTATGTCTATCAAAAGAACGTCTAAAGGGGATTTAGAGATGTCCGAACGCTTCGCACCCCGCCACTCTAAAAGTTAATCAGCTTATATGCAAACAGGCAAAAGTTTAAACAAAAAGAAAAGAAAAATCCTTATTTTCAACCTTACAGTATAAAGATTCGATAATAATAAAATTTCAACACTAAAATGTTCTAGAAGAAATATACCCCTTTATTCCTGTCCAATCACTCTCATGTAAACTTTTGATGTTATCTAGATAATTCATCCAAGCTGCAAATAAAATTCCAGTGGTGCAGACGCGAAGTCAAAATAACACATTTCTTTATTTCTCATCAATAAGGAAACAAATTTAACGTTCTTTAGAAAATTCAAAAAAAAAAAGGAATGAAACAAGCGAACGACCAAATATCATTGAATCATTCAGCCTAATGCCTCTTGACATGCTTTGCATAACATTGACATTCTTAAGTTTCAACTCATTAATCTACCTAAAACATTTTAGACATTTCAACACATTACTCTACATATAACGCCGTGGACAGTTCAATACATGTATAATATCGCTGATCAGGTTCATCCAAACAAACAATGTTCATGAATATTTTCAGATTAAAACTGCCATGTTCAGCGGCGCATGGTCCCAAGACAAAAGAATGAGGTAGTCTTAAAATAAATAAAAAAAACAATGGCGTAACTAACACAATATAGAATGTTGATAGGGGATCTGAAAAAATAATCCTGCATAACAGAGAGAACGCCGAAGGTAAATATTTAAAAAGCAGGAAATAAATTCATGGGGTTACTGAACAATATATAAATCTGTATAGGTTAATTGGCTGGGATATGGAAGCCACCTATCTTGAAACTGCCCGATGTCTTAAAAAATCGTAATTTTCTAAGTGCTATTAATAAAATAAATATCGTGCTTAATGATCTTCAAAGGACTTATCTGTAACCGCACTGATTGAATGTACGGGGAGAATTTTTCAACCGCCACACGGCACAAGCAACGCTTATGTAATATTAATAAAGAATAATAGAGAACTTTAAAAGCTGCGAATGAATTCAAATATCTATAAAAAATAATCACCAATATGTTTATCTTGGATGTTGTCCGTTCAGTATATATCGGTCCAAACAGCTCGATTTTGTTCCTTCTTTAATTAAAAAATTAAAAGGGAGGTAAATTACAAACACAGATATTTGAGTAACAGTTTCTTATTTCTTGGTATCAGTGGACTTACTATTGTGTTTTTCCTGTACATGTAATAAACTTCTAAATTTGACATTCAAATAATCTGTTTGAGACTTTAATGTAAAACGATATTGATCTCATCATTATGAAAGAGGGGATCTTGACCTCTGTGAAAAAATAACACCTTCCCGCTTTATCAAATGACAAGAAATTTGCCAATTCCATAACTTAAATTAAGGATAAAATATCAGAGAACAGTAATTTAATTCAAAAGAAGGTAAATTTGCTATCAACAACAAACTTTAATAGCGCCACTTCTTACACACTAGATCTTTCAAGTCCTTTTGAGCTGAACAAGATGCAGGAACTAGGACGTGGCACTCCTTCCGAACATAGTTAAGCGAGGAAAATGTTGCATTGGGATAAAAATGGCGGTTTAGTCGCCTCCTTTTTTTAAAAAAGGATTTATTTTGAAAGGTAAGTTCCTCTATACAGTATTTAATTTTAGTTCATCGTTGAATTCTGTGACCACGTGCGTAAGGTACATTCCACACTTTGTTTCCGGAACGCAGATTTTGTTACAAAAAAGTTATTCAAGGTTTTATACATTTTAGGTTATGTAAACATGCCAAAAATATGGTATTTTTTAAAACTGATCTCCATTAGAACGTTACACATCAGGTCGCATAATGCACAGGTGGACGTAAAACTAAATCAAGTATGAAGTCGCTTACCTTATCGAAAGTTTTTCTCCCAATGCAACATTGTCCTCGCTTAACTATCTTCGGAAGCAGTGCCACGTCCTACCCCCTGAAGATAGGGATGAACAAACTGGGCATCGGATAGAAATTGTAAAACTTTAAGTAATTTTAACCAGCATACCAGCAAGCAGCCTTATGTTAAGAGGCAACTTTACGAGTTAATGTAACATTATTTCTTCCTTGTTTCATGTTACATAATTTTTACATTCGAACAAGCAATATTAATACGTGAGAGAAACGTTTTATAACTTTACAGACAAGTTTGTTTAAAAATGAGCAAACTCACCGGAAATTAAAAACAAAATCTGTAAAATATTGTAGTCCCGAATACCTCTTAAATATACAGGTATGAAGAATTTCACAACTAACCTTGAGAACATATACGTAAGCCAAACATTGATTTTCCCATTGCAAAATTTCAATGCTTTACAAGATAGTCTGAAATGATTACACGTAATACGTTTGAAAAGAAGACAATTCATGTTTGACGCTTCATAGTCGGGTGTTAGCAATTCGTGATATGTTATCAGCCGAACAGATGTTAAAGACAAGACTCTTTTTTTCATTTAAGAATATTACCGCACAGATATTTTAAAACAAATTAACATTAGCAATCTTATTTGCATTTATTAAACAGATCATCAAAAAAGTTCACACGCTAAAGCGGAAATTCAAACAACGCAGCAAGTAATAATTAAAACACAATCAAAGTAGAAAGAAACGATAATTTTGAATTACCGTAAATACATAGCCCATAAGATAAGCTAAATGAAAGTGGTTTAAAATTATTTTCCCTTTTTCTCAGCGATTCGTAGCTTCTCATCGAATTCGTGGCGCCAGATATCTCATGTGAATTAATTACTTGTTTTCTACTCAAATTTATGTGCGTAAAGTTGCGGAAAACCCCTGGTATTTAGCTTACACATAACTCTTAAACATCATTAATTACCTTCTTTCAATTCAATCCACGTGTGTGCAGGTATAAATAAGCTAAAAATTCAACGATTTAATAAACAATTATTCCATTTCGCGTCCATTTGCAATATCACGTGACCTTCATAGGATTTGAGAGAGCTTGAACTATAATTAACAGAAAAAATAGCATGTTCACAAAATTTATATTCAATTTAACCATACATACCTTTATTCTTCATATAGTTTTAATTATGTGAATCCCTAAAACCCAAAGTATGTTCATTTAGATAATTCCCGCAATAAAACAAGGAAAATAATGAACTTGCAAGCCGATTCAATGCTTAAAGGCCAGTGAGTCTTTCAAAACTGGTGTGCCAGCTCAAAGGGTTGCAAAAATTAGTGTTCTTGAACGAACTATAAGAAACCGAATAAAAGGATTTGCAGAATTAACATGGGTGTGTTGGCTTGTGGGACGTTCTGTAATAAAGAGATGAAGGGGAGGAAGAGTCTTTGAATGAACATGTAGAAACTTTATAGCAACAAGTATATGGATATAGTCACTTCATGCTGGGGAAATGGCATTTAATCTTTGGAAAAAGTTCGAGAACAATGAAATAATTAACAATTGACGTTACGAATTTCTTCGAAGATGGAACACAAGATTGACTTCTTTCACGCCAAGAAAACTTGAAAGTGACTTTGCGAAGTGCTCAACACCAGAGAATATATTAATGTATCTATAACTTAAACTTAAGATACATAATAAAGTATGATCATTTAATTATGCGACGGTGTATCTACAACATCGATGAAACTGAATTGCATTCCGCCCCCCCCCAATGTTCTAGAAAGACAAAAGCTAGCCCCAGGCTCTGACTCCCATAGATAAACAACAACCACTCTGATTTGTGTTGGCAATTCTAATGTAATAAACGAAAATCTGAAAGAGGCATCTGGCTCTGATTCTGGGTTTTCCAATGGCAAAGTGTTCAGGTCTTTTTTTCTGACAAATTCAAATGCCCGTCCTTTTGCTGGTCATGACCAAGATATTTTGTTGATGTTTGATGGACATGCTTCTCACTTCACCCCAGATTGATTCAGTCGTCAAAGAGCCGCATTATAATATTGTTTGCGCGTCTGGCTGATACATCACGTTTGTTGTAATCATTAAATATGGCAATACTTGACCCTTTAAAGACGTTTGACTATACAGAATGCTCCATCTTTATGAAAAGCTCTATATGAAATTTGTGAAATAGCATGCAATGCTTACATATAATCAATGACCCCCAATTAATGTTCTATCAGGATATAGAAAACAGGCATTTATCTCCTATCTGAAGAAGAGGTTTCGGGAGAGAAATTTTCCCTTGTGAGTCATTCCGGAAAAAATACAAATAAAAATGATGCAATTAAATCTGGCAAGGAAGGGTTGTTAAGAGAATTTTCTAAAAACCAAACTGAAAAGATTGGATATAAGAATTTAGCAAATGCAGTTGCTCTGAAAAACCTAGGCCTGGAGGAAAATCAATAACTGACTAACAGATCCGCACAAGTCTTGCTGATTATCACAAAACAATAGAAATTCAGGCTACAACTGAAGGTAAAAGAGCAAAACCTGCATAACGAAATCAAGTGAAACGAAGGCCAAGGCCATCCACAAGTGCGATTGGCAAATTCATATTATGTTTGGAAAGTGACGAGGAAAAAGAAATTGATTGTCACGGTGTGTTTGAAAATGTCAGCTCTAAGATTGGATTTAAAGATTTTAAATTGGACAAAATGTGACAACTGCTGCCCATGGTTTCATCTAGCATTCTGTTTAACCGCTGTTCATAAACACAGCTATTTTCTTTTCACACTTCGAAAAGGATGCCAGTATATAAATGCAATAGTTAAACAAACCTGTTAATATTAACATCTTAACATAATTCAGAATATTTTAACATGTAACGAGTTGGCAGATTTCACACATTACCAATTTAGACCATGTTGACAAGTTAATTATTTTGTTAATCTGCACCCAGAAACAAATTTGTTTTAATTTAACTCCTGTGCATTTATTCAAAAACAGTACAAAGTTTTAGTGTACAGTATAGTTATCAGTGGGAAAATCCCATGGAAATTTTTGTCCTTTTTGACCTGGTTTGTGCAATACCAAAGCCAATCGGGAGCCAAGAACTCAACGGGAACGTGTCGTCTGCATGCTTTGGCAAATTAACGTAATTATTGTTTTCTTATTTACGAGTGTTTTTAGGAAATATAGTTAATTAACAAGAATATTTTCGTAACATTTATTAAGAAATACTGCGCATGCGCAATAAAGGATGTAAGTGTCACAAACTCAAGAGAAAATAGGATAGGAATTAACTCAGGCCATTCGAGTGTATCCGTGAAAGCCGTGTATAATTTTTAAAATTTATAAAAAACTGGCACGGGTCCCATGTCCGTGTATGATCTTATTAGCGATCGTACAAGACCGTGAGAGACCGTGTGAGACCGTACGAGACCGTATATACAACCGCACATGATGTCCACTCCACGAGTGAGCTCAAACGTGTGATTATCTTATATAAATCGTATGGAATAGTGTGAATCGTTCCCAAGTCCTACATCCAACACCCGGATTAACACTCGAATGTCACACGATCACCATACGATTCGGACGAGTGTACACACGGTTTTATACGATCGCCATAGGACCCATACGGTTTCATACGATCGCCATACGACCAAAATGGTTGAAGTACGATTATACATGGTCAAGTACGACCAGACACGGTCTCTACGTCTGTACAAAGCTCGTGTATCATCATACAGCACTCGAACACAACAGAAAACACAACAACCTGCCGCCACCTTGAAACAACAAAGTACTTGCTACACAATGCCTCCAAAGAAGAAGAAGGTCCCCAAAAAATCCCCACCATGGAAGATTCCCCCAGCGAGAATACAAAAAGGGCCACAAAGGCCCTCTGAACTCTTCAATCTGTTGACCCTGTCGACCCTGATGCGCTGGAGGACCCGCTGGCACTACCTGACGAGTTGCCCAGAGATTCAGACTCGGATGCCAGATCGGTGAGCCCTCCAGGAACTGCCGCACCCACGAAAAAAGGTACATTTTACATTGCTTCACATTTTTTTTTTATATTTATTTATTTATAATTTTTATCTATGTAACATGGAGTAAATATTGATATCAATGATTCTCAGTATGTAGATATTCCTTTTGACAAATTGCAACTGTACTATAACTATTTTAACTTAAATAAATTAACAGTATGTTTATTCAGTTTATTAAATTTGCTTTCTTTTGTCTAATTGCAGAACCATCCAGAGCATCATCCGAAACTCACCGATGCCGAAAAAGTCGATGAGATAGAGTGGATCCAGGCTAACCCCAGTATTTTCAACAAGGCGCATACTGATTACAGAAACACGAAGCCCGACACGTCTCACAAACTCCTGAAACAAATCAGCATCAACACGGAGGAAGTTCTAGTAACACCTGGGGTCCTCTCTGTTTAGTTCATGTAACAGAGTATCATATTGACCAAACATGACGCTTCTGTTGAGCCATTCTCTTATCCAAACTTGCCTCCTTCTTCTTCTCCTTCTGATGGCTTGTTCTTTTCTCCCCTCACGCCTTCTGGCCAAAATAATCTCAATGTCTATCAGTCTTATCATGATTTTTAATTCCCTTTTTCTGTCATCCGCCATTTTCATAACTTCTCTGTTGAAAGTCCGAAAATTTATGAAGCCAAGCCATCAAAACGAGTCAATTTATATCAAAACATACACGAATGTGTGATAATTCGAGCATAACTACAACAAAAGTCGGAGGGACCGTATGTATATCCTGTAAATGACCAGTTAATCAAGTAAAAGTCGTGTTTAATCGTACTAGGCCGTACTAGACCGTACTAGACCGTACTTAGAACCGTACAACAATCGTATGAAAATCGTTTGCAAATCGTTTTCAAACCGTGACAAACCTTCCTTGACCGGGTATATCCGTGCTTTGTTCGTACATACTCGTGCTACACTCGAGTCTAAATCGTACTAACTCATCCCCATGCACGGTTGGAGCTCAATACTCGTACCAGTCAACCCGTGTTTAACCGAGTATACCTTATTGGAACCGTGTGCCCAACCGTGTTCTGTGTGAGACAGGCTTAAGTGCACTGCGAACATTTGCACTCAGTTTTAACGAAACTGCAATAATAACAATGTTGCAGTTTAAACTTTTGCGACAAGGCCTCTATATTTGGGGATTGGTATTAGTTGTTGGAAAAGCAGATGCCGATGACGATTGCAGCTCGTTTCTAACCGGAACCGGTGTTGCAATGCTATCGTGCTTTGGACACGGTAGATGTCTGTAAGCTGGATAATTTGAAAGGGTGGTCTTCGACCAACGATATCGATAGTGGTCGCTGATTGAATGTCATATGTGGCACGTACGTAGGTTACCCACTGAACCCTCAACGGAGAGCTGCAACGTATTGCTGATTACTGTTCCCATCTGGCGTTTTTCACCGTCTGAGCATCAAATACCGATGATGATGCCGATTTATGGCCAGTGGAAGAATGGAAATATTGTGGCACCCAAGAAGAAATGTTCCATTCACCTTTATTGCATGGTTGGTGTATTATGAAATGATTCTTATGTTTACTGTTTGAGTGCTTTTGTATGCAACAATTATGTCGTGTTGATGAGTGGGTTGAATTTATTTCACCAAGACAACTTTTGCTTGTTTGAGAACATGTTGGGGGCTAGTGTGAGGTTGATGCACCCTAGAACCTGGTTTGAAGTGGCAAATTTGTTTGCTGCTGATCGTGCCAAGGTGGTAACCCCAAAAGGTTTTCTTTTTTGATAATTGTTTGTGGTGTATTATTTGAAATGAATATTCTTTTTTACCCATGCTCTCTTTTTTTCTGTATACTTTTTGGCTGAGTGGAGAGGCTGTAATTTCTGAGTGTGGCGATTCCTGATATGCATACATGTATCCCATTTTTTACTTAAACATAAACTTCTGGAGGCTGTCTCGGCGAATCAAGCGATTAGATACCAAAGGGGATTCTCGAATAAAAAGGTGAAATATGCATATCAGGAATCGCCACATTCAGAAAAAACAGCCTGTCCACACAGTCAAAAAGAAGAGAGGGAGAGAGCATGGTTTATAAAATGATCAGTTTCAAAAGAGACACCACTTACAATTTACAAAAATGAGAACCCGAGGGGTTACCGCCTTGGAACGGTCAGTGGCAAATCAAATTGCCACTGGGTTTTTAACCGGGTTCTAGGGTGCACCAACCTCACACTTGCCCCAACAGAATTACTTTAGCCATTTAGGTATTGCCAAAGCCGGTCAAAACTATACATACTTCTCCATAACTTATACACTCGGGCATAGTTCCTTCTTCTCTCGGCGATTTTTGTGTGCTCATCTACTCATTGGGACACATACTTTGGTCCTTTTTCACATCTGATTGTAAATGTTGATTGATAAATCTAATCTATATTTGCATTGCCTCGGCAGCAGAAAAAGACGCGCAGATTCATCTGGACTCTATTCAGAATTTCCACTTGGCGTATTAGACACAAGTAGAAACCGAAGTAAAACTTAAATAAGCCAATGTCACTTTTCAATGGGTAAATATCTACTGCAGCCTTTCCAACACGCTTTAATACGTCCCATTGAATTATGACCACCCCCACAAGCCCTTACTTATATTACATGAGGACTCCGAAATTTTCACTAAAAGTCTTGGCGAAAAAAGAAAATAAGTCACGAACGCACTTCCTGTGGCGTTTTATGCGTGAGCTTTTGTTAAGACTTACACAAACGTAAGTAAGGTTTAGAGCGGCTCATTTCCATGTTTTAATTGTATGCACAAAATATGGAATTTTTATAACTGATTTTGACAAATTATGATAGATTGGAACAATATCCGCGACTTGACAAATATTTAAAAGAAAATAAGGGCGTTTTAGTAAGTGTTGGCAGGGGGTGGGGTTGAGGACTGATCAAGGGCAGGTGCTCACCCAGACCGGAAATATATCTTCTTTTACCCTTTCAATGAACCCAATTAATGCCTTTTTAAACTGCCAAGGAATTTCCATGCAAAAACTAATAACACATTGTGTTTTCATTATTTCGCTCATTTCAATACGGAAAATCTATTTACCCGATACATGATTACAATTATGTATAAGGTGATATGTAACTAACCTGCATGATGTCAGTATAATTATAGATCTTTTCTGAATGCTCCAATATTGTGCAATGAACAATTACATTCAAATTTTAGATGTTTAGGATTACAATGTGAAATGGCTGGTAAGCAGTTAGCAGTATACTTATGCGTGAAGAAGGTTTATGAAATTATATACTTTTAAACAGTATTTTTATACTTGCTAAAATGTTATTTTAGATTCTATACAACAATGATGAAACAGTGTGTAACAAAAACAGTGGATTGTTAAAAATGGTTAAATATAACATTTTTTCTTATAACAGTTTCAGAGTAACTGTACAACGTGTTCGTTTTGATATGATTTTTGACGCTGTGGATACAGAGCTGAAATAAATTTCAATTCACACTTAACATAAAGGAACCCTTTATAGCTCTGATTTCAACAGTTTTCCAAATTAAAATATCTTTTTGTGTTTTAAATAAATGTGATCACACTGAGAACATACATGTATATGTACATTCATGTCAAAATCTCTTTCCTCTATCTTTTATTCCTACCATTGCGTCCTTGCTGATGTAAACCAAGTGCTCTGGTCTCAGTTATGTCATTGTTTACCCAACTTTTGTGCTTTTAAAACAATGCTTTTAGTTTCTTATGTTTTATTTGTGTGTGTTCTTTTGCATGCAACATTGTCGATTTTATAAGTTGGTTGGAGCTAACATTTACCAAGGCAACTTGTGTCTGTTTGTACATAGGAGAAACTGTTGGGGCAAGTGATAGTTTGGTGCACCATTGTGCCTGGTTCAAACACATGAATTGCCATACCAATACTTCAACCAAGTTGATACAGGCTAGTAATCCCCACTTTCGTTTTATTTGTCTTTAGAGACTAAACAAACTTTCTTTGTTAAATATACCACCACCTCCAACCCTTAACGTTGCTGGACTAACTTCTATATTTTATCATTGTCTTTATTAAACGTTATCTGTTCAGTTCTAGATTGATATTTTTTGTTTAACATTTTTTTCTATTGCTTACTATTTTGTTTAACTTGCATTTGTGTATACGGACGGAATGTTATATCCTGATAAAGCTTGAATGCACTCTATGTTCATAAGAGATTATATTAAGTAATCAATACCCTATATAGATCAAACTCTTGTCTTCATGCATTTTGCCTACTTGATGTGGAGTCATACATCAGTTACCTGGAAATGACCACCAAAATAAACCTTGTTTTGTTACATTATTTGGTGAAATTCCGTTACGCTATTATTCATTCGTATCCGAGTTAAACTGAACCTTACTTAGCCACTCTATCTCCGCTGTTAAATAGGTAACTAGATATTTCGTAAGTAAACACACGAAGTTCGTAAATTTTGTCAAGTTAAAAAACAACTGGAATACGTTGGTATATAATTATAAACTAAGTCATGGAATTATTATTTGTCTAATGGGATGTTCAAAATAGAAAGAAGAACACTGTAAGCGTTTAGCTTATAAGAAACATCGTTGTTTAATTTCGAAAGTAGGATTGTGGAAAATCAGTTATAAATAACAATCAAAATGGAGGTATCGGGAAAGCGTGCAGATAACGTAAAGGACCTTTGTGAAATATGTCAAACGGATAGCGCTAATGGATTCTGTAATGACTGCAAGGAATATATGTGTCAGAAGTGTTTCCAACAACACACGATTGCGAAGCCTTGTAGACATCATGTACTTACCGCCCTTAACCAAACTGTGGGTTTCATACCACAAATACCGACGGAAGAAAAGTGCATGATACATACAACTGAAAACGTAAGGTACTATTGTCGTAAGCATGAGGTTGTCGGCTGTGGAGATTGTATGATATCAAACCATGGTGTTTGTAAACCAGAATTCATCAAAGACCTTGCTAACAATTTCGAAGAAACAACCGAGTTCAATGATATGCTGATGAAGATTATGACATTGGATACAGAGAATATCCAAAACAAGACTCGTCTGGAAGGAAATGTGAAAGAAAACACAACCTTTTTTGAAAAAGCTCTGAAAGATATTCGTAAATTCCGGAAAGACATTAATGATTACATTGACCAAGCTGAGAAGAATGTTATAGCAGAAGCAAACAGGATTTTCAAGGATAACGAAATCCTTTTTTCACAGCTTCAACAAGGGATAACATTAGTTGCCAAGTATTTAGATGAAATCAGCGAAATGTTAGACACAAATTTGCACAAGGGAAGTGACTTGTTTATTCGCCTTATGGAATGTAAACCTAGAGTAAGCGAAGTGGACAGAGCTGTCGCCGTGATAAAATTGAGAAACGTACTGAAAACCTACGAATTTAAACCGAAACAAAAGCTTAGAGATTTGATATCATTCAGTGTAACACTAGGCACCATTCAACTGAGTGATGGCAACGAGAGTCAAGCTACCCGCAGTAAGACAGGGTACGAAAATAACCAAGACTCTCGATCAACTGCTCATCAGACTCTTCCGGAAGCGCAAAATTGCTATCTTCCAGGTAGGCTGTACATTTTAACTGCTGCAGTTTATTTTTAATTAAGAAGCATAACAGATAATAATTAGTTCTGTGCCAAATTAATCCGTAAAAATAAGATTCGAAAGTAATAATGGAGTAGAGAAATAAGAATTAAAAAGGCAAATGTCTTCGTGTTTTCTAGCATAATCCTATGATTTTTAGTCCTTGATTTATAAAAGTGAAACCAATATACTGAGAGTACTAATTTGCTGCAAAAATGTTCTTTATGCAAACAATAAGCTTAATTAATGTTTTTTGTATTAAAAATATATAATACCAGGTTCTTTGTGTAATGTTCCGTTTCTGACTGCCATGTCAGTTTTTACCTGTAAATAAGCATAGGAGTATATTCGAAAGATGCATTAATTTGTTATGTCTGTGTGTAGCTAGGACACATTTTACCAAGGACAATTTAATCATACATGGAATAGCAACATAAACATTTTCGCTCCAAAATAACCAAAATCTGCAGAGAAAAAGAAAAAAAATGTGGTTTAAAATACGATTAATTTCATTATTTTGCACAAAAGCAATTAAAATAAAGGAAACATATATAAAATCACAGGATTTCTTTCGCCAAAAATTATATAATGTTGATAAAATCTAGGAAATACATAAGTTATGCAAGAATTTTAGATTCAACAGATAATATTAGAAAAAATGCATCAACAGCAAATGTACAAAATATACAATAGATTCCAGTAATAACTGCAAATAACTGCAAATAAAAATTGTAATATTTGGCAGGTAATAAATTCATTATTTCACCTTTATTTTAAAGTGTAGAAACTTAATAAAGGAAAACTACTGGTAGATGCAAAAAAAATCCCCTCAATTATGAACTTACGTAGTCAGCACCGTTAAGCCTTTTCGTGATAAGTCAAACAATATTTTTGAATGAAGACCCATTGGAAAAAAAAACTATTCACAATTTATGAATCCAGTAATTTTCTTTAATAAGTCTCTCCATATTGTTATGAACTTTATCAACTGACAAGAAACTAAAGTCAAAGTAATGTGAAGCAACCAGTGTAGAAACATAGTGTTCTGTATTGCGATTGATTTCAAAACGGCAATGGTTCATACGCTAAGAAACCTTCTAATTGGTCTGGCCAACATATTGCATCTTATAAAAGTTATTTAATAAATTACATTTGAAAATACATCTGAGCCGCTCCGTGAGAAAACCGACAATAGTGACCAAAAAATCGAATTTGACTTTTTTTCATATTCATAAAGCCCCATCAATTCTCGTAAATTTGATACCAATATTTCCTCGTTATGATGATTTTTAGCCCACTATAACTTCAACACTGACACAAGGTACAATGATTTAATTTCGGCTTCCTACAAAAATGACGTCGACGTCAAGTCGTTCGCTTAAAGTTATATCGGAAATTGAACAGTCAATTTAAAATTTCGTTCTCTCCCAGGTAGAGGCAATATCAATTTTAGTATTTAGCTGGGATTTGATATTCATGTTAAACAATGTAAAATAATATCAAAGAAAATACTATTTATTTATTTTTTTTAGAAAACCCTTATTTAAAAAAAACGTTGAAGATTTCGGGTAACAAAGACAAGAAATATCATTTCCCCACACTGTTTTTTTTTCGTTGACAGGAACCATAATTAGTTGCATTAAAAATGATGAATTGCATGAAGCTACATTGTAAAGCAATCTTATTACAAAAATTACTAGTCAAAATCAGTCCTTAAATGGTATCGAGTGAATTGTAAACTTTAGGCTTCTTTTAAAAACAACGAAACCACGCTATACATTTACATTGTGTACCCGTAGCTATCTAGTTTTGTAAAACGAAGTTCATAGTGTTTTATCAACGTCGATACAATCATTTTAATATTGTTGGCTTTTAATAAAATTTATTGACATTGAAATACCATACTTTTTACATTAACATACTAGTTTGCTGACGTCACTGACGAGTTTGTACATCAAATAAACATGCGTGAAATTGACCCTTGAAAATAATAAATATAGCGATTTTTTTAAAGATGTGACGTAATTCAACATTTTCAATCGAATATGGCGTTGAACTAACACAAACACATTATAAATGAAATATCAAGAACACAACCATAAGTTTTTTTATTCAGGGACGCAAGAAAAAAATGCAATTGTGACAAAATAATTAAGTCTTTATTTTAAGTACTTAACTCAATCAAATATAGTTTAAAATGACACCAGGTGTCTGTCATAACGATACAAAAAGAACGAAACATGTCAAAATAACACCTTATGGTCCAAATATTATGACGGACTATGTCAAAAGGGTACGACTGTAAATATTGCCTTATCTACATAAACACTTAAGTCTCATTATGGTGTAGAACACGTAGCTTCCTTGTTTTAAGAATGGAGATACTGGCGGACTGTTCTGCATAAGTACTCTTTGCGCTTACGGGTCAGTTCTCCTGGCAAGACGGGCATAAGGTCACCTGGGTTGATTTTGGCGGAGTACGGCGAATATCTATCGTGATGTCTTGCTCTCCATCGCCTTGTCGTACCGTTACGATACCTGGCTCGTCTGCCGTCATCCTGAAGTACTGGTGCTTTCTGACAAAACAACAACACCAAGTATTGATAGTACAAACGTTGAATACAACCGTAATGTTAATATAAAACTATAATTATGTGAAAAAAAGTTTTATGTTTGTGTTTTTTGTAAGGCTGTGTTTTGTGAGTGTGGCGATTCCCGATTTGCATATAAATGTATTACATTTTTATATATTTTATCGACTTAACAATAACCAATTATACTTGAGCCGGGGCTAGTAATATTCCATTAGGGCTCGTATAATGCGTCATTTGTTTTATATATGGGGTAACTGTAAGAAAAACAGTTAAGGAAAATACTGATTATTAAAGGTAGAAAGTGAAATACTAACCGAATGACCTGTATCTGTTTCCACGTTTAATCTCCTGTTATGTTGCAAATAACATTTAACACTTTTATCTTTAATCACTATAAACGTTTTTTTTTTCAATAAAAACAAGATAAAATTATTTCTTGCTCATTTCTAATAGTGATAAACATAGCGTTGTGTAAATACACAGAACATCTACCTGCATTGAAGTAAATAATAGTATCACTGAATGTGATTCATATCCCCACAGTATATATATCCCTTTGTTCCGCGACGGGCGGACGGACAGACAGTGATTCAAGTATATCCCCCACCACCTGTGGCTTAGGTATAAAAATCGGGACTTTAACAATACTCTACTTGATTTAACTCAATCTGAAATTAAAGTCACACCAACATTTGGCAAGTTCTATAATAGTTATAATTTAATCAGTTGTAAAGTCATTTCAATTGCCCGAATTCCCATCTACTAATAAACATCAAGCTCGTCCTGGCACCTGCATTAAGTATTTCACAGACGGATATCTTCCTGTCAACACACGCCAAACCAGATAACCGGTTCTTATTTTGACCTGTTAATTAAAATATTACAATGTTAACGTCATATTTATCAAAAACAGAACGATGTAGTGTCATTTACACTTGATTTATAAGACAAAGCCTTGTTCAGATTAAAAAAATCGAATGAGAAACGCAGTTCAATTAAAACTATAAGTAATAATAATATGGTTTTCGTTTCGACTGTGCATGATTCTAGCTCAACTAATAGCAAGCAATACAGTATGGATGATTGAACATAGATCTATATTGTGAAGTGAAAGTTCAGTCGTTACAATACGCCCACAGGAGGTGGGGGCTATTCTAGAATCACTTCGTCCGTCCGTAAGTCCTTCTGTCAGTCGCTGGGCAATGGGGCATAATCATATACTGAGGTGGGGTATTTATCAAACAGTGGTTGTTCTTTTGGTCTAAATCTAGAAGAAGAAATCATTTAGACGTAGATTCTATCTCTATATTCTATTGATAAGCAGATTTATTGTAAAATGTTTGTCACTCATTCGTTAAGAGTCACACATATTTAATTTTTTTATTCGTAATGCGAAAACCACATAAAAATGAAAACATAAATGGCGCCGCCCACAGGTGTACACTGTCACATTGAAACGGCGTTTTTAGCGTGTGTAAACAATGCCTTACCTCTAAATCACTATCCGTATCAGTGGTTCTCCATTTCTAAATCGAAGTAATTAAACACGCTAAAAACTTTCAACATATAAACAAGCATGCTTTAGTCTTCATGTACTCAAAACTGACCTGTGACGTCAAAACTACGTCATTATGTGTTTATGTCACTATTGCCGGTTTTCTCACGGAGCGGCTCATCTATAATGCATAGTCTCGTTTTTGTCTAAAAATCATTACCCTCGGATAAGGATACCTTGATCTTCGCCGGATACCAATAATAGATTCTCTTTATCTTAGCTCGAGGAAGACATTCCGCTAGAAAAACGACCCTCACGAAGACTGCGGACGTAAACATCCCAAAATCTCGGTCCTCTGCTCACCAGAAACTTCCGGGATACTTTCCTCCAGGTAGGCATTACTTCTTTTTACCGCATGTTTATTTAATTAAGTAGCAACACATGATTGTGATAATTTCTGAGCTAGATGAATCCGTTAAACTAAATTAGTTTAGAAAGTAACCACGACGTATTCATCGCCGTATTGTCTTCGTGTTTTCGAACATGTTATATGATTTTAAGTACTAGTAATATGAAAGTGAAAACAAATATATCAGAATATTTAGTGGTTGCAAAAATCTGCTATATGTAAATATATGCATACAGAAAACTTATTATTATTGTTTTAATCCTATTAAAATACAATACCCGATTAATAACATATTATTCCATTTCGGAAAATTGCTTATTCCGCTCTTGCTTCTTATGTCATGCAATAACTTCCAGGTCAGTTTTGGCATGTAATTAGGCATACGAGTATTTGAATGTTGCGTTACTTTGTTCAGCCTGTTTGTAACTAGAATTTTGCAAAGGTCAATGTGAATATACACTTAACAACTTTTCTAAGTATACACCTGCGTACTGGGGCATTACTGGCTTGATAATTGAACTTTTGCTCCAAAACTTTCAATAAAACATGCAATAAGTACTATATGATTTATCAGTTAAACAGATTTCAAAAAGACAGACAACTGACTGCTCTCAGTCATTTAGAGTACAGGGACCCACGGAATACAAATTCTTATCAGTCAAAGAGAAAATGTCACCAACAACGCGTATAACTGCAAGACACATTGAATCTCATTGAGCTAATACAGTGCTGAATGACTTCTGTATGGAATCTTAAGCCCATTCATGAAGAACCCCATTTTCAAATTGCATGGTTGGTCCCTCCTGTTTCGTACGCTTCTTCCAAGATCACACAACAGATTTACAATTAGATTTAGGTCCGGAGTTCTAGCGCACAATGGAAATATTCTGACGTTCACCTCAAGAAAACGTCTGATGTTCGCCGAACGATGACACAGTGCACCACCATGCATTTACTGCATGCGCCTTTTTGATTGGAGACGAGGAAGGGCAACCGGAACAATGACTTGTCGCTGATATTCTGCAGAATATAAGTTACATTGGATTAAAACTGCTATAGTCCTCTTGTGCATCGACACACCATCCTACAGCGTTATAACTGATCACCCATAGTAAAAAAATCCGCTTCAACAATATTTTCGCGATTTAACCGTTCATCGCTGAAGGTGGCCATATGCGTCTTTAACTGATATTGTGAATTTGTTTTCTGTGGGTGTCAGTATTCTAAATGATTGTGAGCAGTCATTTGTATGTCATTTTGAATATTGTTTCACTAATAAATCAGTTAGTTTTACTTGTATGTTTTATTGAAAGTTTTAGAGCAATAGCTCAATTATCAAGCCAGTAATGCCCTAGTACGCAGGTGTATACTTAGAAAAGTTGTTAAGTGTATTGTTTGTAAAATAGATATGACGTTCAAATGAATGTTGTCTTTGTACGTCAACGTGATTTGGATATCGGATTCGCCAGTTGTTTTAGTCAAATATTTGTTATAGAAAAAATATTGGTTCAATTCAGGAGAGTTTTGTTGTTGTTCGTGATTTATACACGGCTGTAAGTAAACCGAAATACCAAGTATGTACTGATAATACTTTGCTATACCTTATTGTTTTAATTTCATCAATGTTAAAGCTACAGTAATTTACTGTCAGTTACCATTCTTTTCTTTTGGAAAGTATAGCATACATGCATGTGTAAAATAGCATTTTAAATAAAAGCATTTTAATATTATTGCAAAAAAACGTGTTATTTCTTAAAACGCATGTCCAATTCTAGAAATATTCTTCAGTTAAAACGTTTGTTAATCACGCAAAACATAATGTTTGCTTTAGATCCACGATCTGCTGGATTTGATGTTGACAAACGTGTAGAATCTACGGATTTGTTAGGGGTAGGTCGGTATGAGAAAGGTGTATGATCTTTAAGCTAGGTAGCAGTAGCAATACAACCGGTTTCTTTTGATCAATTGTAATAACCAATTAAATAAAAAATATCTGGTGAAAGTACCTATTTATGTGATTTCATTCGGTTACATGAAGTTTTTTCGTGAAATAGGTATGTAAGTGGATTCATATAATAAATGAAATTTAATAGTGTACTTTATAGTTGATAGCACTGTCGAATTTGTAGTTCTGTGTAATCCATATAAAATATATTTCAATCATGTTGGCTGCGTCCAATAGCATTTTCTTTTTTATATGATGACAAAGTGCGTACATTCATCATTTCTCAAACTAGATCTTCTTCGCGGATGTGTTGAGAATAAATACTTTTACATTAAAAATATGGAAGTCACATGGTGTTGAATCATGCGTCGAAAATCCCACCAGGTATACTCAGAATCGTGTGATATTATTTGATATAATGTGAAGAAACAATGTGTTACATAAATTTTATTTTATTATGAGCATATTTTAAAAGAGGATATTTTGCATACTTCCTAAATGCCAGAAAAAAACCTACGAAACTTAAACTTAAACAGGTTCATTTTCATTATAATTAAAGATGCTTGGGCATTCAGTCCAACCAAAATTGGGACCTTATCTGTTGACAGACTGAAATAAATAGATCGAGCTGTATATTTAGAGAACACTTTATTGACATTTAAGAAGTATGTATTACTGAAATATTCACATTTAAAAATAGACATGGTCCAGTTTCAGTCCAAATCTCGACGAATAAATTGTAAACGAAATACTTGCCACTACATTCTCCGTGATATATCAGTCGGAAAATAACCATAGTTCGATGCAAAACATATTCCAGTGTTTATTTTTTCTAAAGTTAGGCATTACATTAATTTCCGAAATTAAAACAAAATCTTGACTAAGACACAGAACAGATTATTTAGGTGACATTTTAGATTATACGTTAGTATTTAAGTCATTAATTCTTTAAACAAAATGGGCCATATATGGTCAGAAAACAGTCAAGATAGGTTTACTGGATATTTTTTGCAAAGACGAAAGCCAACATCAAACTTATCCACTTTTATCCTCGCTATGTTTTGTGACCAAATGACTATAACAATAATTTTGATAATTTTGTTTTATACATATATTTCGACAGCGTCACACAGGAAGAGGAAAGGGATCAATAGTAGCTGTTGATGCTGAAGGACATGTTTATGTTAAATGGGATAACGGAAGAACAACCCGTGAGACAGCTGGGGCTGACGGTTATTATGATGTGAACCTTGTCTAAATGGTCCGACATTGTGTACCGAACAACTGTTAGGTGAAACGATCACGAATATAATATAATACAAATTTACTTCTATAAATATAACTATACAATGTGTATACAATTTATAATTATAAGAATAAATAGAACAACGACAGAAAAATATGCAGCGAGAAATAATTAACATCATTCTTGGTTGCATTAACGAGCATCACGTGACAGTCTTCTTGTCTACGTATCCATAGGCAGTTATACATATTTGATAAGTTTGATCTTTGTAACGGCTATAATTGCAAATTAATATATCGAAAAACTTTTTTATCAACTTTAATAAAAGTTTCACACCAACGTTTTAAAGTGATGACTCCAATAAAAAGCTTCATTTAAAACGTAATGATTTCTCTTTTTCGTTAATTACATCTGCATTGTGTTTTTTTTTTTCATTTGCATGTTAAAATACCAACTCTTTTGGCTGTGTGAATCGCATTATATTTTTAACGAAATCGTCTGTGTCATCGTTGCGTCAATAATATCAAATATATATAATATTATGATCTGTCTTTCTGTACGATTTTGAAAATTGATGCTAAGTATTTTACAATTTTACATTTTGTTTGCTATAATGCAACGAAGAAAACTCTTAATCTAAAATTTAAATTGCATACCAGGACAATAGATCAAACGAAAAGGAATTAGAATTAAAATAAATAAACATGTTCAAAAATCATTCCATATTCTCATTGATGACATTTATACAATTCCAAATTTGAATTCAATGTTCCAATTATGCGTTTTCGATTACATTTTTCCGGGCTCATTAGTGGTTTTGTTTTGAAAAAGCCTTTTTATGCAAAATGTTTTAAAAGAAGTAATCAAAAGAGGCTTCCAGAATATTCTGTATTCAAAAATGAAGGATTTAAGGAAGATTTCAAAATGTATAGTTGTACATCTAGGAGATAGGAAGACCTTACACTAAATTAGGCTGTATGAAGTCATTCTTCGTTCAGGGATGACATCACTTTTCTTAGTTTTGCTTCATGTTGATCTATTGAGTGAGGCTTTTTTTGTTTTGAAATGTGGTAATATATGGTTTTTATTAGGTTTAATTTAGTTGCATAGTCTTTATTCAAATACATGCACAAATGTCTGTACATGATCAAACCTATAGGTATTTTATTCACATTTTCATTATAAAGATTCCAGCCTAAAATATCATGCAACTTTTCTAAAGACGTTTTGACATTAACAATAAATGGAATTAAAATTATTCTATTTGAGTTCAAAAGTGTGCATCAAAAGTGTGCATGATTTATTTATGAGGAGCACGTGTTACATTTGAATATTTGTAATTTTTATTGGCGGTCTAATACATACACTGTCCGAGTTTTTGTTATCAGACCAACCAATCAGTTTAGTACCGGATAAAAAACTTTTGCTGGAGAAATATTGGTCATCTTCGTGAGTGGGAATGTGGAAATGACACATTGCAGAACGTTGAAATCGGTTTTCTCCCTTAGTCCATTCATGAATAGTTTGTACAGTTTATACACGACACTCTATCAGCTGCTGGACTGCTTTTTAAATGAGAAAGTTTTTTTAACATTTATTCGGCCTCCATATCTATTAATCATCAATTATCAGTCCACTTTTTGACAAGCAAAAAGTCAAGATATTATTACAACTATACTACTTAAAGGTGTGAGTTCATCATCATTTAGCCACGTTAAACTGGATTATAAAACTGCACCTTTTTTCTATAGAATATATGGGTTTTTTTAGTATTCAGTAGAGCTTAACCAGAGCAATATAATTCAATCTGTCTGGTCAATAATTAACGGAATAGATCTAGTGTGGTTATGTTGGATTGGATAAGAAACATATCTTTTTTTATTTGTTTATAAGTATGTCTTTGTCTACATACCTCACCGTCAATTAAGTTCATGCGAGAGTAAGCATAAGCATGAAATCAATGTTAGGGTTTGACAAGAAACATTTAAGGTCTATTTATTGACGATTTTCGCTGATCGTTAAAAAACTGAAATATTCAAATCAGGAATGCCACACCAAGAAGACACAGCTTTCCCACGCAGCGAAATTGTAGAGTAAAACAGAGTCTGAGTTAATAAAATGA
Organism: Corbicula japonica; assembly: GCA_038501625.1. Taxonomy (NCBI): domain Eukaryota; kingdom Metazoa; phylum Mollusca; class Bivalvia; order Venerida; family Cyrenidae; genus Corbicula; species Corbicula japonica. The sequence goes on from JAZAYU010000021.1 coordinate 7,759,884, forward strand.
TCAGTTTCAAATAAGACACTTCAAACTTAAGAAAATTAACGTTAAAGAGAATCTGATGGGTACCGCCATAGGACATAACAAAATACCAACATTTCTCTGATGTATGTCTATACATCGCACCCTTCATTTGTTTCATGCGAGACTGAGCAAACGCTTGGTATGAATTTTAGGGATTAAATAAGAAATATTAAACGTTACGATTTATTTTTCTACTCTTTTCGCTGATTGTTGAAAAAAAACACCAACTGGAATAAGCAAATAAGAAAATGCCACAACCACAAAACACAGAATCTCCATTCAACCAAACAGTAGAGAGGAACAGAAAGCATGGGTTAACACAAGTATCATTTTCAAGTAAAACACAAACAAATTAACGAGACATGATGGTACCGCCTTGAGTATGTAAACTGGACTAAAAGAAATCCCGAAGTCTCGAAAACATCGAATTGTTTAAAGCAACACTTTTTCTCTAATGGTTGTATATTGTGCTCGATTTTGCTATTATATATTCTTCTATGGTTAAAGTAAATATCGCTGCGATTCAAAGAACCACTTCATTATAAAGATGTTTATGCCTTTTACCACAGAAAACGTCAGTTCTCAGACATCAACGATTTAATCCTTTTGTAACGTTAAATGACTTATTATATGATATAGCCATTAACGAGCATTATATACCATTTTTATCTCGAAATGAGCAATTTGATGCTAAATATAACAAAATTTGCTTTCGTCTAGTTTTGACGGTTTATTTCTCAGAAGCAAAATACTAATTTAATCATAGTAGACATATAGACGTCACTTCAGAAATAATGAATCGACTTCATATAAGAGAAGACATTTTTATATTGCGTTACCATATAATTTACAAATTGCCTCGTGATATTTAGACAGTTATGTCATAGGTTACTGAGAACTGACGTTGATAAATATTTATTCTTGTTTATTCAAAGAAAGCAATATATCATATTCACATTATGCAATCAATTCTTATGCCTAATCATGATTTCCTCTTTATACTATAGTACCAAACGGCATCTGAAATGAAAGAACTACTCGGCACCATTAGACAGTTATGTCATGGAATTGACGTTGATAAATATTTAGTATTGTTTAGAAAGAAAGCAATAGATCTATATCGTATCCACGTGCAATTAACTGTAGTTTAAATTGATTAATACGTTTATAGTATAGTATTAGGCATCTTTCATGAACTACATAGCATAATTGCAGCAATGTTACTGCTTAGATTAAGTTCATTTAACTTTATTTAACTACAATTAGAAAAATGGGCGCGCACTTGCAAGCGCAAGAAAATTCAACTGCCATATAAATAGTCAGAAATAGATATTTTTAAACAAAATTCCACCCAAAAATGTTTAAGCATTCGCAGTTTGGCAGTTTTAAATTAATAAACTTATAACCTATTATCTACATTTATAATAAAAGAAACTAATAAGTTTAATTTATTATGTTGAGGGTGTATCCCTGATTTTCGTTTTTTGCAGTTTATAATTAAAAATTATGATAAAAGTGAAATATGCATGTCAGGATTAGCCACATTCAGAAGACACAGCCTCCTTTTATAGCCAAAAAAGTAAAGAGAAGAGAGCAAGGTTATACAATTATCAATTTCAAAATAGACGCTACAAACAATTAACGAAAATGGGAACCCGATGGGTTACTGTCTTGAAATTTTAAGTATAAATTTTATAAAGCATGCTATCCGATTAAAAAACGAAACAATTCTAATTAAGTATGTTTGAGGTGGTGTGGATTGATTTTCTAACGTTGCATCTGTGATGGATTGAATCTACTATTGTTTATATTATCCTTAGACCAAGGCGCCGGTAAATCTCTGTAAATACAATTGTACATAAAATTGCTTGTGACTTTTGACACCTCAACTACTTTATTTATTTAAAGATCTAGACATCGTTTATAAATACAATGAATTAACGGCTGGTAAGTAATAATAAGTGTAAGGAAATATCGCGTTCTGGGAGAAGAAATTTGTATTCCAATGTAATGTTTCAAGCAAATACAGCTGATATAAGTTTAAACATTCCTAAAAGTATGTGTATCCATTAATACCACAGAATTTAAGGCCGGTAGCGGTGATCCGACCTAACATCCCGAACAAAATGCATGTACCACAAACAAGAATGAAACGCAGTCGCTCAATACAGAATTCATTCATCGGTTTGCAAATCATTTAAACAATAATTAAACCGTTCCAAGGGAAATGTTGCATATTGGTAGCTAATAGCAAGTTTTTCCTCCTATTGACCTTATGAGCTTGTCGTGTACCTAAATCCCATGGTTTCGTACTTGATCTAGAAATAATGAAGGGAGATAACTTAAAGTCTTTTGATACATGTCTTGTTAAGTGTTGCAACACAGTTGGTTAGCGAACTTGTGTTTGAACCCAGAGTTAAACTTGGGGATGGGTTTATCAAGACACTTATCCAGAAAAAGTTTGGGAACCCTCGGGTTCTCATTTTCGTTATTTATTTGTTGTGTTAGTTGTTTGCTGGCGATAAGTTCGGTAAGTTGAGTGTCCCCCTTTTTGCTTATTGTTTGACTTGTAAGAAGGGGGTTGAATTAACAAAAAGTTGATTATTTCACTTGTTTACAGCAGACCACGGTGCAAATCATTCCGTCGGCATATTGTTTTGTTGTCTGTTTTTAATAAAAAAATATTATGAAAAAATATTCACCTATCATTTGAGCTTATTTGACCGCATGTCTGTTTTTACTTTCTTTAAATTCTCTATAATTTTCCATTCCTCTGCCTATATTGCATGCTTTATTTTCACATTATCTATTATTTGAAGTTGTTATTCATCTTTTTTAAAGGCTGATCTGCGATATTACAGTTCTTTACGAGACTGAAAGACGAGCCGTTTAATAAAACCATCAATTACATGTAAGATAATCTAGGGATATAGACAGTAATTGATGTTTATGTCAGATAATGTATAATGCAAACTGTCAGAAAACAGCGCATTTAAATAAAGCTCTTATACGAACTCCATTTTAAAACCGAAAACATAAATAGCATGTTTATCTCGACAAAATTCCATTTGAACGTTAATGATTAGTCTAAAAGTTTGGAAGTATGGAAGTTACATGGTGTTGAAACTTGCATCAAAATTTCAACCACGTATACTCGATATCGTGTGATAGCATGTGATATCATGGGTAGAAACAATGTGTAACATTGATTCATTATGAGCAGGTTTTAAAAGAGGATATTTTACTCGTGCATACGTCTTTAATGCCAGAAAAAACCCGGGCAACCCAAACTTATACAGGGTTTTTTTTCATCAGTCAAAATATTTAAATAATTATTTGATTAAAGATGCTTCTGCATTCAATCCAACTGATAATGTGACCGTATCTATTGATGACTGAAACAAATAGATCGAGCTGTATTTTAAGAGAACACTTTATTGGCATATAAGAAGTATGTATTAGTGAAATATCCACTTTTAAAACTAGACATGGTCCAGTTTCAGTCCAAATCCAGACGAATAAATTTTATAAGAATTACTTGCGACTACATACTCCGTGATATATCAGTCGGAAAATAACCTGAGTTCGATGCCAAACATTCCAGGGTTGTTTCTTTTTTCTAAAGTCACACATAACATTAATTCCGAAATTAAAAAAAAATCTTTACTTAGACACAGAACAGATTATTTTGGTTACATTTTAGATTATACGTTAGAAAGTAAGTCATTAATTCTTAAAAAATGAGCCATATATGGTCAGAATACAGTTAAGATAGGTTTACTGGATATTTATGGCAACGACGAAAGCCAATATCAAACTTTCTTCAGAATATTTGGGAATATCCACTATCATTCTCGCTATGCTTTATGCTTTGTGACCAAATTACTATAAATATGATTTTGATTTCATTCAGGTATTAAAGTAACATGAAATAGGAACCGATGAAGGAACTATTGTAGCTGTTAATGCTTTAGGATATGTTGATGTTAAATGGAGTAACGGAAGGACAACCCGTGTGATAGCAGGAGCTGACGGAAAGTATGACGTGGAGCTTTTCTAAATGGTCCGATATTATCTAAAGAACAACATCCGAAAAATGTTCATTATTTCGAATAATTCTGTTGAGTCGGTAATCAGCAGTTATGTGAAACGATCACGATTATAATAAAATAAAAATTGACCTCTTTAAATAAAACGATAAAATGTGTATAACATTTATTTTAAGAATGAATAGAACAAAGACAGAAAAACTGTGCAGCGAAACATAATTAACATCAATCTTGGAACATATCAAAGCATCACGTGACAGTCTACTTGTCTACGTATCCATAATCAGTTATACATGGGTGAAAGTTTTCCGGACTGCTCCGGAAGTTCCGGATTTTCGATGTCCTCAGGGATCACTTTTCCAAAACGTGTAAATCCGTTGAGATTTTAGAGGGGGGGGGGGGGGGGGGTGGTAGGGGGTATAGGCCTACCTCAATCCTGACTTCGACTTTCAAACTGTTGAAACGAAAACGAAAGTAAATTCCAGTGACTTGATCTGTTTTGCGCTTTATTTTTAGTAACGAATCGTCATTGCAAGGTGCTCGTTTTCAGGTTTTTACGAAGATAGCCCGGAGCGCGTTCGGCTACGGCCGTAAATAGACTAGCTGGTTCGATCGTTTCCGCCAATAAGTTCCGAACGGGAAAGCCAATCGCTCCCAATCGGGAATGTTCGCGATCATTAAGACATTGCAGACGCTTTTTAAACGCCTAGGTAGCGGTGAATTACGATATAATACGACAATTCTGATTGGCTCGCTGTACGCTGTAGTCTAATACAGTAGACTCAACGAAATTGGGTATTGGCTATAAGAATATATCGGCAAATGGGGTACGATTTTCGAACACAAAACCATTTCCTATATAAGCAATGTAAATTTTATCGGCAATATCGGTATCGGATAAGAGAATATATCGCCAAATCGAATAGAAAATTTGCTTTTTTTTTTGGCCAAAACTGATTGAAATCGAATATTTTCATCGCCTGTTTACAGGAAATGACACCGGATGTACCGTTTATCATCCGTATCAAAGCTTATGACACCCTTTTTATTTGTCTATTGTCAGCTGATAAATCCAATTAAATATTTTGACAGCGATAAACAAGGACAGTGAAGCCTCCAGGCAAACAAACTGTAACCTGTCACCTCTTTTAAACAGCTTATTCCATCAGGCGTTAAAAGATCTGTTACAAATACACAGCAGTCTAGGACTATCCGTTATCGAGACGTTATTGGTACACATACTTACAATAATCCACGTTTAAATTCCATTGTCTCTTTTTAATTATCACATAAATTTATCCGCACAATTCAGAAACAAACAAAAAGTAATTTCTCAATCATGTTTAAAAACACTCATAGATTTATGTACATTTCTTTGATCAGCCTTCCATGTTAATTTCAATTTGATTGACAGTCAGTATGGAGGTAAACATTGATACCAGCCGTCAATGAAATGCAACTTCAAAGGAAATTGTCGGCTCGTATGAAGAGTGTGTTGTTTTGTCGCTCTGCTTTGAAATCGTTTGATCTACAAAACTGTGTACGTGACATTTCACATTTTAGCTTGGTTAAATTGGTTGATGATGCAATTATGCTGAAATATGATACTCGAGATAAAATTGGGATGTAATTTATTAAGGAATATGTTCGCATTGGTTAGTGTTTTAATACTTATTTTACATTTATGTTGTAAATATCGCGGTAGCATAATATAATTTGAAACTTCGATTTTGTAGCAGAACATGACAGAAGGGTCTGTTAATCAATAAATAAACATATAAATAAAGCATATTTATCCAGAACACGATCTACCTGACTTCCCTTGTCAACAAATATATGCAGATTTCATAATGAATACGATTACCGGCCAATCGAATTCTCCGGGCAAAAGAATATTTTTAGCTGACAATTTGTGTATTCGATTTGCCGGAGTCTACTGAACAATAGCTGGTCTTTAAGCGGTTAGGTGATTCTTTCAAAAAACAACAATAATATTCTTGTGATAATACATTGTTGCAAAAATATTGAAAATGAGGTTTCTATCCCCAGCGTACAACACTAAGGACTTAGAAAGTAAACAAAACTGTTGCTAAATTTTGAAGGTTATGTTTCATTCTAAATCTACATCAAAGAGTATGTTTAGGGTATATCCATGAACAAGAGATGTTAACAGAAAATCATGCATTCTCTGCATGATAATAAGTCAGTCTTTGGCAATCATATAATCCTGGAAAAGCGCTGTACAAGCACTCAAAACCACTAATTCCCAGGAGCTTCCGGGGGGCTTCGCCCCCCTGGGCCCCCTACCAGGGCTTTGCCCTGGACCCACCGGGGGTCCTGGCGGCCCCCAGGCCCCCAGCTAAATTTTCAGGATTCACAACATTTCCAACTTTCACCCATGGTTATACCTGTTTGATATTTTTGAGTTTTTACTTCTGTTTGCTCTGTTTTCGGGCCTATTCTTCAGAAAGACAACTTGAATGTTCTTCTGAGAACCTGTTTTTGGAAAATGTGGAGTTGGTGCACCATAGAACCTGGTTAAAACCACGACTGGCAAAGTTATTTGGCACTAACCGTTACAAGGTGGTACACCCTAGGTTCTAATTGTTGTTTGTGATGTGTTTTTTTATTGATCATTATAACCAACATATTTTATATTCCTCTCTGCGTTTTGGCAGTGCGGGAAGTCTGTGTTTAATGAATGTTGCTATCTGTTAATGAGTTTAACAAGTAAAAACAGATACATTTACAGACAGAACAATGCCCGTTTTTTTAAGTTCCGGATGAAAACATTTTGCTGGAGAAATATTATATTGATCTTTTTTATGAGTGAGAATGTGGCAGTGACATATTGAAGTCCGTTAAAATCAGTTTTCTCCCTTCGTCCTATTTTGAATAGTTTGTACATTTTTACATGGCTCTCTATCACCTACTACTGCAATTTAAAGGAGACAGAAAGTTTTCTATAGCATTTATTCAACCTCCTAGTATATTAATCATAAGTTATCAGTCCACTTTCTGACAAGCAAAAAGAAAAGATATGATTACACCTATACTACATAAAGGTGTGAGTTTATCATCATTTAGCCACGTTAAACTGGATTATAAGACTGCAATGTGTTATATACGCCTTTCCAATAAACAGTTTCGCAGTCCTGTACGAGTTACTTCCCGCGACCGAAAATCAATCCAAAACGAGGCTCTGCAGGATAGCTGAACGATCGGGCTAATGGCTTAAGCACATAATACCTAACCTTATCCGCTATATTGCAGGTCTGCGTTCGTCGCCGGCGGTGAAAAAATAAGTTGCTGGTCTGTTATTCTAGCCAGACCTTTTATGTTTACTATTTGTTAGATATTTAGATTTTTAATGATATAAGAACATGTACCATTCTTGTTGATAGTAGGCAGTATGAAACGCAATTTGGACAAACATAAGCATTAATTTTACCAATTATGTACAACAATTTCTTCTTTATATCTTTTATATATTTTAATTTATTTTACTGGTGTAAATGTTGCAAATTGCTAAGGCTAGTAATTCGCTATTATCCGGAAATCGTGATATGTCAACATCTGGTTACATGATCTGTAGACAAAAAAAAATTGAAAAAAATACAATCTGAATTTGTTGATACTTACACATTTGAACAATAGAATTGTCCTAAAAAATTAAGGCGTTTATGGTCAACGTGTAAATAATTTGAATATTTAAAATGTTACGTATACTTCACAACCAAATATGATTGATTCTGTCTTGAAATAAAACAGGATCGGTAATCTAGTTGTTTGTTGTAGAAGTATCATTCGTAGAATAAAATCCAAGGATTTAGATGCCGGCTTCCAAAAAGATGAGAATATTTATATCACAATATGGTTGAATATCCAATTTAGATTTCTTAGGTTTGACAGATTGTAATTTTGGCATAAAAGCCCAAACTCTTAATTAAACATATATAACATGTTTTGACAAGATTTGTTTCTTATTATAGCTTTTGTTTCTATACGTGTCATAATGTTGATTAAGAATCCATTTAAGTGCTAAATCAAATATATTTGCTGGCACATCCAGTAGTTAAAGGACTCCGAAATACTTAAGAATTGGGAGGTGTAGATACCTTGCAAATAGAAATTACACGATCTCTATTGGTCAATGATATCTGCCCCTTTAAGTAATTGACAGATGACCCCGTGTGCGAGACGGTTTGGCATGTTTATGGCATGCCGCCTTCAAAATCAATCGCCGCCGACATAATCACAACATGATGTCAGTAGTTGAATAGACACGCTAATCCGGAAACGAGACTCAATTAAGCCGTGAAGAGAACACTGCGACTGTCTGTTAGTTCAAGTCGTTTAGTGTCTAATGCGAGGAATAATGAATTGACACTTTTAGTCAGAAACCTGATTGTTTTATAAATTATTTTCAAAAATATCATGACGCTGATGTATTATTACTAATTCAAAGAGAAAATATATTTTTCAAAAAAGAATTTTATGATAAAAAAGAAAGTTGTAGGTACATATTCCCTATTACGTTATTACAGCGAGCAATTATTTATCCTGTAAAGCAGTCACGTGACTGGACAGGGGAGGTAACCAAATAAATTCATCGAATTATTGGAAAGGCGTATAAAATATATGTTTTTTAGTATTCAGTAGAGCTTCACCACAGCAATATAATTGTATCTGCCTGGTGAACAATAATAAACAGAATAGATCTAGTGTGATTATGTTGGATTGTATTAGAAACATATCTATTTTATTGGTTTTTAAGTATGTATTTGTCTTTATACCTCACACTCCATATTATTTCATGCGAGAGTAAGCATAAGCATGGAATCAATGTTAGGGTTTGACATGAAATATTTAAGGTCTATTTATTTACTTTTTTCTCTGATTGTTGAAAAAACTGAAATATTCAAATCAGGAAATGCCACATCCAGAAAATACAGCTTCCCCACGCAGCAAAAAAGTAAAGAGGAAAATAGAGCATTGTTTTATAAAATGATCAATTTCAAATAAGACCCAACAAATAATTTAACATAAAAAAGAATCAGATGGGTACCGCCTTGGAACATGTAAACTGGAATAAAAGAAAGCCTGAAGTCTTGAAAAACATAACAAACTCTGCAAGCAAATATAACAACAACAACACTTTTCTCTGATTTGGTTCATATGTATGTCTATATAGCGCACCCTTCATTTGTTTCATTCGAGAGTGAGGATAAGCTTGGTATGAATGTTAGGAATTAGGTAAGAATTATAAAACTTTAAGGTCTATTTATTTAACTATTTTCGTTGATTGTTAAAAAAACTGAACTATGCAAATCAGGAAAAGCCACACCCAGAAAACAAGGACTCTCCATGCAGACAAACAGTAGAGAGGAAAAGAGCATGTGTTAATACAATTATCAATTTTAAGTAAAACACAACAAACAATTAAACGAAACAAAGAAAATGTGGGGGTACCGCCTTGAGCATGTAAAACTGGAATAAAAGAAAGCCTGAAGTCTTGAAACATATCGAACTATATAAAGCAAAAGCAACAAAACTTTTTTCTAATGGTTGTATATACTGCTCGTTTATGATATTTTAATTCATTAAAACCTGTATGAAGCAGCCACCTAAGGAAGTACCAAAAGTGGCTGATTAACACAGGTGGCTGTTTAAGACAGGAACATTAGATCAAAATGTTAGTTAAGGACATATTCAACTGGCTGTTTAGACAGGTGGTTGCTAAATACAGGTGACTGCTTAGGCAGGTTCATCTAGTGTTACTATTTCACTGTGTTTCGAAGAAACTCTTCATTATAAAGCTATTTAGGTTTTGTACCATAAAAGAACGTCATTTTCCAAACATCAATGATATAATCGTTCAGTAACCTTTATTGACTTATTATATGATATAGCCATTAAAGAGCATAATATACCACTTTTATCTGCAAACCAGCAAGTTGACGCTAAATATAACCAAAATAGCATCTCGTCTAGTTTTGGCGGTTTATTTCTCAGAAGCAAAATACTAATTTAATCATAGTAGACATATAGACGTCACTTCAGAAAATATGAATCGACTTCAGATAAGAGAAGGCATTTTTATAATGCGTTACCATAGAATTTACAAATTGCCTCGTGATATTAAGACAGTTATGTCATAGGTTACTGGCAATTGACGTTGATAAATATTTATTCTTGTGTATTCAAAGAAAGCAATATATCATATTCACAGTATGCAATCAATTCTTATACCTAATCATGATTTCCTCTTTATATTATAGTTACAAAAGGCATCTCCCATGAAAGAAGTACTATTATTATACAGTAGTGTCATAGTTTCCTGGACTTGACGTCGATAAATATTAAATATTTAATTTTGTTTATGCAAAGAAAGCAATATATCATATCCACAGTGCGCAATCAATTGTAATGTAAATTGATTAATGCGTTCGTTATAGTACAGTACCAAAGGCATCTCTCATGAAAGAACAACATATCATCAATTCTGCTGCTTAGATGAAATGAGCAGGTTCACAAAGGCCTTCTATTGACCGAACCTTATTAAAACTTTTAAGTTGTGTTACAAACCTAAACATGTAATGCCGTTGAATACAGAAATGGAAACATTTTACATATCTAATTAGTTTGATATCGACGACTGTTAAAACAGTTTAATAATTGAACATAAAAACTGCATAAAAATTGATTAATGAAAAAATGAAGAATCACAATTTTGTCCAATTTCAGAGCGGATTTTATAAGTTTTCAAAGTGGGCACACTTCTCGACAAAAATAAAATCATGAAATGAGCATAACTTTAAAACTTAAAAATAAAAGTGTTTAAAATAGTATAGTCCAGGACTGTGCCACATATGAAAATCACCAACATATGTTGGAAAATTTACTGAAAAAATGTGTATTTTGCAACATTTGCAAATTCCAAACCGCATTTGACATACATGATTTGTTACATTACATAACAAGTCACATAAGACTTTCTTAATGATTTTATAAAAAAATTTGCCCTTTTTCCACTTAGTGTTTTACCACAACCGTGTACAAGTATTTCGAACTTTTCTTACCTTTACTTTAATTTGATAGACTTTGTTTCTCATGTCATATTGCATATGTGATAACCTGTTGTGAACTGGCGAGTTTGAGTGGCACGCACAAGCAAACGCTTGAAAAGGCGGTGATATCTTATAAAATAAATTTGATTAACATTTAAGAGTTTTTAGTCTTAAATCATTAAAAAATTAAAAAATTAATAAAAAATAATTTCGGCGTTAAATTCTGGCAGTTAATAATAAACAGAAATTAAAGCATGGTATCCGATAAAAACGAAACAAATTTTTTTAATTTATTCGTATGTTTCAGGGCGTAAGAATTTATGTTCCTAACGTTTCATGTTTGATGAATTGAATCTTGTAGTGGTTCTATTATCCCTAGACCAAGGCGCCAATAAATCTCAGTAAATAGAATTGAACATAAAATTGCTTGTGACTTTCGACAACTAGACTGCTTTATTTAACTAAAGGTCTAGACAAACTTTTATAAATAAGCGCATTAACGGATCGTAAAAAAAAAGAAGTGTAAAGATATCGCGTTCTGGGTCTAGGAATTTGTTTTCCAATGTAATGGTTCAAGCAAAATCAGCTGATACAGGTTTAAACATTCCTAAATCTATGCAACCATAAATGACATAGAAATTCAGGCCGGGAAAGGCAAGAGAATGTAGAAAATTTTCTGGAAATTTCCCCCCCCCCCCGAAACAAAGGAAGTTTTACCTCCACTAAAGCTGGAGACCAGTTGCAATTTCAACCAATCAGATGCTTGAGATTTGAGACTGGTCTGCAATCTTAGTTTAATTCCTTGAGCCCTGATGATACATGTCTTATTTAGTATAGTAAAACAGTTTGCTAGCGAGTTTTGTTTGAACACAGAGTGGAACAAAGCGTTGGGTTTTATCAAGAAATACATCCAGAGAAAGTTTTGGTTACCCCTTGGGTTCTCATTTTCGTTAATTTTTTGTGATGTCTATTTTGAAAATCATTTTATTGTACACTCTTTTTTATCCTCTCTACTTTTGACTGCGTGGGGAGACAGTGTCTTCTGGTTGTGGCCATTCCTGACATGCATATTTCAAAATAAAACTACGCATTATACAATCTTGGTGATTTTTGATCGCATCATGTATTGATGCTCGTGACTTTCACGGAGCAGATGGTAAACAATAGTACTTGATCTGTCGAAATTCTGGTAACAATTAAGCACTGTTTTCGTTGTTCAACGTGCATTTGGCTGGAACGGTAGTTATTAAAAGTAAATACAGAAGAAAAAGGAATTTCGAAAGCCACCGAACACGATATGTATCATGATATTACAGTCTTGGTTAGATTGAGCACGTTCATGGCAGTAAAATTGCATATTACTGTCCACGCCGCCTAGTCCCGGATTAAGCGCAACTTTATGCAGATATACAATGTACATGTAATATTATAATTAAGTAAAAACTGCGATACGCAAGGAACATTATATAGGAAACGGCTAATAGCATAGTATCATCGCTAATTAGGATATGTATTGGAATATAAGAGCAATCTTTCTTTATTTCTGTGAAAGATATTTCTTAGTCGCTCACTGTTAGGTCCTTAATGTCATCCAAAATTATTTCTATAACTGAATACATGTAAAATTCTGATCAGAGGATATCACTAAATGTTAGGTGACATTAATCAACATACAAAAACACCGAAGAAAAAGATCTATTGCTTGACCACGGTGCAATTCATTTCATTTGCTGATTGTGATTGTTTTGAAGTCTGTTTTTAATGAAAATATTAATATATAAAAACAATCATCCATAATTTGAGCTTATTTGACCGCATGTCTGTCTGATGTTTTTTTTGTTTTTACTTTCTTTAAATTCTTTATAATTTAAAATTTCTCTGCCTATATTGCATGCTTAATTTTCTCATTATCTATTATTTGAAGTTGTTATTCATCTTTTTTAAAGGCTGATCTGCGATATAACTGTTCTTTACGAGACTGAAAGACGAGCCGTTTAATAAAACCATCAATTACATGTAAGATAATCTAGGGATATAGACAGTAATTGATGTTTATGTGAGAAAATGTATAATGCAAACTGTCAGAAAACAGCGCATTTAATAAAGCTCTTATACGAATTCCATTTTAAAACCGAAAACATAAATAGCATGTTTATCTCGACAAAATTCCATTTGAACGTTAATGATTAGTCTAAAAGTTTGACATAGAACAGAGCCTAATATCATGCATACACGTTTAAAGTATAATTGACTTTAATGTTCATATTGCAATCGCATTAAATACAGTTATAATGCTAAGGGCTGTCTTTAGTCCTCATTGCAATGACAGCGGTAAAAAAATTAAAAAAATCAAAATCTATGTAACAGCAAAATGCAGTTCAATGAAAATTTGCCAAACAAACTTTTATTAGTGTATAATAATATAAGATATATTAAGTAAGAACAATAAAGAGAAAAAGCTAGATCTAAAACTTCCCTTTACTGTTCCAACGTACCTAACGATATAAAGATAAGTAACAATTATTTTTTTGCAAAGTTTCATTAAACGGCATTTTGCCATTATTGAGATTTTGATTATTGGAATCGGTTATCAAACGTTTGTTTCGTTCTTTATTTTGTCGTCCATTCCATTTCGTGACGTCACTTAGTTCTACACAGGGGCGAATGGGAATTTCGAAAAACCCAATTTCCGGTTTCTGTTTGCAAACGCGGTGAAAGTGCTTTTATTTTTTTTATTTTTTTTTTATTTTATTTATTGAAGCGATCTGCAACAAACGTTGTTGCAACGTTCCTGCGATACCGCGTTTCAAATTGGACCACAAAGGTCAGAACACAGTAATGTTCAATAAGCATATTTGTTGTTAATTTGTCAAAGACAAAACGTACACACTCATATGCTAATTTGGTTAGCTTGCAAACAAGATGATAGAACGCATATTTATTTGACTTTGGAGATTGGCAATTTATAATCGCAAAATGGGATTTGGGTTTTACTTTAGTGCAACCTATCGAACAAACAGCTCTTTGGTTTTCACCCTGGTTTTCTCGCATGCTATTTTTACATTTCATTTTATTGAAACAAATGAACAACAACTTGAAAACATTAAACTTTATTACAAAACATAAATATACATTTTTACAATCAATACAGTAGTATCATGTTTTTTTCATATTTCAAAAATATTATTTTTCATTTGCATTCCTTGTGTTTATTATATATGTATATAGGGTCCAACGTCATATATGTGGGATCCGGGTGATATTGGAAAGAAATTCAGGTTCCTGTGGTCCAAGCGCTGAATGACCACGCGGTTATAAAAACCCGAAAAGCACGTGCGAAGAAAGAGCAATCTAGCAATCCATTGGACACCGACAGGGGGAATTAATTTTCTTCTAATTCACTACGTTTAAACTCAGAAAATTATATTTGTATCGAAGAACGTTCAATGATGATGTTAGACAGCCCTTAAAAGAAACAACACGAATTGAAACAGATAAGTTTCAGAGCAATTTTCCTGTTCAAATGTATAACATTTATGAAGCTTGTGGAATAAAGGAATGCGAGTAGCATCTTAGTATACCTAGGGGGTCGAATGTATTTGGTTTTTGCGGAAAAGTAAGTGAGGGACATGTTCTGTGCGGAACAAAATGACGGAATATTTCGTTATTTTGTGCATTTCTGGAGATATTTTGACCTGGTAAGTAGGTTAATATCACTGTTATCGCAATATGAATACGCCTACCCGGTGCCAGACGTGTAAGTTCCACTCGTGTCTTTAACCTATGTTTCTAGAGGCTTTAGCAAAAAAGTTATTGAATTCATAAAATGAAAGATTGTTTGTTTACAAAGTGAATATAGAAAATTGCGTGACTTGAAACTGTGTTTTTAGTCAACATATACCGTTCTTGGACCTATTTTAGCTAAATTTTTGTCGAGTTATTTCATATATTTCTTCACGACGGCTTTTGCACTTAACATGGGTACTTTATGGCCGATTTGTTAATGTTCAAACACCTTTAATGTTTGCCGTGGAAGGGATAAGTATTTTTTGTTCGGTGCAGAATATGAAAAACGCACTCATATGCGTTATTATTAATTAACTAAAACAATATTGACACAATATGTACAATTCGGTCCACCTTATATGGGTTGCACTCAATTCATAAGAAATTTCAACAGGGCCAATACGAGATAACCTGGGCCAATACGGGTTTTACTGAGCCAATATGAGATCGCATGATTCTGATTGGATAATGAACTGGTCCAATATGGATTAAATCACTTCCTTTTAAAAACAAAAATGCCGCCATTTTGGAATTTCTAAGTCGAATTTTTATGGATAAAAATGATAATAGATAGTGTGACTTTGGACACGAGGTGCATTTATTCAAAGCGGCAGAGGATAAGTCTATGTTGCCGCTTTTGGTCGTTTCTTTCTGTGTAATGAAAATCTTTGAGTTTATCTAAATCATCAGTACAACAACAACGCGGATGTCTGCAGCAAGAATTCTTGAAACTAAAAAACAGTGACTTTTAAGGGATTACTCTTGATTTGAGCAAGTATATTCAGAAAAATTTTGCAAAAAGGATCAAAGCTTTGTTTGGATAACTTACAGACATGATAAATTGAGTATTACATGCGGAATTCGTGGATGGAATGTGCGAAAAAAGAATTTTTTTTTGGATATATTTGGATATGAACTAAATTTAGACTGGAAGAACAAGAGAGTTGGCTGCCACAGTGTGTAGGAATGTTCAGGTTGTTTTTATATTCAAAACAAAACAACCTTCATATCTGCATCTCCATGGTAGCCTATATCAGCCAGGTCACTACTGGACATAGACTCATTGAAGATGCCAGACATTAGAATCAGAGTTGACACTTCGTCTCTTCAGGCCGGTAAATTAGCAAGTCTAGAACTATGAATATTGTGTTAATTAATAAAATTGTCATTAATCAAGTGAATTCATATTGGCCTTGTTATTGGGTCTCGGGCAGTCATATTAGCCCTCGGCCTTCGGCCTCGGGCCAATATGACTACCCTTGACCCAATAACAAGGCCAATATGAATTCACTTGATTAATAACATTATAGTATAAGTGTAAGTAAAATACGAGCTGATAACAAATGTTAATAATCAAAACAAAAGCCAATTTGTTACCAAAATACGAACGTTTCGCGTATTTGTTATGCAAAATTACCTACCACATACACTTGTGTATTATTCTACCTCTTGATATGTGTTCATTACATTAGTACTTTTAGTTACTATAGTACTATAGTAGTAGTAGTCTACCAAAAATACAGGCGCACCTATAAATATAAAAGCGCATCTATTATGAAAATGGTCATGGCGTTGTAAAATACATCTCTGTACCTATCTTAGATCGAGAAAATTCACGATTCCAAGATATAAAAGAAGTCTCATCTGCATTTTGAGAAGAGGGGCACACAACGAACAATTCGAGACACGCCGAACAAGAAAGAAATTTATATCGGGGTATCTGAACGTCAGTTACCCACGGGTACCTGGGATGCATTTCACGTCGCAGAATCAACACGAGTAGAATAGCAAATGCACGGTTTCTAACCCCTGGAATGACGATTACAAATTATCGGGACAGTATGCAAAGCTGACAGACTTCCACAAATGATGATTGTTTACTTGACTCGTTATGTTAAAGAATATGAAGTACTATTTGGATCAAAAGTAATATTGTACAAATTGGCTTTTGTTTTGATTATTTATATTTGTTATCAGCTCGTGTTTTACTTACACTTATATTTACGCATATGAGTTTGTTATTCAGATTCTGCACCGAACAAAACAATGCTTACCACTTCCACGGCAAACATTAATTTTTTTATACATAAACAAATTGGCCATAAATTACCCATGTTAAGTGCAAAAGCCGTCGTGAAGAAATATATACAACTCGATAATAATTTAGCAAACATAGGTTCAAGAACGGTATATGTTGACTAAAAACAGAGTTTCAAGTCAGGCAATTTTTCTTTTTTCACTTTGTAAACAAACAATCTTTCAGTTTAAACATTCAATAACTTTTTGTTTAGGCCTCTAAAAACATAGATTAACACCCCGAGTGGAGCTTACACGTCTGGCCGCCGGGTAATCGTATTCATATTACGATAACAGTGATATAAACCTACTTACCAGGTGAAAATATCTCCAGAAATGCACAAAATAACGAAATATTCCGCCATTTTGTTCCGCACAGAACATGTCCCTCACTTACTTTTCCGCAAAAACCAAATACGTTGGATCCCCTGGTATACCTAGTGCAATTGGCTTTAAACGTCTCTAAACTTATCAGGTCTTTGGACAGTTTTGACACAGTTGTCTTAAATGTAATATGTAATATTCTTTGTGTAAGGTTTTAGTTAGTTACGATTTAAAATTAAAAAAAATACATGCACTTTGAATAATGATAAAATGAGTAATGACATGATGTGCAGTACACACGAACCACAACGAACCGCAATTCAATCGTTAATGAAAAGGAATTCTATGATAAACACTTAATATCGGAATCATACCTCATGCTTGTTTTGTTCATTTTGTAAAGAATATAAGTAAAAATTACACATTTTTTTTCAGCAATAATAATTTCTCAATTTGTTTCGAAACAAAACTCGTCTATACACTTAGAAAGAAAGGACAAAATCGCCTCCTTGTTTGCACGACAATGGCAGGGGTTTACAAGTTTCCAGGCAATTCTTGTAAAATAATGCAGAAGCTTGATTTTTTTATTCCTGCCATCGTATTCTTGCTGATTTGACTCCAGGTGCTCAGATCTTAGTAGGTATTGAGTACCTACTTCTTTGCTCGACAGTTCCAACAGTGTTTATATTTTATACGCTTGTGTGATGGTGCAAGCACCATTGTCTAGTAGATTGGCGGGCTGTAGCTAGTTCATCTATGCAACTTTTACTTGTATGTTAATATGAGAACCTGTTTGGGAAATTGCTATATTGATTTGCCCAAGAACATGGAATAAAACCCAGGTGGAAAATTGTTCGTTTAAAGGCGAAACCCCTTAGACTTTTTTCTTTTTATAAATACGTTTGTTTCTTCTCTGCTTAATTTGGCCACGTGGGCATGTTGGATTTTCGCAGTGTGGCTATTCTTGATATGCATGTAACAATGTTACACTTTAACAAAATCATCATATATAGGTACCGACGACTCCGTAGAAGACACTCAATTATTTAAGAGATTATTTAAGAGAGCAAATAGTTGTTATAGTTGATACCGCTCAATAAGATAGGAAAAGAATTACTTTCTTTTAAAAATTATCGTAGACATTACAGAGAGAGTCAACATGGCGAGGGTAAATACACTGTGTAGTGTTGATTAATGTATATATGACTTTTATTGATTTGGGGTAAAGAAAACTACAGACTTTGGGGTCAGTGAACATAATGTCAAATTTCCAGTGAAATCTTCCAATCATTTTTACTAGGAAATGAATGACTTGGTGTTCCTAACCACTAGAAGGATTTTGCTTGTAGTCAATACATTACACCATTCTTTTTATGGTAAATGATTAATGATTAACTTGGTAATACTGGTAATACATGCATTCCAAAAAAATGTTGATATTGATTGCAAACGTAAATGATTTGCGCTGAACCCTGGGATAGGCTTCCTAGACAGTTATATGCACTTCCAATACTGTCCATGAACAGGTTAAATCAAACCGAGCCTGCAATATCTTCATATTTATGTCGTATTCAGTGGCTATCAAATTTCCCTTTTCATCTATTTTTATATTCATTATTTATTTCCTTAAATGTTTAACAATGTATCTTACGCAGCAAATCTGTTTAGTCTCATTATACACGGGTTTATTTTTGTAGGATTTTCAATGTATTGTCTCGTAAAATTTAATAAAGTCCTGTGAAAAGTTCTACAGCTTGAAAAAGCCGACGTTACAAATAAAGATGTATAACTTCCATGATATTTTGGCACGGACAGAGTTTTGTTCCCAAATAAGATTTTAAAACTGCGGACGATTTCGAAAAGTTGTTACAATTATAATTTCATTTTTTTCGACTTGACTATAATGTGTCCCAGGTGAAGACATTTGAATAATCCAAGGTAACTCAAAGAGAACTCTGTTTTCCGAAGGGAGGATAGTTTCGATCCTATTACGAATCCCGACTGATGACTTTTATATTGGTTTTGAATAAACATAATTATTTTCGACCAAAATGTTAAAAACAGAAATCTATTCTTTTTGTTCCCATGATAAAAACACTAATTGTGAATGTTTAATGTTTTATGGACATCAAAACCGAATTATGTTACTTTTGGGACGAACATAATTGGAGATTCTTTTATTAGTTGTGTCATAAAGATAGCGGTATTCTTGGCGCCATTTTATTCTTTCATAAACATACAAAGCTGACAGCGTTTTGTGCACGAATCAACCATTTTTTACTTAAGCGTTTTCCAATCATTCGTCCAATTAGTTAATATAATGGTAAGATAAGATGATATTTTTATAACAGTAAAAAGAAAACATGTGAACCGAGGTGGAGGGGTTGACATTGAAGCGGTTCAGAATGTCATCTCTGGAACCAAAGGACATCGGTTTTATCTGATACCCAAATAACACGTAACTACCTTTTTACAATAACACATTTCAAGGTTTATCGCTAATACACAGATTAAATTTAAAAATACAGCAGCAGTTTTAAGTCAATTCTGAAAGAAGTTTTGTCTCAAGCAGTGTTTTATGGAGAATTTATTTATAAATTAATGAAAGTAATAGGCAAACTTAATTTCTCCGCGTTATTAGTTTAAAACTATCTGTAAATTCAGGAAGATAGGCTACCAGCACGATATTTCGCAGCGTTCTACCTAGGTGATAAATACATCTACAGCTGAGGTGGCAGAAGTTTACGATGGAGTTTATGATCGCATCTTATAAAATTTTGAACGTAGAAGCAGTTTCGTTTTAGTCCTGCCATCGTGTCTTTTCTGATTTGACATGTGCTCCAATCTCAATTAGGCCACTAAGTACCTTCTCATTTTGCTTGATTAGCTATAGCTTCTGAAGTGTATATTTTCGGGTGCTTCTGCATGCAACCTTGCCGTGTAGACTGTTGGATATAGTTACCAAGGCAACTTGTACTAGTTTGTTCATATGAAAACCTTGTGAAGAACTTAGAATTTTAGAAATTTGTAAGACTGATTTATCCAAGCAAACCTATACAAACTAATATTTTGAAACCTTAAGTATGTGCGTAATTATGTATGTTTCTCATAGGGGAAGTTTCGTTTACTTATTTTGGCCAATTGTGGATTTATTTTGGAAAAACAGTTTCTAAGTTATTAACTGATTATATCAAATTGCTCATGCTGTATATTTTTATGTTTATCATGTACGAGGTATTAAATATACCATCGGCTATTGCGTAATAATGTTATCTTACTTTTCTGAAAATTTCATGCATATTCTTTGAGTAGTTTTAAAGTTATTCCAAAAATACAGTTTTATAAAGGATGCTTGTCGGTTGCTAAAAATAGCCCAAATTGGAAATTCTCTTCAAAATCATTATTTATGCATATTTTTCCCTAATTGCTGTTTGAATCTTATAAAGCTCATTAAAATACACAATTCTGGAAAGTTTCATCTCTTAACATGATAAAATAAGCCCAATAATTGAGTTTTTCTGGGTTTGTTAACATTGGGTCCAGCCATTCTTTTATGCAACAGGTGCTTGGACTCTAAGATTAATTATTGTGACTCCATTTTTAAGAGTAAATGCAAGATATATATATGATTGTGTTCCTTATGATATAAGCTTTGTTTTAAAATTGTTTTCATATTTTTAAAGCCTCATATTTGCTTGCATTTGCCAGAAAAGGCTCTCTGACCTGACCCTTGTTTTTTGTCAGCCATCTTGGATTTTTGATCAAGGTCTTATGTAAAATGTTGTACCCATTTTTAAGTGGTTTAAGGCCAGCTTTTGTTATTAGAAAATATGTGTTAGGATGCAGAATTTGCCATAGATTTTATTTGAAAACTTTGCTTTATTTAACTATTAAATTTTGTTATTTTTGTGCTTTTGATGAAAAAAGGGTTTTTTGCACAATGGGCAGGGTTTTATGTCAATCAATAAGTAAGGCTGGGTTTATTTTTGACCAATCAGAGAGCTCCCCAAACTTGCCTCTATAAATACAGCTGCTAATAAGCATTGGGATGGCACTTCTGATTTGGACTTTAACCTGCTTAGTGGAAACTACTCTGGTAAAAATTTGGACTTATTCTGATATTTTTGGGAAATAATTGAAGTATTTAATTTGGATAACATATCAGAATCACAGAAATTTGGATAGGAACTTTCTTTACTGATAGAAACAAATCTTTAATATTTTTGGAACTATTCTAAAATAAAGAAGCGCTTTTTTCAGATTTAAATAAGGGAAAATTATGATTGACTTAAGTTAGTGTAAATATGTTATATTTATAAAAGTACTCTATTCTGGTATATTGCTTCAAAACTTACTTAATAACTCAAGATGTGGTATCTTATCTTGGCACTGAGTTTAAACTTTGTGTTATGTCTGGCAAGTTTACTGGTTGTTAGTGTTTCTTTAGTTGTCATCTGTACTGCATATTACTACCAAGATCCTTATTTGAGTACTCTTGGCTGCAGAGTTATTGCTATATGCTAAACTGTTAATCTTATAGGTATTTATAAGACCATGCTATCAGATCAGGACTTCGTTTATTTTGCCACAGAACTTATTGAAATATGTGAATTTATATTAGAAATTATACGCCAGTTACAAATATTGAGAACACTTGATCCTGAAAATGCCAGTTTCTTGTTTGAACAATTTGAAGATGACATATTTATACTTGTTGTATTGAAAGACATTCTTGGGCCGTTGGAGCCACTGTCAAATCGCATGGAACAATTACAGAATAGATAGTATAAATCTGAACATGTGTTGTTATGAAGTATTTGTGTTTTAACTTCCCAATTTACGTATCCGAATGAAATAGCCCTACAGAACGGTCTATTAACCCTTGGTTCCTTATATACCAATCAAAAATATAAGTGGTGTCGGCTGACCTGACTGAAATCATTAATTCCTAATCTTAAATGTAGACCCTTCATGCTCGTAGAGTAGGTTTACGACAACCTGTTTCCTAGGCTCCCATTTTCGATAATTGTATGTGGTGTCTTTTAAAGTGACAAAATTATGAACCCATGCTCTCTCAAACATTACTCGCTTTCCTTACATTTGTCATGATTATTAGGAGATCGTTTTTAATAATAGTTTATTATTCCTCAGAAAATTGTTATTGGAATATTTTCAGCGTCTTTCGGTCGGAAAGATGAAAAACTATGTTCGTATCAGTGTCATTTCCTTCCTCCAGCCATACTAGTGGTATTCTTTATTGTAATTCCTGTCAGTAAAAACGAGATGTTCGTCAAACGCGGGACCTCCTGCCGACATGGTGAATGACACAGCTTCATCTTAACACAATAAATATAACGAGATCCATATTTAGTTTTGGTCAGTTCGTCTACTCAATATAAAATTGAAAACTTTGTTGTCATAATTTTTACAAAAATGTAATGTGAATGATGTCTTTCCAACGACATTAAATATTCATTGGGCTAATTGAAAAGTAAACTAGAACAATCAAATATGAGATGAAAACAGGACTTTAAAAGCTACCGAACACGAAAAGAATTAAATAATGCATGCTCGGTTTGATACAGCCTGTTCATGGGCAATAATGAAAATGCATTTACTGCCCCAGCCGTCTAGCCGCGGGTTGAGCGCAACTATGTATTTTCACAGATATATGTTTCAACGTTGGATCACCAAAATATAAAACAAAGTTAGAAGCAAACGAAAATGACATCGTGAAATGCAATTTTGATATCTGGTCACTCTCAAAAACATTTGAGTATACTAACTACTTGTTTTAATTGCAAGGCAGCTAACAAACTTTTCGAGGACAATCTTCACAGATCCGGTTGTTGAAGATGAAATATCTTCTCTCTCTGCACGCAGGTGGGATATACATCCTGTTGCATGCCCGGACCGGGCAACCGTTTTTATCTTTTACACTTGCTGCAAAAACAATATTTATGAGACATGTAAAAGATGCACATGTAGCAAACCCTCTTTTTAACGAGCTTTATAAACTACTGTGGATAATTAGAGTTAAGAAACTCATTTAGTCCTTGTTAAAGAACTGCTCTAACTGCATTTTACAGCCAGTTTTCACAACCCTCCCATCCCACCTTGTTTTCTTTATCGTTTATTATTTGTAGTGTGTTATTTGAAATTGATTCTCTCATAAAGTCTCATAAAGTCATGCTCTTCTCCTCTCTACTTTTTGGTTTCATGGATAGGCTGTTTTGTTCTGGTTGTGACAATTCTTGATTCTAATTTTCTTTATTTATTATGAACTTTCTGTTTAGTTGTTTTATATAAAATGTTACGTCATAGTTCATATTATAGTTAAACAAATGCATTTCTAATATCGCTGTGAATTACCTCAATTTAAATGAAAACAAATTGGGACTTATCGCCTCCAGCTTTAAGAACATGTTTAATTGCAACGGATAACGATTTACTTGATTTGATGCAATCATCTCATAGCTGGCAGACATTGTTTCCCTTCACAGAGAAGTATGTTACTCGGCACGAAGGTGGGTACTTTATTGTTAAACATGACACCGCAGGACAGCCACTCTGACAATTTGCAGACTCTGAAAACAATGCTCGAAACTAGTTGTGAATGTATTTGAAACGCACACAAACGAACCAATGATAATTTTTTAGAAATCCTTCAGGTAAAAATATGTTTTAAATGTAATGTAATGCAATTTTAAAGTAATGTAAAGAAGTTTAAAGTAATTAAAGTAATTAAAGTAATTTAATTTAATGTTAAATGATACGAAGAAAAATATCCATACCAAAGGCTAGAACAACTAATGCTATAATCAACAAAACTGTCTTCATGTTTACAAACAAGCTTGATTTTGATTTCCCCAAAAGAATTTATGGAAGGCCTGGACTGCAATTCTGACTTGTGACTGATGACTTCTAACTTTCGAGTTATGATTTGCGACTTCTGACTTTTAATGATAGAATTGCAGGTCAATGGCTTCCATACTTACAGGTACAGAAACTTGAAAGAAACAAAATTGAAGAGGCTTAACGCTATTTTTATTGGATACAGTATTATGCGTTGTACCAACTTACTTGTACCAACCGATTTTTATTGTTAATTCACGGGATTTAGTTGTCAATGCCGCAGTTATATAACATTCTTAAAAAGTTTAACCTGAAACGACGGGGATTGCATATGTTCACCCCACTGGATACAATTGTCGATATTGTTCAAAAGGAGCTGAAAACTGTGGATTATATATCTATGTGGCACCAGCTTAGATTAAATTATTATATGAAGGTAAAGCGTCACGACGTTATGGACGTAATGAAGCTATTAGATCCCGAGGGTACTAATCTGAGAACAACTCACCGTCTCAAAAGGCGTGTTTATTGTGCAAAATGCCCAACTGTATTTGGCATTTGGATGGATACGACACATTAAAACATGTTGGTTTTGAGTCCACAGTGCAGTTGATGGTTTCAAGAGAAGACTTATCTGGTATCGGATACACACAATAATCCTAAACTAATTTCTAGGTATTTTCTTGATTCACAAATTTAAAAAGGCACCTCGGATTCTGGAACAGAAAACTCCTTTGTATGCCTTTTACAACAATGCTTTCGGCACGATGCAACTGAAAGTTTTGCAAGACACAGTAGTGTTTTAATTGGCAATGATAGTGTCTCTAGCTGGGAGCGAACCCGCACCGTCACGGCGACAGCGCCTAGCCATACAATTCTTGCGACGCAACCAACTGAGCTAACCAGGACAACGCCAAAAAAACGTTGATCGGATAGCCCTGATATACGTAACAATCACCGCATGACATCGGTAACGGGTTAATTTACTGATAACAGTACTGACTAAAAGTACTAAAAGTATAAAGTACCTCTAACCAGAGAATCGAACGATGTTAGGGTTCATTAAGACAACAAGGTTTAACCCAATCCATTGCGCAATTCTGAAATTTTGTTTTATTGGATCTAATTCAAAAACATCTTAACCGCATTGCACAAAACTGGAATACTCACGAGATATGACTCCAGCATAAGATGAATTATGGAAAACCTGACGTGATGTTCTTTTTACCAGCAATGTTTGATCCAAGGATAAAGGTACGAATATTGATCAAAATTTGTCAAAAAATGTATTCCGTTCGGAAGAACGAAAATAAGGACTTTAAAGAGTTGGCACCCCCTTTGAAGCCTGGCCTTTAAATGCCACACAATCCTGATACTGCCTTAGGGCTATTCCTCGTGCTAAATTAACTGGTGAGGATAGCCGACGAGCAATTACTCAACGCAAACATGGCGACATAGTTGCAGATTTTTTGCATGAAGTGATTCTAGCGTATTGTCTACGTCTAAAAACAAGTACATGTACATGTGGCTTTCTCATTATTTCTGGCAAATTATGTTAAGCCATATGTTTGTTTCAAGAATTTTCGTATTTGTTGAGGTAGAAAATACGAACAACATTGAGACAGACATTGTATTACATTTTCGACATTCAGTGTTTCATTGTTTATGATTTAAATTAAAATGATACATTTAATTTGACACGTGTGTTTAAAGATTAGTATCGCATACATCATCGAACATGTGCATGGTTAAAAAGTAAAGACTGTCTGTAAGTCAGACATACAACTCTTTTTCCTGGTTAAGAGCTAAGAACCCTTGTACCGGGGTATGTCTTATCTTCGTCCAAAATTTTTGAGCTGTACTGCCATCAGCAAGCATACACACCTAAACAAATATTTTGATACTGGAACTAAATGGTTTTTTTTTGAAATTGTCTCCGCAAGTCCTTTTCTCATTAAGTATCGCTGGTACTTTAAGGAGTACACATCACTCAAAGGAACCATCACAAATGAATATGCAACAATAGCTGTTGGGACGACAGATGTGTTTCCCCTTTGAGAAATTGCTGGGAACAGACCTCAAATCAACAAGCAAATTCGTTGAATTTATATCCCCCGCCGAATACTGGTTGTTACTAACATAACAGCTGAAGACATAGGGCTTTATTTCGATATTTATCATGGATGTCAAAAAAGGTGAAAAAAAACTTCAGATATAAAAAAAAAAACAGAATATAAAAATAAGACTAAAATTCTTCAAAGTGTTGAAATGAAGAATGCAGTAGTAAAAATATAGCGCTTTATTTAATATAAATCCATGCAGAAGTTGCATAGAAGTGGCATGGAAACGAATACTAATCTATATGCATAGTGCATAACTTATCAAAGGGCCATAACTGTGTTAAACGGTCAGACCAGAACAAGACAAAAATATGGGCATCTTGTCTTGGTATTGATGGTTTCCATAGATTCCTGCCGAGAAATAGCAAGGAAATAAATACTGCTCTACATGCAAAATGCATAATTTATCAAAGGGCCAAAA
Source organism: Corbicula japonica (assembly GCA_038501625.1). NCBI lineage: Eukaryota > Metazoa > Mollusca > Bivalvia > Venerida > Cyrenidae > Corbicula > Corbicula japonica. The sequence goes on from JAZAYU010000021.1 coordinate 7,786,603, forward strand.
CTCTGTGTTAAAGGATCTGACTGAAACAAGATGACAATATGCGCGTCTCCTTTTTGTATTGATGGTTCCCAGAAAGTTTCATTAAAATCCACCAAGTAGTTGCAGAGAAATAGTGCGGAAACAAATTCTGCTCTATATGCATAATACATTAGTTATCAAAGGGCAATAACTCTGTGTTAAATAGTCTGACCGGAACAAGATGACAAAATGTGCATCTCATCTCAGTATTGATGTTTCCCAGAAAGTTTCATTTCAATCCATCAAGAACTTGCAAAGAAATAGAGCGGAAACAAATACTTCTCTATATGCATCATACATAAGTTATCAAAGGGCAATAACTCTGTGTTACAGTCCAACTGGAACAAGATAACAATATACACATCTGTTATGGTTCTCAGAAAGATTAATTGAAATCCATCCAGTAGTTGCAGAGAAATAGGGGAAATGAATACTGCTCTATAATATGCATAATGCATTAGTTATCAAAGGGCCATAACCCTGTGTTAAATAGTCTGACGGGAACAAGAGGGTGATATGCGCATTTCCTCTTGGTATAGATGGTTTCCAGAAAGTGTTTCATTGAAATCCATCCAAAAAGTTGCACGGAAACAAATACTGCTCTATATGCATAATGCATAAGTTATCAAAGAGCCATAACTCTGTGATAAACAGTCTGACCGGAACAAGACAATGATATGTGCAGCTCTTCTTGGTATTGATGGTTTCAAGAAAGTTTCATTGAATTCCATTCAGTAGTTGCAGAGAAATAGCTGGGAAATGAATACTGCTCTATATGCATAATGCATAAGTTATCAAAGAGCCGTAACTCTGTGTTTAATGGTCTGACCAGAACAAGACGATGATGTGCGCATCTCCTCTTGGTATTGATGGTTCTCAGAAAGATTTATTGAAATCCATCCAGTAGTTGCAGAGAAATAGCGCAGAAATGAATACTACTCTATATGCATAAAACATAAGTTATCAAAGGGCAATAACTCTGTGTTAAACAGTCTGACTGGAACAAGACGATGACATGCGCATCTCTTCTTGGTATTGATGGTTTTCAGAAAGTTTCATTGAAATACATTCAGTAGTTGCAGAGAAATAGCAAGGAAATGAATACTGCTCTATATGCATAATGCATAAGTTATCAAAGGGCCGTAACTCTGTGTTCAACAGTCTGACTGGAACAAGACGACAACATGCGCATCTCCTCTCGGTATTGATGGTTCTCAGAAAGATTCATTGAAATCCATCTGGTAGTTGCAGAGAAATGGCACGGAAATGAATACTGCACTATATGCATAATGCATAAGTTATCAAAGGTCAATAACCCTGTGTTAAATAGTCTGATGTCAACAAGACTACGATATGCGCATCTCCTCTTGGTAAAGATGGTTTTCAGCAAGTTTCATTGAAATCCATACGGTAGTTGCAGAGAAAAAGCGCGGAAACAAACACTGCTCTATATACATAATGCATAGTTTATCAAAGGGCCATAACTCTGTGTTAAATGGTCTGACCGGAACAAGACGACGATATGCGCATCTCCTCTTGGTACTGATGGTTCCCACCAAGTTTCATTGAAATCCATACAGTAGTTGCAGAGAAATAGCGCGGAAACGAATACTGCTCTATATACATAATGCATAGGTTATCAAAGGGCCTTAACTCTGTGTTAAATGGTCTGACCGGAACAAGACGACGTTATGCGCAACTCCTCTTGGTACTGATGGTTGCCACCAAGTTTCGTTGAAATCCATCCAGTGGTTGCGGAGAAATAGCGCGGAAACGAAATTCGGACGGACAGCGTGACGACGTGACGACGTGACGACGTGACACCGTGACACCGTGACACCGTGACGGACGGACAACGCCAAAACAATATCCCCCTCCCGATTTCATCGGCGGGGGATAATAAGTATAATATACTGGTTACTCCAAACATACACATGGAATTTGACGACAAAGGGTAAATCATTGTCGAGCTAATCATCGCAAATCAAACCTTTGACTGTTAAAATATGACACAACATTGACCTAAGTAACATCAAACCAATAAAAGTCATCTAAAGTTTATGTCCTACCTACTTGTGAAAAGGTGAAATATGCATATCAGGAATCGCCACATTCAGAAAAAACTGCCTCCCCACACAGTCAAGAAGAAGAGAGGGGGAGAGAGCATGGTTAATAAAATAATCAGTTTCAAAAAGACACCACTAACAATAAACAAAAATGAGAACCCGAGGGGTTACCGCCTTGGAACGGTCAGTGGCAAATCAAATTGCCACTGGGGGTTTAAACCAGGTTCTAGGGTGCACCAACCTCACACTTGCCCCAACAGGTTTTCATATCACAAAACAAGTACAAGTTGTCTTGGTGAAAAGACTCCAACCCACTTATCTGCTTAACAATGTTTCATGCAAAAGCACACAAACATATAAAACATAAGAAGCTAAGAGCATTGCAAAGCCGAAAGGGGTACTCAATGATCTTACCGAGACCAGAGCTCCTGGAGTAAAATCAGCAAGAACACGATGACAGGGATAAAAGAAACAAATCGAGCTTCTTGGTTCTTTTAAGAAAAGATTTCCCCAATAACCTTCATAAACTCTTAAACCCCTGCCACCGTCGTGCAACCAAAGAGGTAAGCATAATGATCAACAGTAGAAGGGTTAATCACCAGGCCTGCAGAGCGCTGTAAAATATCATGGTGTTAACTTTTCTTTTTAAATTTACAGATGGTTTTTACGAATAACCGGGAGAAATTAACACTGCCTTTTATCTTTTTAAGTTTATAAATTAAATCTCCGTAAAAAACTGGTTGTGAAATACCTTGTTGCAAAAGTGATTTTAAACTGCATTTGTATTTATGAATTAAATCTGGGTATCGGCGATAAAACTTGCAAAAGGTTTTCCTTAATTTGTGATACCGATAACCTTGTTTTAAAAGTTTTTCTGTAATGCAAAGATTACGTTCATTGAAATCATTAATAGTGTTGCAAGCTCTTGAAAAGCGAACAAGCTGTGAGATATAAACCCCATAAGATGTTGCACGGGGAACATCGCCGTCTAAAAACGGAAAATTTACTATATTAAAATTTAAATCATCTCTTTTATCATAAATTTTAGTAGTGAACTGACCATTTTCAATGGACAGATTTAGATCGAGAAATTTTGCTTGCTTTTCTGAAGTGTTCGCTTTGTTAAGTTGTAGTTCTTTAGGATAAATCTTATTAACCAGTAATGGAAAATGGTTATTGTCTATATTTAATAAATCATCAAGGTACTTCGAGGTGTTGTTAAAAGCTGTAATTATATCATCTTGATGTTCAGTAGAAAGAGATAACATAAAGTCTCTTTCATAACAGTATAAAAACAGATCAGCAACAAGGGGTGCACAATTAGTACCCATTGGGATGCCTATTACTTTTTTATAAATAGAGGTACCGAATCTAACATAAATATTATCCAGTAAGAAAGTTAGCGACTCTATAAGGTCTTGACAAGTCCATAAGGTATAATTATCATAAGAACCATCTGTAAAAAATGCCCTATGTTCATTAAAAGCGATGAAGGTTTTTTTTTCTCTAGCAAACGTTTTTTCAATGAGACTGGTTAGTTTGTCTCTTATAAAATTATGAGGGAGCGAAGTGTATAATGTTGAGAAATCATAAGTAGACAAACAGAACGCCCGAAAATTATTTGATATAAGCTTTTTCAAAACGTCATTTGAATTTTTAATCGACCAAAATAAATTTTTGCCAGAAGTTTCAAAAACCTTATCACAATACCTAATTACGTGTTCTTTTATAGCTGTAAGACAAGATGTTAAGAGCACGGATAATTTAGTAGTAGTGCAAGAACTAGAGTTAGCAATAAATCTTGCTTTATACGGTTTTTAATGCATTTTAGGTAACCAATACATAGTAGGTACTTTGTCTTGTTTCGGCTCAATACTGATTCTAAATTTTGTAATTTGTAGAGTGTGTGCAGTAACAATATCACTTTCAGATGAAGAAGTCAGTATATAAGCATTAGTGCTGTTCAGTTCTTCAGTTTGAATATTAATATAGTGTATTCGTCACACTATAATTACATTATTAGAATCCTTATCAGCAGGTGTTAAAACAAATCTGTTATGAAAGTCTTGAATTCCTTTTTTTCAAATGACGAAAGTTAAAACGAGGTCGAGGTGGTAATAAAGCAATGTTTCTTTCATAAAATGATATACGGGTGTCAATTATTTTGAATATGTGCTTTTTCCAGTTAGAAAGTGCATTAGGCTCGGCATGTTCTCTTTTGCACCATTTATTGCAAAATAAGTTCAAAGACTAAGCAATTTCTGCACGGCATGCATTAAAGTCAATTTTGGATGATATTCTATATTTGGGACCTTTAGAAATTAAATTACGAATTCTAGAGTCTTTGATTAAGTTAAGATCACCGGTAACAATATGACCGGCAGGCTTATAGCAATATTTAGAAGTTAAACACTCTCAAGTGAAGTTTGATGTTAATGTGTTTATTCATAGACGAGATAATAATCATATAAGACCTGTCTCGTGACAGCCATTCGAAGAAAGTGTCACTATATGAATATTTTTCTATCATAAGCAACAGGTATATGGGGGACTAGTTCATTTAAATCAGGAATTGTTTAGTAAAAATGGGGACAGAAACCTGAAAAAAGTTTACCTTGAGCTACTGGACCATAGATAATGACATAATAGACTTGTGAGAAGTTCCTTACTAAAATCTGCACAGGGTTTCGGGAAAAGTATCCTACATGCAAAAACTTAGCCAGGATGTTCTAAGTAAAAAAGGGGAATAACTTTGTATACATATAACTATAAGTGGAGTTATAATTCTATGCGTAATGACCTTGTTTAGTATCTAAGCCCCCGTGTGACCTTGACCTTTAATCTAGTGACCCCAAACTAAATAATAGTTACTCTGTACCGGAAAACTGGAGCAACAATGAGCAGAGGAAAAATCGAGAAGTCTCACTTTGAATTTGTATCTACAAAGTAGTTCTTCATGATAAAGTTATATCCATTGAGTCTCTAAGAAGTGCCAAACAGCATTTCTTTACTCTTCTCAATTATAAGAACAGTACAGAAAATAATGTCATGCCAGTCAACCTACCCATTTTCGCTAGACTAACCAGTACTAACCAATGCTCAAGTAACTGCCAACTTTCTCACATAATCTCCACCAGAGGTGAGAGGTAAATTACTGGTGTCATCTAACAAATAAACATGTAATTTTTTTCCCACTGACTTGGAATTGAACCTGACCAACCCGACTGACCGACACGTTTACTAATATATACCTTCACAAACATCTTTGCGTATGTATGATAAAATAATAAAAACGGTCTGTTTTCATTTTTAATGATCTCGTGTTTTTGGGTACAAACTTGTCCATGCAGTAGGCTGCATGTGGGATCAGCGACTATGTATAATATAAAAACTATTCTAGTTACACAATTCCTGAAAAATATATTACTTGTGATTTACAGAAGATTGAAATGATTTGCAACTTTTAATTAGAGTTCAGTGTTGACTTCTAACTTGTGAGTTGTGAGTTTCTACTTGTAACTTGTGAGTTACTACTTGTAACTTGTGAGTTACAAGTTATAACTTGTGAGCTACAAGTTATCACCTGTGAGTTACAAGTTATAACTTGTTAGTTACAAGTTATAACTTGTGAGTTACAACTTGTGAGTTTTAAGTTATAACTTGTGACTTACAACATATCACTTTTATAACTTGTAACTTAAAACTTGAAATATTAAAAAACACCATTATAGCCACTATTAAAGTACACAGAAATTGGCTTTTATCGTCATTTCGCTTCTCTTGTTACTTCTCGAAGGACACAACACATCGTTATTGCTGTTGGGCGCAATGTCAGGTCATTATGTAAACCTTCGTTGATAAATTGTTTGATAATACATGGAACACTTTCTTTAGCATTTAAACGAACCAACCCATTTGGAAGTTCTTTTCTTCTCATGAAGTTAGTTACAGATCAACAGAACTTGCATCATCTTGAACCAAATTTGATCCAAATTTGTATCCCAGGCCTGTTCCTCTGTATAAAGCTCAACATATGTGCTACAACGACTCCATATATCTGCAGGTGGCTTAGCTGATTCTAAGTGGACACGAACTTCAGGCGCTTGATACGCTTGTGTTCCAGGCTGCATTTCATTCTTCTGTAAAATAGTAGAGTTCATCGTGTTCATTGTTTTCATTGTTTTCAACTTTAATAATCCCATGTTACAGACTTTTGCAGTTTCCAAGTTTTGGGAAAGCAATATATTCTCAGGTTCGATATCTCTGTGGATGATTACAGGGTTTCTGTAATGCAGATAGGCTATTGCCTGAGACACTTGTTTCGCGATCTCCTGTTTCTGTCCTGGTTGAAGAGAGTGTCCCTGTTCTCCGGACAATACAATTTGCTGAAAATAAATTAATTTTAGAGTTATATAACTTCATACATTGAATGAGATGCTTGTATGATGAAGTACAGACATGCGCAGTGAAACAGTCAAATCTACCAACTAAACTGTTCCAACACACTATATTTTAGTATCATAGCAATATATAGTTAATAATTTATAAACTGGTTCATTATTTTATTACTATTATTAAAATATACTTACAATGCGAGTTAAATGACTTACTTCGACAGAAATATCGTTGTCGTCACCCACCTTTCCCTCTAGCAGAATGTAGAAATGCGACGCGCGCCAAAATCACTTTACAATTAAGTCATAAGTCAAAAGTCACAAGTCAGAAATCAGAAGTCAAAAGTCATCAGTCACAAGTCAGAATTGCAGTCCAGGGCTTCCATAAGAATTAGCTTTGAGCCCCGACAATATCTAGGTTCAAATGATAACAGTTGTAAAAAAGAGTATTTCAGGAAAAATGCTTTGCTAAGTTTTTTTAAATAATACTATTCACGTTTATGTGGCTTGCATCTATAGTATTTCTTAAAAATCTGTAAAATAAAGGTAGACTGAGTTATGAAAAGACGAACAGAAAGCACCTTTATATTCATATACTGTCGACAAGTGATAATAAAAAAAACGATCTGTTAAAAGTTGTTTCGATCTACACGTGCTGACCATGTAATTTATATTCGCCATTAAAGTATACATATATAACAACTTCTAACATGCCATTGCTATTAATTTCAATCTGACGAGACAATAAATAACACACATATGTTACCTTTGTATAACAGATATAATTATTAACAAACTTGACATGGCAAACCAATTAACACCATTTTAGTATACAATACGGCAAAATGTTGAACAATCTTAAACGTCAATATTGCTTAATGTGGCAATGAGTATTTTAAAAACTGACCCGCTACAATTCCAGCGAAAATATGTTGACCATGAAGGCCAACATTCGATAACATAAAATAAATAATTAAATAAGAAAATAAAACTAATTGCATTAATCATAACAAAACTAATTTTGAAAATAACCGTTACACTTACTTAACCGTTTTACCAGCATCTACCAACATGTCACCAAGCCAAATCAAAATAAAATCCAGTTTTGAAATGACGATCTTACCCAACTGCATTTTTAAAGCAATAAAATCACGAACATAAAAAAACCTTTTTAAAGGATGCACGTCTCTGATCGAAATACAGATATTTTCTCTTACCTGTCTTTACAATTATCAAAAGCTGTACGAGTGCGGGTATGAGATGTATTACTAAATGCATAAACGAGGGGTTTAAACAGGTAAAGCACACATTTTTAGAGGAAAAGTCACACTCTAACTCAAAAGCTTTGGCATGTAATAATCCCACATACAGTTTAACCAGCGTTAACAGCCAACTGCATTTAATAACCAGTTATCTTTAACAGCCATTTATAATATGTTCAAAACTGACATTTTGTTCTAACCTTTACCTGTCTTAACAGCCACCTGTGTTAAGGAGCAACAGTTTGTCACTCTCTTCGATGGGTGCTTAATACAGGTTTTACTGTTCATGCAATCGTTTATCACTGCCGGATCACCAAGTGTGAGGTAAATGCACACTAAAACCTGGTTTAATCCCTCACCTCCTAGTAGTTGTTTTTTTCAGTGAACGTTTTAAGTCGAAAACCCCTCTTTCTTAAATTGTTTGTGATGTGTTTTTTTTTAAATCATATCCTGATGTGAACATTCCTGATATGCATATTTCACTTTTTATTCTAAAATAAACTAAGATGAACATGCTCAACATTATAAAAATTATGATTGGAACATAATTTTATACTTGTAAGCAAGTAAATGTTCTATTTTCACATTCATCTTGACCATTGGTTATGGCGGGATGGTAAGAGAAATAAAACACTGAAGAAATGAAACTGTGCAGGAAATCTATTTAGTGCATCTGTTATATAAATCATTCGCATGTATAAATTTTTAACTTATTCCAAAACTGTACTTGTGTGGAGACTATTTTTATGAGTGTGGTTATTCCTGATATGCACGTTTCACTAATACACCAATAATACAGCCTTCGAAAATATAAGTGTCACAAATGATAAAAGAGTAATTAGAACAGTTTAGGAGAGAATCGCTTTGTGATAATAAACACGACATCTTTGACCTTAATTAATTTGTATCTACATGTCGTTTTAAACAGATGTTGCGTACATACATGTAAATATAAAATGAACGCATATCGCCTTAAACAATATGACAATGACAGGCGGCAATGTTCCGAAATAAAGGTGTTTTTTCTCATATAGAATAAAATGCTTTGACATGTTCGCTTTCAATACATATATTCTGTGTGTGGCCATACACGAGGTTCCTATTTATCCTTCCCGTATACTACTTAAATGTTTATATCTATTATAATATGTTAAGAATTTGTTTAATGCTTTGACTATTAAATATTTTTATGATCTTAATATGTTTCTTTTTAACTTAAGTCGGTTTTAAAAATCTGTTGAAGACAAAATTATTTGATTTTTTTTATTTCCTTTATTTAAATTTCCCGATTAGCATATGTGGAACTATCTGCCTGCGAAGACGTTCGCGTGGCATACAATATATTTTGCAGCCGTAGTTATATTTCAGAAATATATCAATTCTGTTTGAAATTGTACCTAGATACATCAAATATTCCTTTAAATACCCTAAAATTGTTTGTCATATTTCTTTGTACTCCAAATTATGGCATTTGGAGGTCCGTATTTTAGTGTAGAGAAATTGTCATAACGGTTAATTTACTTCAGTAATGTACCTTTTTCCCTTTATTAATCTGTAGAAAGTGTGACTACGAGTAGCATAAATAATTGATAACGAAATATTTACAACAATATCAGGAAGCAATATCAGATTAAACCTTTATAAACATCACTGTTGCAGTACATTGTATTGTCAAATTTTTATTGTTTCACAATGGTAAATTGTAGTTGTGTATATATATAATTTGCTTTTGCTGAAAAAAAAATAATTGTCAACAAATATCAGATCAAATCTGACAAACGCATATTTTAATCCATTGTCAAAACATTTGATTAGCAAAAATGAACTATTTTATAAATTCACTACATTTCATATTTCAAACAATTGGCACAGAAAAAAGCATGAAATCTGTTTCGAACATGGGTATAACAATTACTTTAGAGGCTATTTTCATTAAAAAATCTTTATTATAGTGTTTCCGACGTTCTCACATATTAATTATTCAAACCCTTTCCACATTTTAAGCTTAGTTAGGCTTTTTAAGAGCTTTCTTGACATATACGAGCGCGCTAAATCCTTCATTTACGCATAAATACTAATTTTGAAGTTTGCTCTGCCAAATTTTACTGATGTTCGATCCACTAGGGATAATATTTTTATTTATTCACGTGCTTTTAAAACTTTAAAAAATGCGCACCAAATCTCATTACAAAATGTGAGGATATCTTAATTGATAAGAAGAAAACCGTTAAATAATGCCAAATTCCGAATTACGCATCATAACAACCGATTAGAGACCCCCTTTGGAAACCGAATAAAGACTTAGTCCGTCAAAAAAGTACCATTGCAGATCCCAGCCTCTATTTGTTTCATGATCAAGACGCCACCATTATCAACAATAACACAATTTTTATATTAAGTACAAAACTAATGTGTTTTTACAGCTTCAGAAACACATTTGAATCACTCTGAAGTCATTCTCAGGATTGTCTTGTCAATTGTGCGTAGCATAATAAACTCGGAACGGCGAATTTGTTAAAAAATTAAAAGGTTGAATTTGCTTGTAACGATGAAGAATATTCCTGTTTTTGTCTTTCAGTAAATCTGAGTTTTACATGGTTAATTTGGATTATACGCCGGTAAGTTATACTAAATAGTTTTGTATTCCTCTAAATTGTTTTATGTAAATGATAATTGTTTTCGAAATAAATGCTAATAAAGTGTGTAATGCAGGACGCAACTTTAACAAATTGTCGAAAACGTAAATATGAGAAGATGAACTAAAATAAACGTCATGTTGATTGGATCCATTCCACGCGCTTTTGTTCAGGAAGATCCTAACAGCGAATTTACCGTTTTAAAATAACGCACCTCATTGTGCAATAACATTATAAATTTTTTTTGTAAATCGTCTTAAAATTATTACGTTATCTTTGTTAAATGATCGTCTGCTTAATACTAACTTTAATTATTTTAAAAGTTGATCCATGGTAAGTTTCCCAAGCTTAATTTCAAGTTATCTCGTGTATGAGAAAACACCTTGTAATTTCACACACAAACAGAAACCCCCGACTGGCCTCACCCTGACAACCATACGGCAACAGTATATACATGGATACACAGCTTACACACCTCACTCTTCATTCATTCAACTAGACAAGCGACATGGGAAAGGAAATACTTTGTTTTGCAGTCCTTGTGCTGTGTGTCGGTATGTAATGTGGTTATATAACTTATTTTGTTTATGTTTTTTTTCATAAAATATTTATGTTAAGCCTTTCATACAGCACATATGTGCATAAATTGTGCTAATTTATAAATTTGTGAATGAAACTTGCTCTAAAAAGGTAATACATATAATTGCTCTTAGACTAGTGGTATTACGTATTCACAATTATAGCAGTTAATTCATGGTGGGCTCATAATTATGAGGCATGGTTTGCCTTTATTGTGCCTTGTTTGACGAGATTCATTGTTTAAGTTTTTTATCTTCTTGATAACTCACTTAAAAGGTTATGCCAAAGGTTATTATCCTTTTTGCTTTACAATAATTATGTTTTCTGAGTTATGAGGTCAAACTCTTCACGTTTTCTATGTACATTAGTATATTAACAAGGTGAAAACTATATCAAATTTTATTCAATACATGTCTTGTATGTCTTTTTTTTAAAACTAAAATCTCTAATGACTTATCGGTATTACTAAGATTATCGTTGATAAGGGCATTAATATAACATAACATTCAAAGCAGTAGATAAAGACAGTATGTACTGAACGTTTGAACTAAAAAAAGTTAACCTACTTATTCTTCTCAAAATATTTAGTCGCAAAAACGCAACTGAGTGATGAAAAAACGAGTTTCGATTTGATTCATCATTTGAAAACAACATTTCTCTTATAGCTTCAATATTGGCACAACCTGGTTATTGTCCTGTTATTGGATGCCCAGGTGTTCTTTACCCAGATGAGTGCAGAACGTTGACGTTCTTCGTTCATGGGACGGTCAGGTTGGTCGCGGCTGTGACCAATGCATGTGACCAGAATGCTAGACATTTTGCTTAACTATTTTACTCGGTGTTTGTTTCAGCTTACAGTAGATCACAGCCTAACAACTGTCCTGCTATTCCATGTCTATTAATAGAGTATCCAGCTTCATGCAGGACAACGACGTTTTTCATAAACAATGGCCAGGCCTGCCAAGGATGAGACGCTTGTATTGAACAATGTAAGAGGAGTTTGTTTAAATAGCAATGACAACAGCACAGAAATTACTAAACAGTATAAAGGCTGTGTTACGGTGTCTTTTGTGCCGAGCAATTATCTATCCGTGTTATATTTCATAAACAATCTAGATGCATTCCGATAATAAATTTGACATTGATTAACTGCTTGCGGTTAACCGTTCTATAAACCAGCCATACACAATTCATAATAATTTTAATGAAATCATAATATTTCAAAGCATCGAAGCACAGTGGCTGTACCAATTTTCTTGATGTTATCTTATATATACTTCTTTAAACACGAAATAAATATATTTCGTTTTTAAAGAAGTTGCGTTTCTATTTTTTTTCAATATATAATAATTATACTACACGAAAATAGAAACGCAACTTCTTTAAAGACAAAATATGTTTCGTGTTTAAAGGAGTTTTGTTTCTAATTTCTTTAAGTATATATTTTAACTTTTTAATTGATGATATCAATAGTCACCATTCAAAATGGCTGCCTTTAATAGCATTAAATCAACAACTTCATGCACCCATAGTTACGCTATTCAAATTTTATGGTCCAATTTTCAAAATTCTTTCAATGATGTGAGAAATATTTGTAGATCTTTGCACTCGTGTATATTTTAAAATATCAGAATATTCCCTTTAACCGATGTTTGTACTTTCGTAGCGACCCATTTAGATGAAAATGGCTGTCCTCTTCGAGCATGTACCATGCATGTCATTCCAGACGAATGCAGGAGGGATCGTTACTTCGTTTATAATGGAAGAAAAATCTGCAGTGATTGTCCAGAAAGTACTTGTACAATGTAAAAAACGGATAATCGTCAAACCAGCAGAAACAAGAAAACTTTTAACATGAAGCAAAGTATTATGATTGTTATAACTTTCAAAAAATAAACCTTTAACTCAAAAATGTCTCTTACTTATCTTACTTATCTTATTATTGTCATTAACTAAGCGAAGTTAAAGATTAATTTTAGTACTTTTTTCATGCACTTCATCTATCTTTAGCTGAATAACAATTGCTGTTTAAAAAGGTGAAATATGCATATCGGGAATGACCACAGCCAGAACAAATACAACATCCCCATAGATCCAAAAAGTTGAGAGGAAAAAGAGCAATTGTAAATAAAAGAAATCAATCTAAAAAGACACCACAAACAATTAACGATCATGAAAACCGGAGAAGTTACCGAATTGGAAGGAACAGTGGCAAAGCAATCTGCAACGAGTAAAGATGTTTTGAAGCTGTTTTACATTATGGAATTTCAACACAGCATAATAAGTTTCAATCTTTTGTTAATAATTTTTGTCTTCTTATTCGCCACTAATTTTGCATGTTTAACAGCATGTTTTTGTAACTTTGAAACCACAATTAAAATTCTGATGCATGTTCATGCAGTTAGATCAATAGGAATAACCCAGTGTTGACATAGTGGGGACTAGCTTTTAGAAGTGTGCTGAATTGCAGGATCTCGGGACATGACCCACTCATGCAAGATCTAGTGAAATCTTCTGCAGGCAAATAAGAGTATATATTGGCAAATATGTTATCAATAGCATAACAAAACACTATGGGTGCCTGCTGGTAATTGGCGACAAGAAAATTCAAGAAATGTGGTAAAAAAAATTCGGCGCGAAAACCTACAAAAATGCGCTTATGTTTGAATACTTAAGCGAATCAGATTAAGCGAAACTCAGTTAATGATAAGAATTATTCAGTTAGAATAAACAATGACACGGTTCATGTCAGAAAAAATACTTATGCCAATAATTTTCATAAAACCATATTTTTCACGCCATAACTCGATTTTCTATGATACTTAAAATGTTACCAAATATTGATAGTTTCAACTATTTGATGTTTATATGGTAACCATTATAAGCCCTAGATTGCATTTTGTTGACTTCAAGTGTGTGGGAATTTTAATTAATTTTGACGCTAGTTGTATTTTATTGACTTTTTATCGAAAATATTAATTTAGGTATTATAAAAATAAGAATTCCTCGTGCAATCCATGCTTATTAGAGAAGTGTAAATAACCATACCTTGTTCTACACATGTATCACCCATCAGGTAAATATTGTAATTATATATTAGTTGAAAAATACTATAAATAGGTAAAATAAAAACACATTTTATAAGAAGATGTATTCTTTTTATACTATTTAGTATTTAAAGCATAAAGCAAAAATATCAATAAATATATCCGAAATCAAGTTGTTACGCTATTTAATCAACAATTACAACCATATTTTTCCTAACTATTGGGTTAAAACCAGTTTTTAACATCTCGATCAATGTTGCAGATCAGTGATGTCGTAGAATACATTAACCAATGACAATTTCCTCTTGCACTTTAATTCGAATACCGGATATTACCATCGTACAGCCTAAAGAATACGACTTCATTTCGAGGACAGATTGCCTATGATCACTTTTTTCTGATTAATGTTAGAATGACAATATGATCTATGATAGAATCTAAATAAATGATTTATGATTAAACCGAAATCGGACAAAGAGGCGACCTTAATGATGTTTTTAATGAAAATCGACCAGTCATCCTAGTTCTTACTGCATCGTCTCTTTTGCGTTGTTTATAGGTGAAAATGGACCAAGGCAAATTTTTAAATATATGCTTTGCCTACCGACGGATTTTATTAAAAATCCATAAATTTACAATATCATGTAAACATATGCACAATTTCCTTGATAATCGCATTTTCATAAATTATAAACCATCACCTTGGAACCTTCATGACATTTCGTCCTTTTATGGATTTAGGCACATGCGCAATAAAACGCGCTGGCATCCTTAAATGAACTGTTTTTTTACACGCCAAATAATCTTGTTTGTTCTCCTTGAGCAGACAATAAGCTAATTTCGTGCAGGATAATTTATCAATGTCGATAACCTACGGAGTAACTGTCTAAATATCATGAGACAATATCTAGATTGTTTGGGATCCCAGGATAAAAACTATGTCTGCTTTTTCAGAAGTCGTTTGTATTTTCTGAACTTACGAGAACATGTCTGTCATGATTAAATTATTGGTTTGGTTCTAAGATATTAGCGAGATTTGATCGTATAAAATTCAACTTTAAGCAGCGTTATAATTTATTTCCATATTAGGATTGGAAAAAAGTGTTGGTTGTAAATGGCTATATCACATGACTCATAAATTAACATCGCTAAAACACATATTAAATAAAAACAATTATAATGATGTGACAGGAAAAACAGGGAAAACAAGGCTATCAGAGCATTAAACTACAGGAATAACCTAACGTTGAAAACCCTCAAGGAAATGTGCCAGATAAATACGGTATATTCGAAGTGATTTGATGAAGTGGTCTGCTGATCAGAAAATAAAGCTAATACTTTATTAAAAATGATAGTGTCTCTAGCTGGGAGCGAACCCGCACCGTCACGGCGACAGCACCTAGCCATGCAATTCCTGTGACGTAACCAACTGAGCTAACCGGGACAACGCCAAAAAACGTTGATCGGATAGCCCTGGTATACGTAACAATCACTGCATGACATCGGTAACGGGTTAATTTACTGATAACAGTACTGAATAAATGTACGGGGAGACTTTTTACGGCCGCCACACTGCACAAATAGCGCTACTGTGAATTTCAAATGATAGTGTCTCTAGCTGGGAGCGAACCCGCACCGTCACGGCGACAGCGCCTATCCATGCAATTCCTGCGACGTAACCAACTGAGCTAACCGGGACAACGCCAAAAAACGTTGATCGGATAGCACTGATATACGTAACAATCACTGCATGACATCGGTAACGGGTTAATTTACTGATAACAGTACTGACTAAATGTACGTGGAGACTTTTTACGGCCGCCACACTGCACAAATAGCGCTACTGTGAATTTCAAATGATAGTGTCTCTAGCTGAGCGAACCCGCACCGTCACGGTGACAGCGCCTAGCCATGCAATTCCTGCGACGTACTGGACAGCAATATGCATTTCCATTAATCAAATCGAGACTGCAATTTATAGCTTTTTTGTGTTTGGTGGCTTTCAAAGTACACCCAGTCTGTAATTAAGTCTACTGGTAAACACCAGCACATTTTCCAATTATTATGAACTGGGCTTTTGGTGTCTTTTAGATAAAATCATTGTCAAAAACATCTTGTCAAATGCTGCAAGATATAGAATTTTGCTGATTGTATTCCAACAAGGTTAGTTATTGTAGAGAAATACCTGAAAAAAAGGATAAATAACTAATGAAAAATAAACAAGTAAGTTTTTATACAAAAAATCAGGTTACCGTCCTAGACTTTAAAAAAGGGAAACGGGCATTCGGTAGAGATTCAAAAGGAAGGCCAAGTAGAAGGATGAACAGTTTTTTATGCCAAGAAAAATAAGTTCTTACTATCTCAGACTTCAAAAAAGGAAGAGATTTGTGAGCTATGCCACGTAGAAGGATGAGAAACATGAAAATATCCAGAAAAGAATGCTAACCATCCCGATCTGCTAACAATCCTTGACTTTCTCGAATATCAGAAATCATTTTTCAACGTTCCCTTTTCATCTTTTATTTAATGTGCTCTTAGAGAATATCACGTATTGCTCCGTAATTGCTTCTTAGTGAAACCCTTGTTAATTGATAAAAAAAATTGGACGCTGTAAGGTGCGCTAGATCCTTTATGTGGTATCCTTATATTTGCTTCTCGCTTACTGTCATAGGATGCGCTTATATTGACTCAATGTCAAGTATATTTCAAATTTGAGAATCAAAACAGACGCTGTTCTCTAAATTACATTTTGAATTATTAAATGTTCCTCATACGAAAGATGTTACTTTAAAATAAAACAAAAAATATACTCATATTGAACTATGCTGCGATCAAGTTCTTTCTGTTAACTTTATGCACGACAAAAATCAAAACTTTTGGTCCGGGAAATATCCAATGTCCGAAGTACCAGTAGTTTTCAATGAAACCGTTATGTATATGCATTTTTTCCGCTCGAAGCTCCACAATCGATAAATGAACGAGAGGATTTCCCGTGAAATTCTTGGCATTGACCTCAGGTCGCATATATAGTGCGTAGCGCCGCTAGGAAGTCCAGATATAAAACTGACACGACCAAGAAACCAAGTCAAACAGTAGAATCCCTATCCTGTTGGTGTATTTTACGGGTTCCAAGACATGACAGATTTGAAGCAAATTGGTTGCCATTAATAGGTGAAAATAATCCAATGTTATTACTTTGATATCGTTAGGATTTTGACAATTATCCCAAATCTGTACTTCTTACTAGTCTAGCTTTGACTGTATGGCACGCTGTTTTTTTCTGAGTTCGGATATTCCTTAAAACATAATAAACCTTTTTAAGAACCCTGACCATATCCATAATTATTTTTATTCGATAATACGTCTTGACCGATACTTATTTTAGTACCGTGTTCGTATTTTTGCTTCCCTGACATATACTGTGAAATTAACCCTTTGAGGCTCGCGCAAAAATTAGATGACAATTAAAGATTTCCTTGGCTGCTTTCTTCACTTCGAGGAACATTAACCTAAAGCAATGATAAGCATGTTTGTCACGTCGCTGGCAACTTGAAAATGCAAATTCTCATTAACACATCGGATGACATTTGCGTTGAATGAATTGAACAATTCATTGATAGGTCCTATTTGACACTCATAGTGTAACAGTTTTATTAAAGAGGCACTGCTTTAAAGAAACTTTTTCATTTAAATCGAACTAAAATTGTAAAATCGTTGATACCTTGTATATGGTTTGGGTATTTACGGGATTTTACTGCAACTGCTAAATATGTTGACTTGAAAGTTTAAGGATCTAAATCATAATCTAAGGAGTTATATGACAATATTTATATTAAGGGCAAATTTTCAACGAATGCTGTCTTCTCGCTCAATCATGAGTAGGTTTACTTTGGTAGAAATGCAACAAAAAACTTGCTAGAATTTTACTGTTTCGTAGCTGTGAATAAAATGCAATGTACAAAAGTAATTACAGTTATTAATGTTTATAGTTACTGTAGCAAAAACAATATTTAGTTACGACGGTTACTAAAGTTATGCACAAAGCATGAGTTTATCAAACCTGGAAAAATTATGTAGGACTCGAATGCAATTTCCTGTTTGGATATTTTATTTTGATATTTTAAATATAGTAGCTGCCATGTGGCGACTGTAAAAAGTCTCCCCGTAAATTCAATCAGTTTTGATATCTGTTACGTCTTTTGAAGTTCGTTGAGCACGATACAATTGTCCAAAAACATGCTCAATCAACCGAGCCTTCAATAAATTTTACATTTGTCGTGTTCGATGGCTTTTAAGTCTCTATTTTCAGCTATTTAAATACAGTGGATCACAAACAAATTCAACACCAGTCAAAACATTCCGTGATACGCATATCTTAAAAAAAATTAACTGACTACGTACATTGTTTTCTTAAATGTAAGCGAACAGAACTTTAGTCTTTTAAGACAAATAAGAAAACACGAACAATAATCGAAATGGAGAACCTTAAAGAAATAAAAGAAATATCAATGTAATTTGAAATAATATATGTCTTACTGGAAGACGTCATGTGATAAGGCATCACAGGGAGATTACTGCGTTTGTGTGTTATTAAAGAAATGATGTAGTATATAGCTTCAGTATTCGTTGCTCTACAGTTCAGCAGTTTGTACAAACTGTATATTGCTTTCTTCGAATAAACAATAAGCGGATCCTTTGTTGAACAATTTATCAAAGTCAGTTGTGATAACTTATGGCCTAACGGTCTGAACATCACGAGTAAACTTGTTAAGTGTATGGTATCTCAGGATAAAAGATGTTTGCGATGTCAGAAGTCGATCCGCATTTTCTGATGTTACGCCAAAAATGTCACAATTGATTAAATTGGTATTTCGGATTTGAGATATTTCCCATCAAAACGAGACGAGAAGCAATTTTATTACACTCATTTCCCTTAAGCCTGTGTCCAGAAAAAGATTTAGAAAAATAAATAATTTGCTAGTGTTTGTATTGCTTCGTTTAATAAGCCTTCCAAGGCGGTAATCCCTTTGGTTCTCGTTAATTGTTTGTTGTGTCAAATTTGAAATTGATTCTCTCTCTTTTCTTCTCTACTTTTTGCTGTGTTGGGAGGCTGTTTTTTCTGATTGTGGCAATTCCTGAGACGTGTATGCATATTTAATTTTTTTTCAACGTCATCCGAATATATTAGATCGTTATATTTGTAGAACAGTTGCTAGCAGAAAAAATAGTTCATAGATCATACAACGGTAGTGCTTTGATGTTTGTTCCATAGGAGCTTTGGATGAGTTAGTTAGTCTTTCCTTACCTATAAGAAAAGAGTTAGAAAGCAGCAGACCTTGGGTAAGGAATTTTCGAATCTTGGAAGAAAATAATTGTTTATTGCTTTGCAACTGTTAGAAGTGTTAATTTAAGTTATCCGTACCTTGCAATGTTTGCCTCGGCTGTCGGTGAGTTTTTAAATAATTATCCAGTTTTTTGTTGTAGTCGTTTTCATTTCCGCACTACAGCTTGCTCACTTTCCAATTAGTAATGATAAAATAATAAGAAAATAATTATACGAGTAAGTTCTTTCCAAATAAAGTAACAATTGTCAAAAATATGACCAAAAACACCTTTTCTCGTGGCCTTTCCCAAATCATGTTGAATCATGTCAGATACTTACCAACAAGATAAATGCAGCATCTTAGGCTGTATTGACAAAAACAACTGCATTCTGAAACCCGCAGTGGCAATTTGATTTGCCACTGACCGTTCCAAGGCGGTAACCCCTCGGGTTCTCATTTTTGTTTATTGTTAGTGGTGTCTAATTTGAAATTGATTATTTTATTAACCATGCTCTCTCCCCCTCTCTTCTTCTTGACTGTGTGGGGAGGCTGTTATTTCTGAATGTGACGATTCCTGATATGCATATTTCACCTTTTTAAGAAACAGTTACACATTGTTTTGCCTCATAACCCCTCGGTTATTATTTTTGTTGTTTGTGTTGTTGTTTTATAACTCATGCTCTCTTTTCATATCTACCAATCTCGGGTTCTCATTTTCTTTACTTGTTTGTGGTGTGTATTTTGAAACGTATCATTTTATTACCAATGCTCTCTTTTGGTTGTGTGGCGAGGTATGACCATCCTTGATATGCATATTTCACTTTTTAAAATCGGTAAACAATTTTTTAGTTTAGACATTTTATTAATTATGTTTGCAATCGCATCATTATAATTGTGGATTGTTTTCCGCCGTTGCATCAGAGATTGATTGCATCTGTTATTGTTTCTATTATCATTCGAGCGCTGGGCCAATACATCTCTGTAAACACAATTGAACATAAAATTGCTGGTGACTTTTGACACATAGACTTTATATATTAGAAGATCTAGACAACTTGTATATATACAACGAAATTGAATAACATATAAAATAAAGCATAGTGTGAGGAAACAACAGCATGTTTTAGACCATAAAAATGCTTTCATTTTCATTTTGGTAAAAAATTAAAAAAAACTTATCTAAAATGAGAACAACAGCGTGTTTTAGACGATAAAATTATTTTATTGTAATTTTGGGTCAAAACTTATCTATATATAATTAGTATAAACATACATAAATGAAATCAATTTTCAACAAATAAATAAATAAATGGATGATGTCAAAATGGTCAAATAACAGTGTTTATAAATTAGCCTATACTTCTTAACTAACAATCATAAAAAATAGCGTAACACTAAACTTCATGAAACAAGAGGGCCATTGGCTTATATTCAGTGATACCTTGGTGTAAAAACCACCTTTGGGACAGGAAAAAAAAGCTCTTAATAATGGGGGTCTTTATTTTGGGGTAGAAAATAGCGCAAAACTGTAAAATGAGACACGTGAATAATGGTCTTATTATCGAGTTGGTCTTAATTTCGGGGTGGTCTTAATGAGGGATTTTACTGTACAGTCAAACCTGTATTAAGCTGCCACCCAAGAGAGTGATAAAAATGGCTGCTTAACACACTCAGGCGGCTGTTGTTTAATACTGGTAACAATTAGAATAGAATGTTAGTTTAGGATATATTCAAACTGGCTGTTTAAGACAGGTGGTGGCTAAATGCATGTGGCTACTAAAACATATTTAACTGTATATCGTTCCTCTTGAACAGACAATAGTTTTGCATATAAAATTATAAAATATTAGCCTTTCTCATAACAAAGTAATGCATAGCAGGAATAGCTAAACTCACAAAGGTCTTTCACAGCTTAACCGCCGATACATGCGTTTAGAATATGATTTTCAAAAAAGGCACCCAAAAACAAAGTGTAGACACAACTTGGCACGTGAGACGAGAGATATCAACAATATATAATCATGCTTTTATCTTAAATTCGATAAAAATCATGCTGGTTATAGTTTTTGGCCAAACACAAAATCTTAAATGATTATGGTTGACTTAGCATCCATGGACAATTTGACAATGATAATGTAAAACCTGTTTCTTGAGAGTTTATTAACCAGGATTTTCTTAACAAACCCGGGTAAAAAATATCGAAATTGAAATATTTTAGAAAGTAATGTGTATTATTTACACGAATTTACTGTTCAATAACCAAGGGAAAATGAAAAATAAAGACGAAATGATACTTGTAGAAGAGTATCTAAAGCGGATGCAGAATCTGCAGTCAGAGGCGAAAAACTAGTTAATATGCCAATCAGAATCCGCCCCAAAAATGCAATACGTCGGCGAAATAAAACTGGCAATAAATAGACGGATGAATCTGCAAAGGTCGGACGGGAAAGACACGCAAGTTCAATAGGTCTTCCATAGATAAACACTTTCATATGGAAAACCACACATTTTCAGACATGCGCTTGTGTTATATTGAATGATGAACAGAACGGGTGATCTATCGAATTCGTCGGTCCTACGGGATCAACACAGGAAAATAATCCGTCAAACTGGCATGGGTTTTTTCAGCATGTATTAAGATCCGTCTAACAAAATTTACAATAAGTCTGGATCTGATAAATATATACTTGTATTCCTCAAACGAATCACGAAATGATACTTATGTATTTTTTTCTTATTTTTATACGAAAAAAATGCATATCAGGAATCGTCACATTCACAAAACACAGCCTCCCCACGCAGCTGAAAAAAGAGAGGAAGAGAAAGAGAGCATGTTTGTTATAATTATGTCAATTCAAATAGGACGCCACAAACAACTAACGAACCTTTGGGGATACCGCCTTGGAACGGTCATTGGCAAAGCAAATTGCCACTGGGGATTTAAACCAGGTTCTAGGGTGCATCAACCTCACACTTGCCCCAACAGGTTCTCGTATCACAAAACAAGTACAAGTGGTCTTGGTGAAATAACTCCGAGTTAATTCTGTTGTCCCTGTTTTAATTGGCGTTCATTCAACAGAACCTTTAAAAGTGTGCGTGAGTCTTATCGAAATACAGGTATTTTCTCTTACCTTTCTTTACAATCCATATATATGCACTTTTTTTATAATTACTGCCGGAACAAGTGTGAGGATAATGAACACGAGTATCTGCGTTAACTTCCTTGTTTTATTTTAAGGCGATAACCCCTTCATTTTCTTCAGCTTTGGGGGGTCTATTTTGAAATTGATATTGTTAGAATGTGATTATTTCTGATATGCATTGTTTTCACTTTTTTCCTCAATTATAAACTGTCACCATGAGTAAAAATTATTATTGAGACATACCTTTATACATGTAATTATTTAGTAATACACACTTGTCTATTTTTACATTCAATCTGATGATTGCTTACGACGGGATTCATAATAGGGGTAAGCGAAATAAAAACACCGAAGAATGAAACTTTGCAGAAAATCTATTCAGTGCGTCTGTAAAACAAATCGTTGCATGTATACAATTTTACCTTGTTTTGAAACTGTCTTTCTGCTTTTTGGCTGTGTGGTGAGGCAAATTTTGAGTATAGCAATTCCTGATATGCATGTTTCACTAAAAACATTAATAACACTGCCTTCGAAAATAATAAGTGTCACAAATGATAAAAGTGTAATTAGAACATTTTCGGAGAGACTCGTTGTGTGATAATAAACATGACATTTGTGACCTCAATTAATTTCTACCTACATGTCGTTTTAAACAGCTGTTGTGTACATAAATATAAGATATATGTATATTGCCTAAAACAATATGATTTTAACCCGCGGCAATGTTCCGAAATGAAGGTGTTTTTCGCATATAGATTAAAACTGCTTTGCCCTGTTCTGGCCATAACCGAGGTTTCAATTTATGCTCTTCCGTTTACCAGTTAATTGTTTACACGTATATCTAAAACAATATGTTTAGTATTTGTTTAGAGCTTTGATCATTGAATATTGTTTACGATACAAAAGTTTTGCTTTTATTTTGTACACCACTTAAATGTTTATAACAATAATGCATGTTATGTGTTTAGTATTCAATGTTTAATGCCTTGACCATTGATAAATACTTATGATACAAAATATGTTTTGCTTTTTTCGTATAAAAGTCAAAATACTGTTACATGCATATTTTAATCCCTAGTCAAAGCATTTACTAGCAAAACTGTTTGATAAATTTGCTTACTTCTATATTTTAGATAACTAACACAGAAGAAAAGCAACTTTACATTAAATATGAATAACATCTTTCCATATATTAAGCTTAGTTAAGCCCCTTGTAGAGCATTATTGGGATATACGAGCGCGCAAAATCCTAAGCTTTATGCATAAATACTAATTTTAAAGTCTGCTATGTCGAATTAGGCTGGTGTTTAATGTTTTCCACTCCGCTGGAGGTAATATTTTTTATTTATTCATGTGCTTTTAAAACTGTGAAAATTGCGCAACAAAATTCATTACAAAGTGTGAGGATATCTTTGTTTATAAAAACAACCGGTACGCCAAATTACGAGTTACGCATAACAACCGAAAACCCCATTGGAAATCGGATTAAGACTTAGAAGTCCTTCAAATTTTGAAAACAAAAAATACAGTTGCAGATCCCAGTCTTTTTATTTTTCATGATTAAGACGCCATCATTATCAACAATAACACCAGTTTTTATATTACGTACAAACTTCTAATGGGGTTTTACAGCTTCAGAAAAACATTTTGAATCACTTTGAAGTCATTTTCAGGATTGTCTTGTCAATTTTACTAAGCATGATGAACTTGAAACGGCGAAATCGTAAATGAATTATAAAGTGGGATTTTCTTGTAACGATGAAAATATTCCTGTTTTTTATTTTCTGTAAATCTGAGTTAATTAGCGATATACGCTGGTTAGTTATATTAAATATTTTGCATTCCGCTTAATCGATTTTTTATGTGAATGCTAAGCGTAAATGTTTTCGCACCATCGTTTGGCATGGTTGAAAATTGCACTTTTTATTGATGAAAATATTGAGTTGCGCTCAACCCGGGGCTAGACGGCGTGGGCAGTAAATTGCATTTTCATTACTGCCCGTGAACAGGCTCAATCAAACCGAGTCTGCAATATTTTCATATTTGTCGTGTTCGGTGGCTTTAGTTCCCTTTTCATGTATAACAAAGTGTGTAATTCAGGTCGCAACTGTAACGAAGAGTCGAAAGCGTAAATAAATAATTGAGAAGATGAAACTAAAATAAACGACATGTTATTTCCAGGCATTTTGTTTCCGGAAATCCCTAACAACGTATTTACTGATTTAAAAATAACGCACCTCATTGCAATAATATAATTATAAAAATAACAAAAAAAATTCCTTTGTTAATCATCTTAAAGTTCATATTTTTGATTAATGATCGTCAGCTTAATAATAAACGTCATTTTAAAAGATCCATGGTTAGTTTCCCAAGCTTAATTTCAAGTCATCTCATGTAACAGAAAATACCTTTCATATTTCGGACACAAACAGAAACCCCCGACTGGCCTCGCCCCGACAGCCAAAGGGCAACAGTATAAAAATGGATAAACAGTTTACAAACCTCACTCCTCATTCATTCAACAAGACAAGCGACATGGGAAAGGAAAAACTTTGTGTTGCAGTCCTTGTGCTCTGTGTCGGTATGTTATGTGGTTATAATACTTCTATTTTTATAATTTTACAATATTTTCTGAAATTAACTGTTCTGAAAATGTTTAGCGGTTCATACAGTGTAAAACGTTTTTCATTAATGTTTACCTTATTTAGAAATTATGATTGATATATTAACAAAAATAATGTAAATGAATTGCACTATAGAAGTAGTGTTACAGATTTACAATCAATAGCAGTTATTTCGGGAAGAACCCATATGTGTTATGTGAGTGTGCTTTGTTTGATGAGATGCAGAATTTAAGGGATTTCTAACTTCTTGATAACTTTCTTCAAAAGTTAAGCCCCCTTGCTTTACATGTTTTTGTGTTGCGAGGCATTACTCTTAAAGTTTCATTGTACAATAGTGCATTAATTTTATAAGTTGTAAATATTGAGTTGTAATTAACCCAGGACTAAGCGGCGTGGGTTTTTTATATGCATTTCAATTGTTGCCTATGAGCAGGCGATCAATCAAACTGAGCCTGCAATTTTTTGAATGTGGTTTTTAACGATCCTTATCATCTATTCAATAGCGGTGGTTGCGTAAGATATCGCTTTCTAACATTAAGCACGATCGAGGGTAATAAACATAACAGGTTTACACGGTTTATGTTGTAGTTGGTAATTTTATGAAGATTATTGTGTATGAAAGTGCATGGTTAGCACTTTTAAGCAAAAGAAACTCAACAATTCCTTCAGAGTACTGTAGTTTTTTTAAATAGCTGTTAAATTAATTTTGTTAATGGATTTTAAGGTGCCGAGGAAGCCACATACGATGTAAAACTGATAGAAACTCTGAACCTGAACCAGTGACACAGTATCAGGAACAGCTCAAGTAATGATTTCTTCAACTGAAAACAATCAATATTTTTCTAATAGCTTCAATATCAGCACAACCTGGTAATTGTCCCGTAATTGGATGCCAAGGGATTAATTACCCAGATGAGTGCAGAACGTTGACGTTCTTCCTTCATGGCGGCGGTCAGGATTGTCGCGGCTGTGACCGATGCTTGTGGCCAGAATGAAAGACAATTACATAATTTGTTTACTCGATGTTTGTTTCAGCTTACAGTAGATCACAGCCTGGTGACTGTCCAGCAATTCCGTGTCTAGCGATAGAGCATCCCGCTTCCTGCAGAACAACGACGTTTTTTATAAACAATGGCCAGGCCTGCCAATGATGTGACGCTTGTATCGAAAAATGTAAGAGGAGTTTTTTAGATAGCAAGAACTACAGCACAGAAATAACAAAATTGTATTAAGATTATGTTTCGGGTTCTTTTTGTGCCGAGCGAATTTTCTACCGGTGTTACATTCTATAAATTATGTAGATGCATTCGGATATATAAATTTGATAATCCTTGCATTATGTATTCCTTAACAGTTGCATAAACCAGGAATACACAATTCATAACAGTTGTAGTTTAATTATCAAATAATTCAAATCCCAGTGGGTGTAGCAATTTTCTTGATATGATCTCAAATGTATTTAATTCTTATGTTTGCTCAATTGCGTTTGTTTATCCATGGGCTTGACACCATGACCTTTGAGTTGCATGCAATCATAGTTATATTAACCGATGTTTGTATTCAGCGACCCGTTTAGATGAAAATGGCTGTCCTCTTCGAGCATGTACCATGCAGTTCATTCCAGACGAATGCAGGAGGGATCGTTACTTCGTTTATAATGGAAGAAAAATCTGCAGGGATTGTTCAGAAAGTACTTGTACAATGTAGAGACCGGATCAAACAAGATGAAACAAGAACACGTTTAACATAGTTATGAAGCAAAATATTATGGTTGTTTTAACTTTCAAAAATAAATCTTCAAGTCAAAAATGTCTCTTTCTTATTTTATTGTTGTCATTTAAAAGCGAAGTTAAAGATTATTGTTAGTACGTTTTTCATGCACTTCACTTCAGTAAGTATGGTATGATATATTTAGCGCAATAAAAATTGTTGGTAAAAATGGTAGATGCATATCAAGAATGGTCACAGCCAGAAGACAGAATACACAACAGCCCACAGATCCAAAAAGAAGAGAGGAAAAATAGCTTGGGTAAAAATATTAGTCTCAAAGGACACTACAAACAATTAACGAACATGAAACCCGAGGGGTTACCGCCTTGGTACGGTCAGTGGCAAAACAGTGCCACTGGTAAAGATGTTTTGAAGTTATTTTTCATTATAAAATTTCAACACAGCATATTAGTTTTAATCTTTTGTTGATAATATCACTCTTCTTGTTCATTTTAAATGTTTAACATCATGCGTTCTTTGGAATCTGTGAAACCACAATTTAAATTCTGATTCATGTACATGCAGTTAGATCAAAGGAATAACCTACTGTTCAATAGTGGCGACTAGCTTTTAGAAAAGAGGGCTGAATTGAAGCAGGATCTCGGGACATGACCCACACAAGCACGATCCAGTTCAAACGTCTGAAGGCAATTAAAAGTATGTATTGGCATATATTTATGGACAGCATACCGAAACACTATTGGTATCTACGGTAATTTGCGAGAAGAAAATTCAAGAACTTTATTTAAAAAAAAAACATGGGGCACGAAAACCTAAAAAAATTGCTTCTGATTGAATACTTTTTAGAATCGGACAAAGTGAAACTCGGAAACTTATACGAATTACTCAGCTAGAACTAAAGATCTTCACGGTTTAGGTAATAAAATAATACTTATGCCAATAATGTACAAAAAAAACATATTTTTCATGTCTTGATATAATTCGATTTTCTATGCTACTTTAAATGTTATCAAATATTGAAAACAAAAACTATTTTATTTTTATATGATAACCATCATAAACCCCACCATGCCTTTTGTGGACTTTGAATGTTTGGGAATTTTAATTAATTTTGACGCTAGTCGTATTTTATTTAGATTTTGTCGAAAATAATTATTTTGGTAATATTAAAAAAAGAGTTCTCAGTGCAATCCATGAAGTGTTAGTAACTATAACTCGTACTTTCATTCATCAGGTAAATATAGTTGTAATTAATTAATTAATTAATTGAAAAAAAATACAATGAGAAAGGTAAAAAATAAAACCTCATTTTATTAAAAAATTATTCTTTTTATACTATTAAGTAGTAAAAGCATAACGGAGAAAAGTGGGCTTTACAAATGTCAATAATATAACCAAATATATTCGAAATCAAGATGTTACACTATTTTATAAACAAATGCAACCATATTTTTTCTTACTATTGGGTTACAACAGTTTATAATATCTCGTACAATTTTGCAAATTAGTAATGTCGTAGAATACTTTAACCAATGACAATTTCCGGCTGCACTGCAATTTGAAAACCGGATATTACGAGCGTACAGTACAAAGAATACGCCGACCTAAATTCCATTTCGAGGAGAGACTTGGTATAAATACCTTATTTCTAATAAATGCTAGAACGACAGTATTACCTTTGATAGAATCGTAATAAATGATCTATGATTAAACTGAAATTGAACAAAACGGTGGTCATAATGACGCTTTTAATGAAAATCGACCAGGCTTCGCAGTTCATACTGCATCGCCTCTTTTGGCGTTGTTTATTGGGGAAAACGGACCAAGGCAAGCTTTTCAATTATAAAGTTGAAGGTGGAACGGCAGTAGAAACGCTTCAGAAAAAGGATTGTCGCAAAATATTGTCCTTCCACACCGATTTTATGTAACAATTTAATTTATAGCAACATTGATAAATATCTGTTAATTCATTGATGAGAGCTTTTTAATAAATTCAAAACAGCAATCTGGAACCTTTACGGCAATTCGTCCTTTTACGAAAATAAGAACAGGCGCACCAAAAACGCGCTTGCATCCTTAAAATGAACTACATTTTCACACGCTAAATAATCTTGTTTGTTCTCTTGAGCAGACAATAAGCGGTTCTCGTGCAGGATAATTTATCAATGTCGATAACCTAGGGAGTAGCTCTAAATATCATGAGACAGTTTCCAGATTGTATGGTTTCTTAGGATAACAAGAAAAGTATAACACAGATGTGTTATATGTGGACGACATTTAAAAGAAGTTAGAAGTTAGATGTTGGGTGTAAGAGTTCATGCAGGTGATGGATTGTTTTTAAACAAAGAAAGAATTTTAAAGTGCTACTATATTGTTGTCTTTTATTGGCAAAGGGTATTGAACGTTGAAGGATGTGCTTGTATATTACATGCAGTTGTGGAACGCGTGGTATACAAGGAGTGCAGTTTGAAATCGAGCCATTCCTCCTTGTTATATCGTTTTCTCGATATCAACCGCAGCTGAAGATAATGTTAGACCTTGCACTTTGTGGACAGTTACGCCAACATTTAATTTTCATGAAGGAGTTACCTGGAAGTTAAACATTATCAGCAGTAACCACATTACAATGAATTTGCTCTATTTAAATTCAACAGTATCTTTCAAAATTGTCCTACCACGTACATGGCAATTCCTTTGGTACTTTCAGGATGAAAAATCTATACTAACTTTCTATATTCAGCATCTTGATCCCGTAAACCAGGGGGGGGGGGGGGGGGGGGCTGAGTCACAATTATTCTGAACAACACGAAATCGCCTTCTTGTTAAACAGAAACCGACTAGAACCGTAAATTTCAATATCAGAAACATTTGTAAACAAAGAACCATCATATATAGGTCACATTCACGCGCCAAAAATCAAGTCATAGGATTGCCAATTTTCGTAAACAGAACACAAACTTCAATATCATCCAAGAATAACTATCTGAACAATGTCTCTTACTACATGTACATTCTTTCTATAACAGCTTACGACAATAAACTTTCAATTCGCATAATTAAACGAAAACACCGACTCATCGATATATATATATATATATATATATATATATATATATATATATATATATATATATATATATATATATATATATATATATATATATATATATATATATATATACTCAATTATAAATAGCTTGACCTTGAACTTAACGTACATACAACATGGTTCCCGTTCATTACTCAACGATCTATATATAAATCCGGGCCACATGGTTCTCAGCATTCGCTAAAAACCTCTATTTAAAGCCGGGCCAATTATCCCCCTGGGCCGGACTAATTGTACTATAATAAAGATAATCAAGTAATAGTTACATAGTAATAATATATTATGACCCATCAATCGTCCAGAAAAAGACTTCTGCTTCGCCAGAACTCGTTTCGTATTTTAAGAACTAAAGAGAAAATGTATGTTATGATTAAAATATTATTATGGTTCTAATATATTGCAGGGGGTAGGACGTTAAGTAGTTTATAGAAAACATTAAGTGGGAAAAATGTTTTGCAGAAAACAAAATGGCGTAAATTCGTCAAAATCTGAAGACTTTCAGCCATTTTATTCAAAGTAAGTAGCTTTTTTTCTTTGTATTTTACAATTTAAGTGTGTGCATTCTGTGGCGCAAAGTATATATTTCAATCGGCAATAAACCGTTTCATCGTAAACTTGGGGAAGAAAAAGTTATTGAGGAGGTTTTAGCCCTCGGTGCAATATTTACCCATGTCTTTCTTGTATTTGTTATGGAACATACGCCTTTTCTGGCCATGTTTGTCGTACATTTTGCATGCCTTAAATAGATAATCATGCCTGAAAGGCTTTGCACTTACTGTTCTGTTTTTACATCAACTGCCGACGTTGCCTGAACATATTTTGACCACATTAAGCCCTGTTTTCGTTTATAGAAAACACTTTATACCCGTTTTGTTTGGTAGAAAACATGATTTGCATGTCTTTGGCCCATAAATTAACATGGTGGTTCTGTGAAATGACTATAGAATTAAATTTGAACAATAAACAAGGATTTGCCAGCGAATCAGAAGACATGTTCCAGTACATTACAGAATTTTTCTGCAATGGGATTTATAGCTGTCTAAAATGTGTTGTGTAAATAGCCATTTAAGACAGCAACCTTTGTCTCATTTCAGCAGTCATATTGGTCTTTAGATTGAACTGTGACAGTTCATTTGTAATATATAATATAAAGCATTGGATCAAAGAAGGACACATGATTCAACATGTTTTGAGTGTCCTCCATTAACAGTCATTTCTATAAATTTCAGATATCACCAGTTTGATCAGAGAGAAAGACACAAAGCAAAACATGGAAATAAGCAGTATTAAAGAAGCTCCCAGACTGGTGTCTACTCAGAACGGGCACATTACAAGGTTGATGAAAGTAAAATTCTTCTATCGTTTAGTCTTGGTATTGAGGAAGAAGAAATCTTTTAACTTGAGTATTTAAATGTGCATATCTATGCTTGAAATTGAACGTTTACTGCTGCTGTTATGGGGAAAATTTGTTGACTTTGTAAAATACAGTCAATGGCATATACTGTAGATGAAACGGTTTAGGTAATTTTTTTTTAAATTTTGTACCTGTTTTGTTAACAAAAAAGATTGTGCAGTGTTTTAGTAAGTTTGATGTTTGAATGATTAAAACCAGACAACAGCTGAACTTGTAAACACTAATTATCCTGAACTGAACCTAAACAGAAATGTATACTACTTAATGTATTCTCTTACCTTATTTTGAAATGCAACATTTTAAGTTTCATTTTAAAAGTTTCTAAAAAAAGCAAAATATGAGCATTAATTGTATGCATGCAATGCCTTTTCAAAGGATACTGAATTTCTGTTTTTTTTGTATGGTAATCAGTGATAAATTTTATATTGTTTTAGAAAAGATAGTTTTATTATCTGCTTTATTTAGTTGTTAATATAATTCTTTGGCAGATGTTGCACAACATGTACCAACACCTGTAATATTTACAATGCTTCTGTTTGTAATTATTATTAAATGCCTGTTGTGTGTAATTTTATTCTAAAGTGAAAGATGTTTGTGTTGTTATCATGGATTATGTGGTTTTCATTTTATTTTAAGAATTTGGTTATTTGCATAAAATAACCCTTTTGCATACACATTTGAATATATGTACAATATTAATAATTAGCAAGTCACACTTTGTCACTGCAGTGTGCAATATAGTAGCAATGGGTGCCAAATAAAATGTGAATAGGAATTCCTGCTTTGTAGAGTACTTCTTGTTGAAATGTTGATAGCAATATATATTTATACCCCCCAAATTACTTCCAGGTAAGTAGGAGTCACCTTGACAGTCTGTTTTTGTATATTAGTAAAAGTTTGTGGCACAAACTACTTCTACAATTTCAGAGTATATAACCATGTCCTTGGTATTAAAATTAAGTAATTTACAAAATTTTAAAATTTTACCACACATCATCTATTAAAATTGTGTTACTTATATATTATATTGTTATCCCTCTTTTTTGACTCATCTAATCCTACCCTACCCTGATTCATTTAATGAAGTGGTCAGTACAACAGAGAAAATGGCTTGAACTGGTTGTTCAGCCAGTCCTTCAATCAATCATGAATGCAATTACTTATTTAATTTGAATAAGAATGTTTATAAAGTTTTGTCAACCATGTTATGCAACCATACAATGTATGCAGGATCCTTTAATTCTTAGGCAGCTATTTCCGAATTAAATTTGTTTTATACATCTCACTGCAACTTGAGATAGTAAATTAGAAAACAGATGCTAAGTTAATGAGATACAAAATTACAACGGTTCAATTTTTAAGACCAAATTCGTGCGCTAGATGTCGCAAAGATGAAAAACTATGCCTGTACCAATGCCATTTCCTTCCTCGAGCCATTCTAGTGATATGCTTTATTGTAATTCCTGTCAGTAAAAAAAGAGATGTTCGTCAAACACGCGGGACCTCCTGCCGACATGGTGAATGACATAGCTTCCTTTTAAGGCAATCAATATTACGAGTTCCATATTATGTTTAAGTCTACTCAATATAAAGTCTAAAACTTTCTTGTCATAATTTTTACGATAATGTAATGTGATGTCTTTCCAACGACATTAAATTTTTATTGGGCTAATTGTAAAGTAAACTAAAACAATCAAGTATGAGATGAAAACAGAACTTTAAAAGCGACCGAACACGAAAAGTATAAAATACTGCAGGCTCAGTTTGATACAGCCTGTTCATGGGCAATAATGAAAATGTTTTTACTGCCTCAGCCGCCTAGCCGCGGGTTAAGCGCAACTATGTATTTTCACAGATATATGTATCATTGTGTTGGATCACCAAAATACAAAGCAAAGTTAGAAGCAAAACAAAATGACACCATGATAGGCAATTTTGATATCTGATCACTCTCAAATACATACGAGTTTACTAACTATTTGTTTTAATTTCAAGGCAGCTAACAAACTTTTCGAGGACAATCTTCACAGATCCTGTTGTTGAAGATGAAATATCTTCTCTCTCTGCACGCAGGTGGGATATACATCCTGTTGCATGCCCGGACTGGGCAACCGTTTTTATCTTTTACACTTGCTGCAAAATCAATATTTATAAGACAAGTATAAGAAAAACATGTAGCCCACCCTCAATATTTATGAGACAAGTATAAGAAACACATGTAGCCCACCCTCTTTTTCAATGAGCTTTATAAACTACGATAAGCAGGGTTAAGAAACTCATTTAGTCCTTGTTAAGCATTTCACAACCCTCATCACCCACCTAGTTTTCTTGTCGTTTATTATTTGCAGTGTCTAATTTGAAATTGATTCTCTCATAAAGTCTCATAAAGTCATGCTCTTTTCCTCTCTACTTTCTTGTTTTCATGGATAGGCTCTTTTATTCTGGTTGTGACGATCCCTGATATTGTAATTTTCTCTAAAAAGTATGAACTGTTTGTTTAATTGTTTTATATAAAATATTCTGTCATAGTTCATATTATATTTATATATACGCATTTCTAAGACCGCTGTGCGTTACCAAAATTTAAATGAAAACAAATTGGGACTTAGCGCCTCCAGCTCTAACAACATGACTGTTAAATTAAACTGCAACTGATAAATACTCACTTGATTTGATATAATCATCGCATAGCTGGCAGACCTGGTCATCCTTCACAGCGAAGTATGTTACTCGTCACGGAGGTGGATACTCTATTGTTAAACATGGCACCGCAGGACAGCCATTCTGACAATTTGCAGACTCTGAAAACAAGTACTTGAAACTAGTTTTGTATGTATTTAAAACACACACAAAGCGAACCAATTATAATCTTAAGAAATCCCTCAAGTAAAAATATGTTTGAAATCAAATGTAATGTAAAGAAGTTTAAAGTAATTAAAGTAATTTAATGTAATGTAATGTGATACGAGGAAAAATATACTAACCGAAGGCTAGAACAACAAATGCTATAATCAACAAAACTGTATTCATGTTTACAGAAAAGGCTTGATTTTTTATTTCCCCACGGCTTTAAATACAAAATATTAGCTTTGAGGCCAGACAATATCTGGGTTCAAATGATAACAATAGTGAGAAAGAGAATTTCAGATTTCAGGAATAATATGTCCTTTAAATAATACTATTCATGTTTATGTGGCTTGCATCTATAGTGTTTCTTGAAAATCTGTAAAATGAAGGTAGACTGAGTTATCAAAAGACAAAAAGAAAGCACCTTTAAATCAACATACTGTCGACAAGTGATAACTAAAATTACAATGTTAAAAGTTGTTTCGGCCTACACATGTTGACAATGTAATATATATTCGCCCTTAAAGTATACATACATAACAACTTATTACATGACATTGCTATTAGTTACAATCTGGTGGGACAATAAATCACAAACAGCTGTTGCGTTTGATTGTACAACATATTTAACTATTAATGAACTGGACATGTTTAACCAATTAACACCAAATTAGTATACAATACAGCATAATGTTGAACAATCTTTTACCTCAATATTGCTCAATGTGACAATGGGTATTTTAAAAACTGCCTGTCGCTACAAGTCTAGCTAATTTAGTTGACCATGAATGCCAACATTCGATAACATAAAATAAATAAATAATAAATTATAATTGCACCAATCATTACAAAACTAATTTTGAAAATACATGTAATATTTACACCCACTTAACCTTTTTACCATCATCTACATGTACCAACATGTCACCAAGCCAAATCGAAAGAGATTCCAGTTTTGAAATGACGATCTTGCTCAACTTCTACATTTTAAAAGA
Source organism: Corbicula japonica (assembly GCA_038501625.1). Classification (NCBI taxonomy): domain Eukaryota; kingdom Metazoa; phylum Mollusca; class Bivalvia; order Venerida; family Cyrenidae; genus Corbicula; species Corbicula japonica. The sequence goes on from JAZAYU010000021.1 coordinate 7,821,792, forward strand.
AATAAAATCTCGGATATAAAAAAACCTTTTTAAAGAATGCATGTCTCTTTTCGAAATACAGATAGTTCCTCTTACATTTCTTCACAATTTTCAAAATCCGTATAACGTCATGTTGGTGCAAAAAGTCATGTAACTGACATTTTTTTGGAAATTGACTTTTTTACATTTTTGGGTCAAAAATATACATTTCCATCACCTGTAATTTTTTTTTAGCCTAATTCAACTCAGAAATGCCTTTTTTCTTCAAAAATTAAAAAGCTGTAACTGCAAAGCTTTTTTATTTGGTGCAAAAACTGCTGTAAGTGCATTTACCATACTTATTGCACCAAACATTTTCCAACATTTTCATAGTTCTTGGCGCAAAAAGTATTGTAACTTCACATATTTCATACTTGTTCGACTTAAATAAATCAAATGTTCATTAATGTTTTTATTAATTATTAATTGTTTAATGTGAATTTTTTTACGTGACATTTGCCTGAGATGTCTTCACTGCCCAGTATTGCTTGATTTCAATGAAAATGGTTCCAAAAGATCATTTACACAAATAGAACAAAATTCTTTGGCTAAAATGCTGGTTTAGAAATATTTGGCAGTTTCTAAATTAAGTGACTGTTATACTACAAATCATCTTTTGTATGTTTAAATAACTTGTTTCAACACATTAATGATGCAACTGTACTTATCTTTATCAATTAAAACGCATTGATTTTTTAATCTTTTTAATTAGAAGGTAGGTTAATGACAGTACAACGGGGGTAGCTGAGCAGTAAAACAAACAAAAGGTCAATTCAAAGTAGATCACTTGCATTATTATGATCATTATTTCTAGTGGAGTATCCCTAAGTCTTCATAAGGCCAGTGCCATATTTCTCAGATATGGTAAGAAAATGGTAAGAAAAAAATGTTAGTATAGAACAACAACAATAAGGGCAGACAAATGCGGGATTTTTCATATAACACAACCTGTTTCTAATAAAAATGATCTAACATAAATTTATAAACAAAGTATAAACACTTGTGTCACATTTTATACAGAGTGGTTGATTTGCATCTTTGGGACATTTATCTGGCTTCAAATAATTTGCTTTTGCACATAATCGTAACCATAACTATACTTAAAGAAATTAGACTCACAACTTTTTTAAACACAAAATATGTTTCGTGATTAAAGAAGTTGCGTTTCTAATTTCTTTTACTATATTATATGTACTTAAAAGAAATTAGAAACGCAACTTCTTTAAACATGAAGTGTATGTCTTGTTTAAAGAAGTTGTGTTTCTAATTTCTTTAAGTATATATAATACGTGATTCTATTTCAATTGAATGTATTTCTTGTGTTACAACAAATGCAAAAGAAGTCCTTCATTTCTGTATGGTTTCTTTTTTATAAATTAGACTAAATTAAAGGCATTTTCTTTTCTAATTCGACCATGTTGCTTTTATACATGACTGTTTTACACATGAAAAAAAATTAAAAAGAAAATGGTAAATAATATTATTCTTGGATTGGTGTCCATTTATTGATGATTTGTAAGAAAAACTCATCAAATTGACTAAACATCAAAATCTGGTTATGACATTTTTGGGGTCAAACTATTAAACTGCTTATCCAAATAACTGGGTTGTTTTTTATCAAAATGACTAAATTTTCCTCTGGAAACAATGTTAAACATATATCACAGCGTAGTGCAACTTCACAAACTGCTAGACCACAGGATATATGGGGCGATCCAGTGCATCTCATTACCCCTAGTATTGCCCATATGGAGATTCATCTTGGGCAAATGTTAGCAAAGAATTCTGTCTCAATTCAATTCTGTGTAATATGCGCCCCGACATTACTTAATCAAAATGTTAGTACAACTGTTTTTATGGAACACATCGGGTTTACTTAGAGATTCAAATTATATGCAGTAACAATACATCCAGTAATTTGAAAAAGAAATGGTTTGACATAAAAAGACACAAACACAACAGACAAGTACATGTCTGTGTAATATACATATTGTATGTATGCATCATAACTAATAATAAATATTGTGGATTACATGTACCATATAGTGATATGACTTGAGATACAATGCCTTAATTAAAATTCACTTGTAAATCAGTTTTTGTGTTCCAAAATGAAATTAGTTTTGTATCACAAAGGTAACAATTTTGTTTGTGTGTTGTTACTGGATATAAATAGATTCCTTTATTTTTATTTTCAATATTTTTAAAGTTAAACAAAACAGATTAATAAAATATATGCCATGACTGACTTAATTATTTTACAATTAAACAATAAGTTTAAAAAAAACAACATTTTACAATCATTTTGATTGCATACATTTCATGTATTTTTTGTAAAAGCTTGGTGCAAAAACTCAGGTAACTGCACTTACAGTACTTTTTGCGCCTAAAAAAGTCAGCGCAAAAAGTCGTGTAACTGAAATATAATTACAAATAATTTTATAACTCTTTTTATAACTATATCTGTTTATATACCATCCTAACAGGCATGTTTCAATCTATTTAAAAATAAATTAAAGATATTGAAATAATTTAATGGAAAGTAGTAAAACAGTTTTTTGCTTCTTCTGTAAAATTTTAAAAATGTCAGTTACAGTACTTTTTGCGCCAACATGACGATACGTGCGGGTACGAGATGTATTACTAAATGCATAAACGAGGAGCTTATTGTACACAGGTAAAGCACACATTACAGGAAAAGTAACACTCTCACTCAAAAGCATTGGCAAGGAATAATCCCATATATATGCACTTCTTTATAATTGCTGCCGGATCACCAAGTGTGAGGTTGATGCACACGAGTATCTGGGTTTTCTCCCATTCCCAAGTGAAAAAAAGTTTTATTTCACTTGTCGCTTTAACACGATAACCCCTCGGGTTCTCATTTTCTTCAGTTGTTGTGGCCTTTATTTTGAAATCGTATCATGAATGTGAACAACCCTGATATGCATATTTTCTTTTTTTCTAAAAACAAACTAAGGTCAACATGATCAACATGATTAAACTATTATCGAAACATGCCTTTGTAAGCAAGTACACACTTTTCTATTTTCACATTCAATTTGATCATTGCGGGATTCGTTATAATGGTAAGAGAAATAAAAACACTGAAGAAATAAAACTGTGCAGGAAATCTAGTCACTGCATCTGTAATACCAATCATTCGCATGTATACATTCTTATGCTTATTTAAAACTGTACTTCTGCTTTTTGGCTGTTTGTTGAGGCTATTTTGTTGAGTGTGTCTATTTCTGATATGCACGTTTCACTAAAACATCATTAACACAGCCTTCGAAAATAATTAGTATCAAAAAGAATATTCTGTAATTAGAACATTTTCGGAGAGAATCGTTTTGTGATAATAAACAAGACATCTGTGCTGTGACCTTAATTAATTTATATCTATATATTGTTTTAAACAGATGTTGCGTACATAAATATAAAATGAACGCATGTCGCCTAAAATATGACACTGACCCGCGGCAGTGTTCCGAAATAAAGGTGGTATTTCTCATATAGAATTAAAAGCTGTGACATGTGCGCTTGCAATACATATTGTATGTGTGTGGCCATACACGAGGTTCCAAATTATGCTTTCCCGTATACAAGTTGAATGTTTAAATCTATTATTATATGTTAAGAATTTGTTTAATGCTTTGATAATTGAATAGTATTTGTGATACAAAATATGTTTTTAATTCAAGTTTTTGTTAAAAAACGTTTGAAAATCCTTTTTAAAATAACGAAAATGCTTTTTTTTCTATTTCCTATTTTTTTTAAGATTTCCCGATTAGCATATGTGGAATTATTTGCCTCTGGAGAACGTTCGCGTGGCATTCAGTATGCAACTGTATTTATATTTTAGAAATATATCGATGCTGTTTGAAATTATACATTGATACATCAAACATTCCTCTTAATACTCTAAAATTGTTTGCGATTTTCTGTGTACTTCGAATTGAGGCATTTCGAGGCCCCTTTTTAGTGTGCAAAAATTGTCATAACTGGAAATTTATTTCAGTATGGTTCCTATTTCCTTAATTATTCTGTAGAAAGGGTGACTTCCTACGTGTTGACGAACAATATCAGATCATATCTGATACATGCATATTTGTAATCCGTAGTCAAAGCATTTCATTAGCAAAAATGATTAACTATAATTTTAGAAATTCACTACATTTCAAATTTTAGAAAGAAAATAACAACAAAACATGAGATATGTTTTAAACATGGTTATATGAATTACTTTAGACGCGATTTTCTTTAGAATAATCTTTATTTAAGTGTTTCCGACGATCCACGTATTAATTATTCAAAACCTTTCCCCATTTTAAGCTTAGTTAGGCTCTTTAAAAGCAACTATTTGAGATAAACGAGAGCGCTAAATCCTTCGTTTACACATAAATACTAATTTTACAGTCTGCTATGGCAAATTGTACTGGTGTTCGATGTTTTAAACTCCACTGGGAATAATATTTTCATTTATTCATGTTTTATTAAAACTGTGAATATTGCGCACATAAAATTCATTTCAAAATGTGAGGATATCTTTATTTATAAGATACCGTTTTAATACAGCCTAATTACGAATTAAGCATATTGACAACCGAATATAAACTCTCCTTTGAAAATCGGATTATGTCAAATTTTGAAAACAAAAAGTACCATTGCAGATTTTAGTGTGTACCTTTTTCATGATCAATACGCCACATTATTAACAATAACACCAGTTTTATATTTATTAAGTACAAACCTCTAATGGGTTTTTACAGCTTCAGAAATATATTTTGAATCACTCCGAAGTCATTCAGAGGATTGTCTTGTCAATTTTACCTAGCATTATTAAAGTGAAACAGCGAATCCGTAAATAAATAATAAAGTGGAATTTGATTGTAACGATGACGAATATTCCTGTTTTTGTCTTTCTGTAAATCTGAGTTTAACACGGTTAATTAGCGTTATACGCTGGTTAGTTATATTAAATATTTTGTATTCCAGCAAAATTGATTTTATGAAAATGCTAATTGTTTTCGAAATAAATTCTTACAAAGTATGTATTTCAGGGCGCAACTGTAACAAATAGTCGAAAACGTTAATGAATAATTTAGGAGATGAAACTAAACGCCATGATGGTTCGATGCATTTTTACGCGTTTTTGTTCCGAATTCACCTAACAACGCTGTATTTACCGTTTTGTTTTGTTTGTGTTTTTTTAAAAGACGCACCTCATAAAATTATAGAAAAAAACAAAATAGGTTCAAATTAAAACAAAATCGTCTGCTTTATAATTAACGTTAATTATTTTAAAAGATCCATGCTTAGTTTTCCAAGTTTAATTTCAATTTATCTCATGTAAGAGAAAATACCTTTTATATTTCGCACACAAACAGAAACCCCCGGCAGGCCTCACACTTACAACCATACGGCAACTGTATATAAACGCAGACGTAGTTTACCAACATCACTCATTCATTCAACTAGACAAGCGACATGGGAAAGGAAATACTTTGTTTTGCAGTCCTCGTGCTGTGTATCGGTATGTTATGTGGTTATAATACTTATATTTCATACTTTTTCAATATTTTCTGACATTTACTGTTCTGGAAATGTTAAGCCTTCAATACAGTGTATTACGTTTGTGCATAAATGTAAACCTTAATTAGAAATTGTGACTGCAATATTGTAAAAAGGTAATGTAAATGAATCGGCTACAGAAGTAGGGTTACGTATTTACAATAGCAGTTATTTCGTGAAGGGCTCATATGTGGTATGTAAGGTGTGCTTTGTTTGACGAGATGCAGAATTTTAATAACTTTCTTCAAAATTTAAGGCCACCATAATAATACACTCCATGCTTTACTTGTCTGTGTTACGAGGCATAAATCTTAAAGTTTTCATATACAATAGTACATTTATAAGGTGTAAATATTGAGTTGTGCTTAACCCAGGCAAGGGGTCTAACCTAAAGTAAGAAGATCGATGCTTTAAGACGGCCATTTCATGGAGAGCGGTGTCAATTGGTGATAAAACAGCATTGGTTTGTTTACATCGACCACTAATTCAGTAAAGTAAGTACATTTTCTTGTATTATAGGTATTGTGTATGAGATAACCACCTAGCCGCTTGTTTCAGACATCTGCTTCTGGTCCGTTTTTGTCTGTCCATGCAGTGGTTGAAGCGTGAAAGAAGGGATAGCGACATAGGGGTCCAAACTCTGCAATGTCTGCAGACTGATTTTGGGAGCTTTAGAGAATTAGATTTCGCCTTGCTGTGTTTGCGGGGTGCGGCATACATTATTTAACACTTTAGAACGTTTCCTGTGCTAATAGGAGCCTCTGTGTTCATTTTTTTTTACATTTAAGACGATTTCATGGAGAACTGTCTCACTTTAGGACAATTTCATGGAGAGCTATAAATTTTGGAGAGGTTAGACACTGATTAGTTTATAATGAACAGAAGTATATCTGTAATTTTTATTGTAATTGTACCATGTATTGAACATGATTATATTGGCAAGTCAAGAACTGCACCCATTAACTGCAATGAGCACAATTAAGACCAGTATATTATTGCTTGTTAGGTATCCATGACTGTACTATACTTTAGTGCTTAAAACGGATTACGCGACACAATTTCACCTTAAGACATCCCATTTTAACGTATGCACCAGTCGAAAAGTCATATGATCGGGATTGGATGCGCGTGATACTGATTATGCAAATTATCTTTATTTGATAGGGCTTTTTACCTTTTTAGCTTTACCCTATGGTAAAGTTTTGGATAAAAGGCCCGGTCACACCGCCCAAACGTTGCTGGAGCGTTCCTTGAACGGTAGGGAGGTGGACCAAACGCTTGTCACCGGTCACAAAATGGAAAAAAAAATCGAAAACACGGGCATTGGTTTAGCGGTGCACCGCTGAAGCCGGCGTTGCTTTAGCGTTGGTTTAGCGATAGCGAGCGTTGGTATAGCGGTGATGCGAGCGTTTGGTACAGCGGCGTTCTGCGCATGCGCCCGACACCGTTCCAACAACCCCGTGTCCGCTCGTAAAACGCTTATAAGCGCTCCACCAACGTTTTTGCAACGTTTAATCGCCGCCCGGGCAACGCTGGCGAAGCAGCGGTGGTGCAGCGTTCAAAAAACTCGGCGTTGGCCTAGCGTACCCAAGCGTCCACGAACTTGTGTCTAGCGGTGCCAAACTTTGCTTGGGCGTTGGTGGAGCGGTGGAGAACTTTGCCTGGGCGGAACGTTTTTCCCTTCTCACCGCTCGCAATATTTTGTGCAGCTCAAAACTTTAGGAGCGGTAGGAGGGCCCTTCGAGAGACATCAGCGGTGGCCGAGCGTATACGGCGTTGCTTTAACGGAGGCCAACTTTTGTTTAACGGTGGTGAACGGTTACGAGCGGTGATGAATTTTTTTCACCGCTCCAGGGACGCTCCAGCAACGCTCGGCCGGTGTGACCGGGCCTTAAAACATACACCGGCATTAGTGAATTCACACCTCATGGCAAAACTCTTTATTAAACACCGGTCCGTATTGTTATCAAGAAGCCCTGATAATTGATATTAACGGTCACTCAAACTGCCAATCACTGTTAATTGGTGGAAGTATATTGACTATGACACTTCTTATAATAACACCAGGTGTTTCTGTTCATTGTACATCGAATTTAGTGGAAAATTAAATGTCCTGACCAGAAATAATTTAAATTTATTCGCTTTTCTTTGTATTTCGTTTAACAAAAATTAATATTCGAACACTTAAAAGTATTAGAATGTCTCGTCTGTATTCGAATGTTTGAATAATTGTTGCAGTTCTTGACTTGCCAATATAATCATGTTCAATACATGGTACAATTACAATAAAAATTACAGATATACTTCTGTTCATTATAAACTAATCAGTGTCTAACCTCTCCAAATTATAGCTCTCCATGAAATTGTCCTAAAGTGATACAGTTCTCCATGAAATCGTCTTAAATGTAAAAAAATGAACACAGAGGCTCCTATTAGCACAGGAAACGTTCTAAAGTGTTAAATAATGTATGCCGCACCCCGCAAACACAGCAAGGCGAAATCTAATTCTCTAAAGTTCCCAAAATCAGTCTGCAGACATTGCAGAGTTTGGACCCCTATGTCGCTATCCCTTCTTTCACGCTTCAACCACTGCATGGATAGACAAAAACGGACCAGAAGCAGATGTCTGAAACAAGCGGCTAGGTGGTTATCTCATACACAATACCTATAATACAAGAAAATGTACTTACTTTACTGAATTAGTGGTCGATGTAAACAAAACAATGCTGTTTTATCACCAATTGACACCACTCTCCATGAAATGGCCGTCTTAAAGCATCGATCTTCTTACTTTAGGTTAGACCCCTTGCCAGGGCTAAGCGGCGTGGGCATGAATATGCATTTCCATTGCTGCCTATGAATTGGCGATCAATCAAACCGAGACTGCAATATTTTGAATGTGGTTTTCAACGATCCTTATCATCTATTCGATGGCGGTTATTGCGTTAGATATCGCTAGAACCTGGTTTAAACCCCCAGCGGTTATTGCGTTAGATATCGCTAGAACCTGGTTTAAACCCCCAGTGGCAATTTGTTTTGCCACTGACCGTTCCAAGGCGGTATCCCCAAAGGTTCTCTTGTTTATTAATTGTTTGTGGCGTCCTATTTGAATTGACATACATATATAAAACATGCGCTCTCTCTCTCTCTCTCTCTCTCTCTCTCTCTCTCTTCCTCTCTTCTTTTTCGCTGCGTGGGGAGGCTGTGTTTTTTGAGTGTGGCGATTCCTGATATGCATATGTTGCCTTTTTTCTAACATTAAGCATGATCGAGGGTAATAAACAAAACAGGTTTACACGGTTTATGTTGTAGTTGGTTATATTATGAAGATCATAATGTATGAAAGTGCATGGTTAGCAGATGAGTGCAGAACGTTGACGTTCTTCGTTCACGGGGATGGTCAGGTTTGTCGTGGCTGTGACCGATGCTTGTGGCCAGAATGTAAGAAATTTTACTTAACTCTTTTACTCGGTGTTTGTTTCAGCTTACAGTAGATCACAGCCTGGTGACTGTCCTGCTATTCCATGTCTAGCGATAGAGCATCCAGCTTCATGCAGGACAACGACGTTTTTCATAAACAATGGCCAGGCCTGCCAAGGATGTGACGCTTGTATCGAACAATGTAAGAGTTCTTTAAATAGCAAGAACTAGAGCACAGAAATTACTATATATTGTAAAGATGGTGTTTCGGTGTCTTTTGTGCCGAGCAATTTTCTATCAGTGTTATGTTTCAAAAACAATGACAAAATTTGCTTAACTGCTTGCGGTTAACCGTTCTATAAACCAGCCATACGCAATTCATAATAATTTTAATGAAATCATAATATTTCAAGGCATCAAAGCACGCACAGTGGCTGTACCAATTTTTTTGATGTTATCTTATATATACTTCTTTAAACACGAAATAAATAAATTTCGTCTTTAAAGAAGTAGCGTTTCTATTTTTTTCAATATATAATAATTATACTAAACGAAAATAGAAACGCAACTTCTTTAAACACAAAAGATGTTTCGTGTTAAAAGAAGTTGTGTTTCTTATTTCTTTACGTATATATTTTAACTTTTTAATTGCTGATATCAATGATCACCATTCAAAATGGCTGCCTTTAATAGCATTAAATCAGCAACTTCATGAAGCTATAGTTATGCTTTTTATGGTCCAATTTTCAAAATTCTTTCACTGATGTGAAATATATTTGTAGATCTTTGCACTCGTGTATATTTTTAAATACCAGAAATTTCCCTTTAACCGATGTTTGTATTACTTTCGCAGCGACCCATTTAGATGAAAATGGCTGTCCTCTTCGAGCATGTACCATGCAGTTCATTCCAGACGAATGCAGGAGGGATCGTTACTTCGTTTATAATGGAAGAAAAATCTGCAGGGATTGTCCAGAAAGTACTTGTACAATGTAAAGACCGGATAATCGTCAAACCAGCAGAAACAATAACACTTTTAACATAATAATGAAGCAAAGTATTATGGTTGTTTTAAATGTCAAAAAATAAACCTTTAACTCGAAAAGGTCTCTTACTTATCTTATTCCTACCATTAACTAAGCTAAGTTTAAGATTAATTTTAGTACGTTTTTTCATGCACTTCATCTATCTTTAGCTCAAGAACAATTGGTGTTTAAAAAGGTGAAATATGCATATCATTTTGCATCTTTAACAGCATGTTTTTTGTAACTTTGAAACCACAATTTAAATTCTGATGCATGTTCATGCAGTTAGATCAATAGGAATAACCCAGTGTTGATATTGTGGGCACTAGCTTTTAGAAAAGTGGGCTTAATAAAAGCAGGATCTCGGGACATGACCCACTCATGCAAGATCTAGTGCAATCTTCTGCAGGCAATTAAAAGTATATATTGGCAAATATGTTATGAATAGCATAACAAAACACTATGGGTGTCTGCTGGTAATTGGCGGCAAGAAAATTCAAGGAATATAGTAAAAAAACATTCGGAGCAAAAACCTACAAAAAATCGCTTATGTTTGAATACTTTTGAGAATCAGATAATGTGAAACTCAGTTAATGATAAGAATTATTCAGTTAGAATAAAAAATGATCTTCACGGTTCATGTCAGAAAATATTACCTATGCCAATAGTTTTCAAAAAACCATATTTTTCATGCTATAACTCGATTTTCTATGCTACTTAAAATGTTACCAAATATTGATAGTTTCAACAATTTGATGTTTATATGATGATCATTATAAGCCCTAAATTGCATTTTGTGGACTTCGAGTGTATGGGAATTTTAATTAATTTTGACGCTAGTCGTATTTTATTGACTTTTTATAGAAAATATGAATTAAGTTATTATAAAAATAAGAATTCCTCGTGCAATCCACGATTATCAGAGAAGTGTAAATAACCATAACTTGTACTATCACACATCAGGTAAATATTGTTGTAGTTATATATTAGTTGAAAAATACTATAAATAGGTAAAATAAAAACAAATTTTATTAGAAGATGTATTCTTTTTATACGATTTAGTATTTAAAGCATAAAGGAAGAATATCAATAAATATATCCGAAATCAACCTGTTACACTATTTAATCAACAAATACAACCATATTTTTTCTAACTATTGGGTTAAAACCAGTTTTTAACATCTTGTTCAATGTTGCAAATCAGTAATGTCGTAGAATACATTAACCAATGACAATTTCCTCGTGCACTTCAATTCAAATACCGGATATCACCATCGTACAGCCTAAAGAATACGCCTTCAATTCGGGGACAGATTGCCTGTGATTACTTTTTTCTAATTAATGTTAGAATGAAAGTATGATCTATGATAGAATCTAAATAAATGATTTATGATTAAACCGAAATTGAACAAAGAGGCGACCTTAATGATGTTTTTAATGAAAATCGACCTTTCATCCTAGTTACTGCATCGTCTCTTTTGGCGTTGTTTATAGGTGAAAATGGACCAAGGCAAATTTTTAAATATATTATAGTATATAATAGAAACGCTACATAAAAAGGATTGTTGCAAAATATTTTCTTTGCCTACCGACGGATTTTATTAAAAATCCATAAATCCATAAATTTAGAACATCATGTAAAAATATGCACAATTTCCTTGATGATCGCATTTTCATAAATTATAAACCATCACCGTGGAACCTTTTTATGGATTTAGGCACATGCGCACTAAAACGCGCTGGCATCCTAATATGAACTGTTTTTACACGCCAAATAATCTTGTTTGTTCTCTTTGAGCAGGCAATAAGCGAATTTCGTGCAGGATAAGTTATCAATGTCGATAACCTACACAGGAAAATGTGCACCATGTGTTTAACACATGTTTTGAGTCACATGTGTTTAACACGTGTTTAACATGTGTATAACATGTGGTATTGTAAACATGTGTTTACAAACATGTGTTTAACACATGTTTTCAAACATGCAGTTAAAAACATACACGTGTTTAACACATGTTTAGTATACATGTGTATTACACGTGTTGCACACATGTTTAACACATATTTACAAACACACGGTTGATAAAAACATGTGTTTAACACATGTTTATTGGCCATGTGTATAACATGTGTTGCACAAATGTGTAACACATGTATATTTAATATGATAAGGTAAGACACATATTCGGTAGAAAAAGAAGTTGTATAAATACTATTTATTCTTTCACATATATGAATCGCTGATTTTTTAATATAAAAAAAAATGACATTCTGTTAAAAAAAATTTCGCTTATAAATTCCAGTATTATATAAATTTGCACTATCGTATGTAAATGGGAAGTATATCACTATGTGTTTCGCATATGAAAGTAGACTCATTTTAATGCATGTTGACAAAATCATTTGTATAAACAATACAGTTTTAAAGCTTATTTTACTTAATTTTCCGATGGTGTCCGTTTTTCCAGTTTAACACAAATGAAGATTTTTGCAAGCGAATGCCGTATCACTCACTATAAGCAACATTTCGGGAACAGGTCGAGGAGATAATTTTACCCACAAAATCTTCTCAATCGAAGTTGGCTAATGAGAAAAAAGTTGTTTGAGCTTCAACGAATTAAGAGGTCGCAAACATTGCAAATGGCGAAAACTAGCTAAAATTTCAAAAATGAATTTTGGGGGAAATACTTATTGCCACCGTTAGATTTTAGTAAATAAATGTACTTAGCTATGGATGTAGTAAATGTTTGCAACCTCAATTTAGTCTAATTCATGTTCTTATTACCAAGCACATACTAAAACAAAAGAAAACCGTTTGCATGAGAACTCTGAAATTCATGAACAATATACCAAAGCAACTCGTACCTGAAATAAGTATATGCTGGTCTACAATGTTTAGTGCCAATTCGTCAAAATAATGTTAGGGTTTTCAAGGAAATCTTACTTCCTGGTTCATAGTGAAAGTAGATTCTACTTTTACTGAACCAGGAAGTAAGATTTTCTTGAATTTCTTGAAAACCCTAACATAATTTTGACGAATTGTCACTAAACATTGTAGACCAGCATATACTTATTTCAGGAATAAGTTACTTTGGTACATGTATATTGTTCATGAGTTTCAGAGTTCTCGTGCAAATGGTTTTTCTTTTGTTTTAGTATGTGCTTGGTAATTAGAACATGAATTAGACTAAACTGAGCTTGCAAACATTTACTACATTCCTAGCTAAATACATTTATTTACTAAAATCTAGGTGGCAATAAGTATTTACCCCAAAATTCATTTTTTTAAATGTTAGCCTGTTTTCGACATTTGCAATGTTTGCGATACCTTAAATGCTCGTAATACCTCATCATTAGTAAAGTCACAATCTAATTGGTCAATTTTGATAATTTTTTCATGTCCATATTATTGATCTTCAACAAAGTCATTTTTAAAAAGATCACCTGTAAAAAGATTTTTGAAATGTTCATAAAATTCATTATGTAGATCTAATACTTTCGATTTACTTTTTATTTTCCTTAACTTCCTTATTTCACTCCAAAACTGTTTATGACTAAATTTAGATAACATTTTCATTTTATTTTTCTGTAGCAAGTTAAATTTTGCACGAGCCCTTCGTTTAGCCAATCTGAATTAGCGGCGATTCGTGATAAGCACTTCCGCAATTGTCGGCGATCTGTTTTTACGATATATTTTATTTGCATATTTTAAATTTCGTCTCGCGATTACGCATTCATTGTTGTACCAGGAGCTTTTATATTTCGCTTACTCATATATTCTCTTTATTTCCACAAGGTAATTAGCATGGCATACAAGTATAGGAGAAGAAAATCAAGTAATTATATTACAAATGATGGTGACACATAAAATAAAATGAAATGGTGAAATTGAGTTATACATAACATAAATACAAGACAACAAAATGACACAGAACGCAGGATCGCCGTGCGATTTCCATGTCAGCTTACGGAGGCAGTACTACTCACGTACGGGCTTCTTAGGCCGGTATTCCATAGTTCCGTGATGCGTGATCCGTGTCCACTTCCGCGTCTGTGTCCGCGATTTTTCACTCACCAAAGATATCGTTGGGTATATTCCATAACTCCGTGTCCGTTTTCTTGTCCGCGACGTGTAACAGACACGGAGGTATGGAATGTACCCAACAATATCTTTGGTGAGTGAAAAACCGCGGACACGGACGCGGACACGGGTACGGATCACCCACCACGGAACTATGAAATACCGGCCTTACTCGCTCGCCCGTTGTAGCCTAAGTGCGTGCAAGTGCGGTGAACGTGAGTTTATTTCGGTCGCTGTATGGTGAAATATATATAAGGACGACCTATCGATACTCGATATATATTTTATATACCGCAAAGGGTCCGTGCGCACACCGTGCGTTGTAAGTGCGGAGCACGTACTTGCTCTGTAAGGTCTGCCTGAGTTCTCTGCGCGTTTTGGACGGCTAAACTGAGGAAGCACGGACCACGCACGGACCACGTAAAGACTCGCAGAGGCAGTGCGTTATACGCTCGTGGACGTGAAGGGCACGCACGTCACCCATACAGGTGGTGAATCCGTAGCCCGCACGCAGCTTGATTGCAGAGAAAGTTTTGCATGCACTGAAAATGCTACTGCGTCTCTGCGTGCTCCCAAATCCGTACGAAGGCTGTACTCACCACGTTCGGATCCCCGAATTTGGCCCACGTTTTTGCACGTAGACAGCACGCACTTGCACGTACGACGCGTTGTGACCGGGGCTTAAGTGAAGCTAATCCGCCTGGAACGGTTGCACGCGATTTTTAGACGATGATGACGTCAGAGCTGTCAACATAACGCTACCGGGCATAACAAAAATATGTGTCGTTTACAGCTAAATTTACAAGGTAAGTATAAGAATATATGGTTTTCTTTCAAGACAAATAATATTTAACCTAGACAGCCTGAACTCAGGGCTTACGGGATTAGAGCATAAAAAATATTTCACAAATTTTCAGTTTTCGCGATGTTAACAAAGTCCTCAATGGTTTCATCAGCAACTTTCAATTTTTGCGTGAATTTTAAAGATCAAGGAGGTTGGAAAAAGCCAGCGGAGAAAAAAAAGCTACTTTAGCTGCTTTTTTTGATCTAATATGTGAGTCAACTCAACGCGAGGGTTCCGGATCTCGGTCTATTCCGGATCAAACGCAGTTTCTTGAAATTTAATTAAACATTGAATAAAATTGAATTTAACGTATAAATGTTGTTTAACATAAATGGCTTTATTCAAAATAATTAATTTTATATTTAATATATATAAGCAGTATTGACTATAAATAATAACAACTTATAGTTCGTACAAACATAGCTTCATTAGCAAGTGAAATGGCTTTCATTTTCACTAGATCCACAAAGTTTGTGCATATCTGATAAAGATTATGGTAGAAAAACACTTTGATTTAAAATTTAAAAGACAATTTTTTTCTATTGTAATAGGATCTGATGCAAATTAAACTGATTTGTAATGGCAACAATGCTGACCAAAATGAAAGATTTTGGTATCTGCTGCTGTTTACCAAGATACTCGGTTAGTATACACATTTACTTTAAAATAATATAACATATTTTTTTTCATGTTTAGGTTTAGAAATTGTGTATTAAAATTGTTAAATAATATTTTAATTTTCCATTTTATTCTCTGTTTCTTTGATAATTCAAATGTCTTTTAACATATAGACAAGTGAATATTGTTTCCATCTGATACTAAAATGAAGGATGTTTATAAAAAAAACAACATCTAACTTTAAGCTGATGTAAGAGTGTTCTAATGTATACATTAAAAATGAGCCATGAGTCTCTGTGACAAATCATCTTTCCATTTAAAATCAATAAGTTTTTTAATGAAAGTTCAGGTAAGTGGGACTTGGCACCAGGCAATTTAAAGAATGTAAAAGGGTCATTTTGTCACAGACTGGTTCAAATACAGTCAGTTATTCAGTTACAACATTCAATCAGTTCCCGCACATTTGAGTTATAAATGGAAAATGTGTTAAGAAATGGTGTTCTTGCAGCATTTCTCTTATTTGGAGTGATGTTGCTAGAACACACAATGATTTCTAGACCAATTTTCGTTTTTTAAATCAAGATTATGAATATGTTCCGGAACTCATACTGATTGAACGCAGAAAATGATTAAATGTCTGTACAATTAAAAAATACTTATTATGCTAATAATTTACATTTAGGTGTACAATGTCAAATGTGCAGTTACATGAAGACATTCCCTAACACAGAAGATATTTAGAGAGACCTCCCTTACTTCTAGTGAGTATCTATTATTAAGATACATTTGTTTGTTTGTTTTGGTTAAACCTGCCTTAGGTTTTAGGTTTAAACATATTTTATTGCATATACGATCAATTACAAACACAGCAAAAGTACGATTACGAAAACAAAACAATTAGTAAATGGGTCAGGCAACAAGTTCTTACAAAAGGGTCATTTTGTCACAGACTGGTTCAAATACAGTCAGTTATTCAGTTACGACATTCAATCAGTTCCCGCACATTTGAGTTATAAATAAAAAATGTGTTAAGAAATGGTGTTCTTGCAGCATTTCTCTTATTTGGAGTGATGTTGCTAGAACACACAATGATTTCTAGACCAATTTTCGTTTTTTAAATCAAGATTATGAATATGTTCTGGAACTCATACTGATTGAACGCAGAAAATGATTAATTGTCTGTACAATTAAAAAAATACTTATTATGCTAATAATTTACATTTAGGTGTACAATGTCAAATGTGCAGTACATGAAGACATTCCCTAACACAGAAGATATTTAGAGAAACCTCCCTTACTTCTAGTGAGTATCTATTATTAAGATACATTTGTTTGTTTGTTTTGGTTAAACCTGCCTTAGGTTTTAGGTTTAAACATAATTTATTGCATATACGATCAATTACAAACACAGCAAAAGTACGATTACGAAAACAAAACAATTAGTAAATGGGTCAGGCAACAAGTTCTTACAACGTTAATGACAGCCCTCCCCGAATAATAATTAAACCTGCCTTAGCAGCCATCCGGGAATAGCAACCACCAGTCTTAAAGAGCCAGTTTGAATATATCCTAAACTGACATTTTGTTCTCGTTTTAACCTGTCTTTAACAACCTCCTGTGTAGAGCAGCCACTTTTTGTCACTTCCTTTTGTGGCTGCTAAAAACAAGTTTGACTGTATTATTCTATAACGTTCTGGAGTCATTTAAAACTTTTATTGGTAGCTTACATTGTAGGTAGTACAGTTGATGCTCTAAAAAAGGTAGAGTAGGATGATGTTACCAGCCAAACAAAAATTAACTGTAATATAATGGCAGAAATTGTGATTGAAGTGAAATATACTTATTTTTTGCAGTGCTCGTACACTAACAGTTTGTTGACACATGTATGATTACTGGATGGGAGTTGGAAAAGTTGTGGCAGGAAAGATGAAAAGAAAGATCACTTTAGGTAAATAACAAACACTTTAGACAAGTAATGACTTTCAAGAACATAACGGAGGCAAGGTATTAGAAAGACTATTTATATCATCAAGTATCACATTGGAAAAATAGCCTTTGATATAGAATGGCCGACTCCTTTTACCCTCTTTTATACACCTTTTATTGCATGGCGAACAGTTTAGATCCAGATCAGGCAGCACATCTGTGCTGTCTGATCAGAGTTTACATTGTTTTCTTTTAGATTCATTAGGTTATTTCTGATTAAGAAGCGAAAAGTGTAGATCCAGGTCCACATTGGTCATCCATGTAACAAAAACGATGTCCATGGAGTAAAGGGTTAATATCCTGAAAGATCATTTATTGAAGTGCAGGTAGATTGTACTGAATTGAAGTCAGATTTGTTTTTAGTTTTCTTTTCCTGGAATCCATTACAAACTATATATTAATGGTTAGACCATTACTTTTTCAGGTTTTTTTTATCATTCTAATATTTATTATAATATGTATTGTTGCTTTTTTAAATTTTCATTTATGTGAAAACAATCTTTAATATTATTTTTATAATAGGATGAAGTGAAAAGAAGATCAAGCTCCAGTCATCCTCTATTGGTTATCTACATCACTCTTCAGTTGTCAAGCAGCACTGTCTTAAATAATGATAGGAACATTGGGTTCAAAAATGATGTGGCTAAACCTGAACTTTGACAGTCATTTTGTTATGCTTGTTACTAACCTGCAAAAAGCATATATACACATAAATGGTGCTTTGCACAATCCAATGACAGTTGACCTTAGCATTGTTTTATATTACTTTTATCACATTTAAAATACTATTCTGTGTGTTTGAATACATATTAGACATTCTGTGAATAAAAGTTAAACAGTTTGCAATTTAAAGTTCTCTTAAAGGCAGTCGCTACAGTTTTTTTCAACGAGTATTAAACTACCGTACCACCGTCTAAATGCAATGTATAAAACACAGTTCACGGTCCAATCTGGGTTTTATCAATGTATAAAACACAGTTCACGGTCCAAGACATGACTTATTCGGACATAGCTCGTTTTGGATATGTATGTGGATTATTGGTTAAATTTTGGATTAGATTTTAAATTCGCGCACTGGTCCAACGCGAAATACGCGAAAATTAATCCATCACTAAATAAAATGATACAACAGTAAAAATTAACGATGTACACTATATACATTTAAGTCTTTTTGTTTATACATTATTACCCCCCCCCCCCCCTTTTTAAAAGAAAATGTCTGTAATGATTAAATTATTGGTTTGGTTCTAAGATATCATCGAGATTTAATCGTATAAAATTCAACTTTAAGCAGCATTATAATTTATTTCCAGATCAGGATTAGAAAAAAGTGTTGGTTGTAAATGGCTATATCACACACCCATAATTTAACATCGCTAAAACACATATTAAATAAAAACAATAATAATGATGTGACAGGCAAAACAGGGAAAACAAGGCTATCAGAGCATTACACTACAGGAATGACCTAACGGTGAAAACAGGGAAAACAAGGCTATCAGAGCATTACACTACAGGAATGACCTAACGGTGAAAACAGGGAAAACAAGGCTATCAGAGCATTACACTACAGGAATGACCTAACGGTGAAAACAGGGAAAACAAGGCTATCAGAGCATTACACTACAGGAATGACCTAACGGTGAAAACAGGGAAAACAAGGCTATCAGAGCATTACACTACAGGAATGACCTAACGGTGAAAACAGGGAAAACAAGGCTATCAGAGCATTACACTACAGGAATGACCTAACGGTGAAAACAGGGAAAACAAGGCTATCAGAGCATTACACTACAGGAATGACCTAACGGTGAAAACAGGGAAAACAAGGCTATCAGAGCATTACACTACAGGAATGACCTAACGGTGAAAACAGGGAAAACAAGGCTATCAGAGCATTACACTACAGGAATGACCTAACGGTGAAAACAGGGAAAACAAGGCTATCAGAGCATTACACTACAGGAATGACCTAACGGTGAAAACAGGGAAAACAAGGCTATCAGAGCATTACACTACAGGAATGACCTAACGGTGAAAACAGGGAAAACAAGGCTATCAGAGCATTACACTACAGGAATGACCTAACGGTGAAAACAGGGAAAACAAGGCTATCAGAGCATTACACTACAGGAATGACCTAACGGTGAAACAAAACAGGGAAAACAAGGCTATCAGAGCATTACACTACAGGAATGACCTAACGGTGAAAACAGGGAAAACAAGGCTATCAGAGCATTACACTACAGGAATGACCTAACGGTGAAAACCCTGAAGGAATTATGCCAGATAAATACGGTATATTCAAAGTGATTTGATGAAGTGTTCTGCTTATCAGAAAACAAATCTAAGTACTTTACTTGAAACAAAACAGAAGTACTGGACAGCAATATGCATTTCCATTAATCAAATCGAGACTTCAATTTATAGGGTTTTTTGTGTTTGGTGGCTTTCAAGGTACACCCATTATGTAATTAAGTCTACTGGTAAACACCAGCATATTTCCGAATTATTATGAACTGGGCTTTTTGTGTCTTTTAGGTAAAATCATTGTCAAAAACATCTTGTCAAATGCTGAAAGATATAGAATTTTGCTGATTGTATTCAAACAAGGACAGTTATTGGAGAGAAATACCTGAAAAAAGGATAAATAAATAATGAAAAATACACATGTAAGTTTTCAGAAAAAAAATCAGGTAACCATCCTAGCTTCAAAAAAGGGAAATAGGCATTCGTAGAGATTTAAAAGAAATGCCACGTAGAAGGATGAACAAATTTTTTCTGCCAAAAACATAAAAAAACAAAGTTCTTACTATCTCAGACTTAAAAAAAGGAAGAAATTTGAGAGATATGCCACGTAGAATGATAAGCAAATCGTTGATATCCAGAAAAAAAACTGCTAACTATCCCAATCTGCTAACAATCCTTGACTTTCTCGAATATCAGAAATCATTTTTTAACGTTCCCTTTTCATCTATTATTTAATGTGCTCTTAGAGAATGTCGCTTATTGCTCCGTAATTGCTTCTTAGTGAAATCCTTGTTAATTGATTTAAAAAATTGGCCGCTGTCAGGTGCGCTAGACCCTTTATATGGTATCCTTATATTTGCTTCTCACTTACTGTCATTGGATGCGCTTATATTGACGCAATGTCAAGTATATTTAAAATATGAGAATAAAACAGATGCTGTTCTCTAAATTACATTTTGAATTATTAAATGTTCCTCATACGAAAGATGTTGCTTTAAAATAAAACAAAAAAAATATACTCATATTGAACTTTGCTGCGATCAAGTTCTTTCTGTTAACTTTGTGCACGACAAAGATCAAAATTTTTGGTCCGGGAAATATCCACTTTCCGAAGTACCAGTAGTTTTCAATGAAACCGTTTTGTATATGCACTTGTTTTTCCGCTTGAAGCTTCAAAATCGATACATGTACGAGAAGAGTTCCCGAAAGGTTCTTGGCATTGACCTCAAGTCGCATATATAGTGCGTAGCGCCGCAAGGAAGTCCAGATATAAAACTGCCACGACCAAGAAACCAAGTCAAACAGTAGAATCTGTATCCTGTTGGTGTATTTTACGAGTTCTAAGAAATGACAGATTTGAAGCAAATCGGTTGCCATTAATAGGTGAAAATAATCCAAAGTTATTACTTTGATATCGTTATGATTTTGACAATTATCCCAAATCTGTACTTCTTACTAGTCTAGCATTGACTGTATGGGCAGGCTGTTTTTTCTGAGTTCGGATAATTCTTAAATCATAATAAACCTTTTTAAGAACCTGGCCATATCCGTAATTATTTTTATTCGATAATACGTCTTAACAGATACTTATTTTAGAACCGTGTTCGTATTTATGCTTCCCTGACATATACTGTGAAATAAATCCTTTGAGGCGCGTGCAAAATAAGATGACAATTAAAGATTTCCTTGGCTGCTTTCTTCACTTCGAGGAATATCAACCTTAAGCAATGATAAGCATGTTTGTCACGTCTCTGGCAACCTGAAAATGCAAATTCTCATTAATACATCGGATGACATTTGCATTAAATGAATTGAACAATGCATTTATAAGTCCTATTTTACATTCGTAGTGTAACAGTTTTATTAAAGAGACATTGCTTTAAAAAGATAAGCGTAAGTTTAAGATAACAAAAACAAAATAAAATAAAAATGACTTTTATACAGCACACTTCCTGACATCCATACTTCTTTACAGTTAATAGAAATTCTCTTTTTTTAAGTAAAACTAACGAAAACAACATATTAATTAGATGTCTTTTAATAAAAACAATGCGTAAAATCACATCTCAATAAACAATCTTGGACTGATTTCTAGATAACATTTGAATTTCGTATTTAGAACTGTTCCTGGAATAAAAATGTTATACACACATCATGCACATGTTTTGGAATAGAAATATGCCAGTTTACATGTGAAAGGACATTAAATTAGAATGCGCTACTTTGAAAAACATAGTTTTTAATGTCTCCACTATATTAAGTGCACAAGATCATAAAACTAAGATTGGAGATCAGTCTCAGATCTCAAACATCTGATTGGCTAAAATGGCGACCAGTCGCCACTTCTCCAGATTTAGTCTTATAATATTGGGCACAGGCCACTCAAACATGCAATACTTTACGATGTTCCAGTCATCTTTGAAAGAAATATTCCTAAGTAGAATTTTTTAATAATTACCATTATATATTTTAAATTGTTATTATTAAACAATAATTTTCATTACATTGTCCATGGTTCTGTGTTTTCTCATTTTGACTACTGATAAAGATATTTCACTTTTTCATTTAAATGAAATTAAAATTGTAAAATCGTCAATTTATGGTTTGGGTTTTTCAACTGCAACTGCTAAATATGTTGACTTAAATGGTGTAAGAATCTAAAAAAAAACAATCTAAGGAGTTATATGACATTATTACACCTCACGTGATTAGTTTACTATATAGCGTAATGTGACGTCACAGGGAGATAATCGCTACTGTCACATATGCGACAGCATCATTTCACCCTCGCGTGGATCTAAAAATAAATATCTTGGAAATCCGATTACAAATTAACTTCTACGCATGCGTAATTGACGAAGGGAGATAAACACATTTTGATCATTATTTGTAGCCGCTTATTGAGCATTATTGATTTTGGACTTCCGGCGCTTGATTTTGTTCCCAAACGAAATTTGGTCATAGTCAAGATCTCTAAAAAACAATTTTCGGTGTAATAAAATAAATATCACACCCATTTCGTACTGTTTCCCCCAATGGGATGTGATATTTATATAGTATCTATATTAAGGGTAAATTTTCAACGAATGCTGTTTTCTCGCTCAATCATTAGTAGGTTTACTTTGGTAGAAATGCAACATAGAATTTGCTAGAATTTTACTGTTTCTTAGCTGTGAATAAAATACAATGTACAAAAGTAATTACAGTTATTAATGTTTATAGTTACTGTAGCAATATCAATATTTTGTTACGACGGTTACTAAAGTTATGTCAGAAACCATGCGTTTATCAAACCTGGAAAATATTATGTAGGACTCGAATACAATTTCCTGTTTGGATATTTTATTTTGATATTTTAAATATAGTGGCGGTCGTGTGGCGGCTGTAAAAAGTGTAAAATGTCTCCCCGTAAATTCAATCAGTTTTGTTATCTGTTGCGTCTTTTGAAGTTCGTTGAGCACGATACAACTGCCCAAGAACAGGCTCACTCAACCGAGCCTTCAATATTTTAACATTTGTCGTGTTCGATGGCTTTTAAATCTCCCTTTTCATCTATTTAAATACAGTGGATCAAAAACAAATTCAACACTAGTCAAAACATTCTGTGATACGCATATCTTAAATTAAATTTTAAGCTGACTACAATGTTTTCTTAAATGTTAGGCGAACAGAAGTTTGGTCTTCTTAGACAAAAAAGACATCGCAAACAATAATTGAAATGGAGAACCTTAAAGAAATAAAATAAATATCAATGCAATTTGAACGAATATTTGTCATGTTGGCAGACGTCATGTTACAAGGCATCAAAGGGAGGTTACTGCGTTTGTGTGTGCTGACCGAAATGTTGTAGTAAATAGCTTCAGAATTCTTTACTCATAGGCCATCGTGTTGTTGCTGGATGTCAGTCATATGAATAATGTTGTGAATGCAATACGAACACGTTTTTTTCTAATCTGTTAACGTCAATGAAGTGTTTGACATGTAACTGTTTAAAACATCATTCAGTCAGAATTGTATTGTGTATATGCCAAAAGCAATGTTTTTTGCAATCTTTAGTGCATATAAATGTTGTTGTTATTGTTAAACATAGCAGTTTAGCAACAGGACAAGTCATACTCTAGGCAGTACATTTATTCCATATCTTTTACCTTTTA
Source organism: Corbicula japonica (assembly GCA_038501625.1). Lineage (NCBI taxonomy): Eukaryota > Metazoa > Mollusca > Bivalvia > Venerida > Cyrenidae > Corbicula > Corbicula japonica. The sequence goes on from JAZAYU010000021.1 coordinate 7,845,762, forward strand.
TCACTAAGGTGACCAGTTTAGATCGAGATCAACCAGCACATCTGTCTCATCAGATCTGGATCTAAATTGTTCGTCTCCTGATCGGAAATAACCAAATGAATCTAAAAGTGAAAGGTTTTGATGATGATCAGATGGCATGGATGTGCCAGCTAATTTACAGCTTAACAGTATACTCTATCTATGTTGCAAAGGGTAAAATAAATAAATAATAAAATAATAAAAAAAATAAAATAAATAAGGTTTTATAGAGATGCCGTCGATATGTCGGTTACACGGTTAACTGTCTACAGTTCAGTAGTTTGTGCAAACGATATATTGCTTTCTTCCAATAAACAATAACCGGATCTTTTGTTGCACAATTTATCAAAGTCAGTTGCGATAACTTATGACCTAACGGTCTGAACATCATGAGTAAATTTGTGAATTGTATGATATCTCAGGATAAAAGATGTCTGCGATGTCAGAAGTCGATCCGCATTTTCTGATGTGACGCCAAAAATGTCACAATTTATTAAATTGGTATTTCGGATTTGAGATATTTCCCGTCAAAACGAAAACGAGACGAGAAGCAATTTTATCATACTCATTTCCCCTCAGCCTGTGTCCAGAATAAGGTTAAGAAAAAATTGCTAGTGTTTGTATTGTGTTTCGTTTAATAAGCCTTCTAAGGCGGTAACCCATTTGGTTCTCTTTATCGTCGATGTTTGTTGCGTCAAATTTGATTATCTCTTTTCCTCTACTTTTTAACTGCGTTAGGAGGCTGTATTTCTGGTTTTGGCAATTACTGAGACGTGTATGCATATTTAATTTTTTTTCAATGTCATTGGAATATATTATATCGTGAGATTTGTAGAACAGTTCCTAGCAGAAAAAAGTTCTTGATCATACAACGGAGTGCTTTGATGTTTGTTCCATAGGATCTTTGGATGAGTTAGTCAGTCTTTCCTTAACATGTAAGAAAATATAGAAATTAGCAGACCTTGGGTAAGTTTGTTTTCCAATCTTGGTAGAAAAGAATTGTTCATTGCTTTGCAACTGGGCTGTTTCAAAAAAAAGGCTGGTTTGGGTTTTCCTTTTATAAAAATGTACAACAGCTACTTCCATTTTCCTACTTTGCAGAGGTGTCTCATCATGCCCTTTAAAGATTTGTAAAGTTTCATCAAAATAGCACCATCCGTTAAAAAAATATTCTAAAATAAAGGGCAAAAAATGTCAGGAGTGTGACAAAAAAGTTTGACACTTTTCAAAATCACATTTGTTCATACCATTATTTTACAAAAAGCTTGAGTAAAGACAAGTTTTAGTGTTGTTTTAGTTAAAGATGCATTTAGTAGGCATCAAATAATGATAAAATTAAGCATATTATACTTAATGTAATCAAAATATATGCTATTAAGTCAAGGGTGTTAGATTAGAAAATACCTCAAGAAAATCAATACCTCTTTGCTTTATAAATTTATAGGACTTAATAGTACATAAGAAATGTTTTGTGTATCATTTAGTTTCATGTTTCTAGAAGCAATAATTATAATATTATCACCTCTATTGAAATTATATTTGTCAGCAGCTCCCTTCAGGGAATGTCAGCTAAATTTGTCAGGAGTGTGACATTATGCACATATTGCAATATTCTGTCAACATATCCTTTACATGAAAACAAGAGCATGTTTTTTCCTAGAAGTCTATGTCATGTTATGTTAAATTGTGACAAACAGGAATGGCCTTAGTGAAACATTTTTGAGAACACTGCACTTATGTGGTTGTCAGGAGTGTGACACACTTTTTTAACACTATGAATTATTTATCTTTATGCGATGCCACAAGTTCTAAAGCACTTAAATTTGATGCTTCAACATGTATTTTAACAGAAATACAGATTTAAATAATAAGAAACAGTTATACTTGTATTTTAAGCACATTAATTAAAATTCTTTGATTTTTCTAATATAGGTCAATAAAGCTCCATAAAATTTTTATTCTGCCACATATGGGTATAACTTGATTGATTTTGATCACTGTAAAGACTGTACAAACATATGGACCAACCAGTTTGGACTTTTTATGAACTTAAATTCTTTACATTTTTTTTCACTTCACTTGCCATTTTTCAAATGACAATATCTATGCAACCAGTTGACCGATTTCAAAAACTTTTCAGTTTCGTACTCAGTTTCAATAAGCAAAAAATTCAGAATAACAAGTCTGGAATTTGAACGAACTTTAATTTTTCACTATTTTTTCACTTTTCCAGCCATTTTTTTTAAACAGCCCAACTGTAGAACTGTTCATCAGTCATCCGTACCTTGCAATTCTAACCTCGGCTGTCAGTGAGTTTTTAAAATAATTGTCCAGTTTTGTTGTTGTAGAACTTTTCATTTCAGCACTACAGCTTGCTCACTTTCCAATTAGTAATGATAAAATAATAAGAAAATGATTGTCCGAGTAAGTTCTTTACAAATTAAGTACCAACAATGTCAAAAAATATGACCAAAAACACCTTTTCCCGTGGCGTTTCCAAAATCATGTTGAATCATGTCAGATACTTACCAACAAAACAAAAATGCACCAGATTAGGCTGTATTGACAAGAATAACTGCATTCTGATTATAGACCTTTAAAAACAGTAACAGGTTGTTTTGCCTCATACCGTTCCAAGGCGGTTATCTCTCTTTAATCATTTTTGTTGTTTGTGGTGTGTATTTTGAAACTGATCTTTTTATAATTCATGCTCTCATGGTTACTTATCTCGGGTTCTCATTTTCTTTAATTTTTTGTGGTGTGTATTTTGAAACTTAACATTTTATTATCCGTGCTCTCTTTTCACTGTGTGGGAAGGCTGTGACTTCTAGTTATGACCATCCGTAATACTGTAAAACGCATTAATTTCGCGAGGTGAAAATTTCGCGATTTTTTGTCAAAAATCAGCTATTTTCTTTATTCGCGTATATATGAATTCGCGACGACGTCAAACTCAAAACTGGAAGTCGTATACCAAAAATGGGATTTACTACATAAAAAGTATCTTTTATGCAAAATTAAAAGTATGAACCATAATGTGAAGACTTACTGAATAATTTTGAAAGCTGATAATTGTCAAATTAACTATTAATAAACACATTATTGTTATGCGAGCTGGTTTTTGTTTATTTGCAAAATATTTGTTCATATTGTTTGCCAAATATATTTCAATGATAATATCATGAAATTATAAGGACAAAAATATCATATATGGCGTTTTAAGTGATTAAAAGTTAGATTTTATGTTGCCATTATCGAATAACTATTTTTCAGAAACCATCATATATTCGCGGTATTTATGAATTCGCGAGGTAAGCGATTCGCGAATATTAGCGAAAATAAAACTTACGCGAATAAACCAGTTCTACAGTATGCATTTTTCTCTTTTTAAATCGGAAAACTATTTTCTTGTTAAAACGTTTTATTAATAATGTTTGAAATCTCATCCTTATCATTGTGGATTGTTTCCGCCGTTGCATCAGTGATTGATTGCATGTGTTATTGTTTCTATTATCCTTCGAGCGCTGGGCCAATAAATCTCTGTAAACACAATTGAACATAAAATTGCTTGTGACTTTCGACACATAGACGACTTTATTTATTAGAAGGTCTAGACAACTTATATATACAACGAAATTGAATAACATATGTAATAAAGCATACTGTGAGGAAACAACAGCATGTTTTATACCATAAAAATGCTTTCATTGTCATTTTGGTAAAAAAAACTTATATATAATCTGAACAACAGCGTGTTTTAGACGATAAAACTCTTTTATTGTAATTTTGGTTAAAACCTTAACTATATATAATCAGTATAAACATACATAAATAAAATAAATTTTCAACAAATAAATAATTAAATGGATGATGTCCAAATGGACAAATAACAGTGTTTATAAATTAGCATATACTTCTTAACTTACAAACCTTAAATTAAAAAAAAGCGTAACACCAAATTTCATGAAACAAGAGGGCCATTGGCCTATATTTAGCGATACCTGGGTGTTAAAACCACCTTTGGGACTGGAAAAAAGCTCTTAATAATGGGTGGTCTTTATTTTGGGGTAGAAAATAGCGCAAAACTGCAAAATGAGACACCTGAATAGTGGTCTTATTATCGAGTTGGTCTTACTTTCGGGGTGGACTTAATGAGGGATTTTACTGTACAGTCAAACCTGTATTAAGCTGCCACCCAAGAGAGTAATAAACGTGGCTGCTTAACACGCCCAGGCGGCTGTTGTTTACTACAGGTAACAATTAAAACAAAATGTCAGTTTAGGATATATTCGAACTGGCTGTTTAAGACAGGTGGTGACTAAATGCAGGTGGCTAGTAAATCTCTTGAACAGACAATAGTTTTGGATATAAAATATGAGCCCTTCTCATAACCAAGTTATGCATAGCAGGAATAGCTAAACTCAGTATTCACAACCGTCTTTCACAGCTTAACCGCCGAGACAAAATAGAACATGCGTTTGCAGTATGATTTTAAAAAAGAGACACCAAAAACAAAGTGTAGAGACAACTTGCCACGTGAAACGAGAGATATCAACAATATATAATCATGCTTTTATCTTAATTCGACAAAAAATCATGATGGTTATAGTTTTTGGCCAAACACAAAATGTTAAATGATTATGGTTGACTTAGCATCCATGGACATTTTGACAATGATAATGTAATACCAGTTAATATGCCAATCAGAATTCGCCACAAGAAAAATGCAATACGTCGGCGAAATAAAACAGGCAATAAATAGAATAAATAGACGTATGAATACAAAGGTCGGACGGGAAAGACACGCAAATTCAATATGTCTTCCATAGATGAACACTTTAATATGGAAAACCACACGTTTTCAGACATGCACTTGTGTTGTATTGAATGATGAAAAGAACGGGTGATCTATCGAATTTGTCGGTCCTTCGGGATCAACACAGGAAAATAATCCGTCAATCTGGCAACATGTTTTTTTTCAGCAGGGATTCAGATCCGTCTAACAAAATTTACAATAAGTCTGAATCTGATAAAGATAAACTTGTATTCCTCAAACGAATCACGACATGATACGTATTTAAATTATTTTCTTATTTTTATACGAGTTAATTCTGTTGTCCCTGTTTTCATTGGCGTTCATTCTACAGAACCTTTAAAAGAGTGCGTGTGTCTTATCGAAATGCAGGTATTTTCTCTTACCTTTCTTTACAATCATCCATGTATATGCACTCCTTTATAATTATTGCCGGATCAAGTGTGAGAATAATGAACACGAGTATCTGAGTTAACTCCCTTGTTTTATTTTAAGGCGATAACCCCTTCAGATTCTCATATTCTTCAGCTGTTTGTGATTCAATCCTTATATTTACACATATTTATACTCTCATAAATGCAGAAATTATTAGAAGAATTCGTAATATAACGGCTTTTTCTTATGGCTGTTAGAACAGCCACGTTCACGACAAAGTGAATGACTGCACGCTTTTTCGCAACACCTCGTGGCAAAACGTGCATGCTCGGCGACGTCACAGGACAAAACATTGTGCAACGTCCAATAAACTGTGAACGGTTCTTCTTGAGCCACGCCTTTTAAACTATTACGCCACACTGTTTACCATTAGAAATTATGATTCCTTAGGTGATTAAGACTTCATCGTAGAGACTTAAGTTGAAGTGTAAATATTGCATGTTATGTGTTTAGTATTCAATGTTTAATGCTTTGACCATTGATAAATATTTATGATACAAAATATGTTTTGCGTTTTTCGTATAAAAGTAAAAATACTGTTACATGCATATTTTAATCCCTAGTCAAACCATTTACTAGCAAAACTGTTTGATAAAATCGCTAACTTCTATATTTTAGATAACTAACACGGGAAGAAAAGCAACATAACATTAAATATGTTTCAGATATGGTTATAAGAATTACTTAATAGATGATTTTCTTTAGACGAATCTTTATAAGTGCTTCCGGCGATCAATGTATTAATTATTCAACAGCTTTCCATATATTAAGCTTATTTAAGCCCCTTTTAGAGCATTATTGGGATATACGAGCGCGCAAAATCCTTCGTTTATGCATAAATACTAATTTTAAAGTCTGCTATGTCGAATTAGGCTGGTGTTTAATGTTTTCCACTCCGCTGGAGGTAATATTTTTACTTATTCATGTGCTTTTAAAACTGTGAAAATTGCGCACCAAAATTCATTACAAAGTGTGAGAATATCTTTGTTTATAAAAACAACCGGTACGCCAAATTACGAGTTACGCATAACAAGCGATAAGAAACCCCCATTGGAAATCAGATTAATTCTTAGAAGTCCGTCAAATATTGTAAACAAAACGTACCATTGCAGATCCTAGTCTGTATATTTTTCATGATAAAGACGCCACCATTATCAACAATAACACCATGTTTATATTACGCACAAACCTCTACTGAGTTTTTACAGCTTCAGAAATACATTTTAAATCACTTTGAAGTCATTCACAGGACTATCTTGTCAATTTTACCAAGCAAAAACAACTTGGAACGACGAAAGCGGAAATGAATTATAAAGTGGGGTTTTATTGTAACGATGAAAATATTCCTGTTTTTGATTTTCTGTAAATCTGATTTAATAAGCGCATTACGCTGGTAAGTTATATTAAATATTTTTGTATTCCGCTAAATCGATAGTTTACATAAATGCTTTGCGTAATTGTTTTCGCACGATCGTTTGGCATGGATGAAAATTGCACGTTTTATTGGTGTCAATATTGAGTTGCGCTCAACCCCGGGGCAAGGCGGCGTGGGCAGTAAATTGCATTTTCATTACTGCCCATGAACAGGCTCAATCAAACCGAGCCTGTAATATTTTCATATTTGTCGTGTTCGGTGGCTTTGAAGTTCCCTTTTCATCTATTACAAAGTGTGTAATTCAGGTCGCAACTGTAATCAAGAGTCGAACGCGTAAATAAATAATTAAGAAGATGAAACTAAAATAAACGACATGTTATTTCCATGCATTTTTACGCGGAAATCCCTAACAACGTATTTACTGATTTTAAAATAACGCATCTCATTGTGCAAAAATATAATTATAAAAATAACAAAAAAAATTTCTTTGTTAACCATCTTAAAGTTCTCATTTTTTTATTAATGATCGTCTGCTCAATAATAAACGTTAACTTTGTAAATAGATCCATAGTTAGATTTCTATGTTTAATTTCAAGGTATCACATGAATGAGATAATACCTTTTATATTTCACACACAAACAGAAACCCCCGACTGGCCTCACCGTGACAAACATACGGCAACAGTATATAAATGGATACACAGTTTAAACAAATCACTCCTCATTCATTCAACTAGACAGGCGACATGGGAAAGGAAATACTTTGTTTTGCAGTCCTTGCGCTGTGTGTCGGTATGTTATGTGATTGTAATACTTCTAATTTTATACCTTTACAATATTTTCTGAAATTTACTGTTCTGAAAATGTTTAGCGGTTCATACATGTACCTTATTCAGGAATAGTGATTGCAATATTGAACAAGAAATATCTTTAAAAAAGATAAACGGCGTTGATGGAAAAGATTTATATATACATGTATATAAGAAAGAAAGAAAGAAATACAGAGAGGCAAAGCAGACACAGTTTAGTTGTTTTATTTTATTTGTTATAGCTGTCGACAAACCCTCCCTGCCTTCTTAGTATGACTTAGAGATTAAGCGACCGAATCATGACAACTCATAAATTTATTGAAAGTGTCTTTCAAAAAAATGTTGAAGCTGTTGCAACAATTTCATACAGTGATAACAAGTCAATAAAAGATACTGAAGCAAAATATTCAGTTTCAATAAAATACCTCGTGTAGAGTGAGAATTCAAGATGAATAAATGTCCTTGAAATTTAATAAATATAAATAATAACAGCCTGTTACAAGAGCGAAATCTACCAACTTTTACGTATATAAACTTTAAAAAAAAAGTGTCTGTCCTGAGTATTGAACCCGGGGCCTCCGCTTGAGAGGCGAGAGTGTTAGCCACTACACTACATAAACTTGTATTTCGTACTTGAAATTAACAATCAGTATCAAAGGAACTAGAAAGGAACCTGTAAGAACTAGAATTATCTACACTTCTCTTTCGTTTTACACTGTGTATTGTATGCAAGTGTTTGACACCCAAGAATATTCCATATAGTATTGTTTTTAAGCCATCAATATTGACTTAACTGGTTACTTAAATCGTAAATATGTTTTACCTCCAATACAACACCCACTAACAACCATTCGAATTAATCTATTTGATTTTTCCGCTGCATAATAATAAAAATCCCACTAGATACCTCTCCACCCTGCTAGATGCCTCTCTGGTGTAAATAGATACCAATCGAAAAAATTTATTTCATTTTCCCTCTGCATAATAAGAGAATACTAGTATTATTTACAACATTTCATTGGTCGAAAAACTAGGTCAAAAGTGAGCATAGACAGCTAACGCCGAAAAAAGGTAATGTAAATGAATTGCACTACAGAAGCAGTGTTACATATTTACAATAGCAGTTATTTCGTGAGGAACTCAATGTGGTATGTTAGGTCGTCAGTGTGCTTTGTTTAACGAGATGCAGAATTTAAGTGTTTTTTTTTTACTTCTTGATAACTTTCTTCAAAAGTTAAGCCACCATAATAATACATTTCATGTTTTACCTGTTTTTGTGTTAGGAGGCATAACTCAAAAAGTTTTTCATGTACGTTAGTACATTTATAAGTTGCAAATAATGAGTTGTGCATAACCCAGGGCTAACCGGCGTGGGTATTAATATGCATTTCCATTGCTGCCTATGAATTGGCGATCAAACTTCAATATTTTGAATGTGGTTTTCAACGATCGATTTCATCTATTCAACAGCAGTGGTTTCGTTAGATATCGCTTTCTAACATTAAGCACGATCGATGGTAATAAACATAACAGGTTTACAGGGTTTATGATGTAGTTGGTTATATTATGAAGATCATTATGTATGAAAGTGCATGGTTAGCACTTTTAAATAAAAAAAATCAATTACTTCAGAGTTCCGTAGTTTTTTTTAAGTAGCCGTTAAGGGCTCGCCACTCTCCTCCCAATTTTGTTCATCGATAAAAAGAAAATTATCAAAATCTCAAAAATAGCAAAATCTCAAAAATAGCAAAATGCCATTCAATGAAACTTTGCACAAATGAATGTTACTAATGTATCATTATTTTGCATACAGTAAGACACGTTAGAAAAGTAAAGAATAAAAGCTAGACCTAAAAATTCCTTAAAATTCTATTCACATAAATTCACAAAAACTAAGCGATACAAAACCTACTTTTCAATTACCATGTGAGTGCAATGATACTGACAAGAAAATGTTGTGTACTTTGTAAAAAACTTTCAACTACTACAAGAGAAATCAGTGATTGTCATTTGTTTTCGCGACCAGGAAATTGAAGGTCAAACACACTTTTACTAATATCTAGAAAAGTCTACATATGTTAGTCACGAGGACACAATTAATTGTTGTCAGTATCATATTACTTATGTGGGCATTTAAAATGATGTTTTGTGTTGTTTAGTTTTTGTGAATTTACGGAAATAGAAATTTAGGGAATTTTTAGATCTCACTATTTCTCTTTACTGTTCTAATGTGTCTTACCATATGCAAAATAAAGATTTATTGTCGGTGATCCTGGTGACCGACATATTATAATGGACCAAACTTGAGCTTTCTACCTGAACACCGGTTAACAGCGATGTAAAGCAAAGTTCACGGACCAGACGGAACGGATAGTTTAGAAAAGTAGACTCTTACTAAGTTGTTATTTATGGATAGACTTAATCGTTATCTATGAAAACCTAGAGGCCTCTTATTGGCTGTTAAACGACGTGATATATTGAGCCTGTACTTATTCTTAAATCCTCTCTCCAGCTTCTGATCAGCTAGGCTTATTACTCATAAAGATATTTCCGACGAAGAACAATAAACATATACATGGATTTCGTCTTGTAAATGTATACTGTGTATGATAAACAAAAGATGTACAGCTTATGACTCTATTAGCAACTACAATGTGTAGAGAGCACTGAACAGAGATTAGCTAACTATTTTGCTTTATTTTCTTATCTACGAACTTCTGCAGCATTTTGTGAAACTCGGGGACAGGCGTATCACGGGGAACGTTTTTCATGTTTAAGCTAGCTCGATATGGATTACATTCGTCATTACTTTGATAAGTTTGCTAAACTGTTATCTTGCATTTTTCCATTCAACTGGTTATTAAAGTTTTATAAGGTTTTGAATGTAAAAAATATTACTCGGACATCAGAACACACATTTTTGCAGGAATCTTTAATCGGGTCATGAAACTGACAATAATAGCCAATACAAGTTTTAGCTTTCCAAAGTTTTAATTTGGTTTTGAATCTACAAAATAATCTTTGGAACATGCGAAAACACATATTTTTGCGGAAGTTTCAAATCGAGTCATGCAACTGTCAATAATAGACAAAACAAAATTATGCTTTCCAAAAAGCTAGTCGGTCTTTAGCATAACCTTTTAACAAACAAAGACGGCGCTGAAGTGCATGCTTTAGGCAAAATTGAAATTAACGCGTTTGATTGTTATTGGATTTCATAAGATATTCTAAGTAAATACCAACATTCTAACGAAATTGTTCCTGATCAGAAAGAGCAATGTTAACATACCAGTGAGTCCCGGTCAGACTGTGTGAACTTTTTTTTTCTCCCACTCTGTGACAGTGAAAAACTTTGTTTTTTTAAACATATTCAGAAGCTTTTGGTATATATTTACAGCTTGATTATCGTTGTTTTCTAACACTTTGTGACACAAAATAGTGTTTGATAAACTTTTCAATTTCGGTTTATCTTCGGTATATCTTCAGGTGAATTATTTTGTTTGCAAACAGGGTTAGTTTTATCACCTGCTTAAATACATCTCCTTCGAAAGAAGAAATACATATAAATAAACTTTCATTTTTGTATGACATCCAATAAATATAAAGCGCTTTAATTTCAAGTGGCTTAAAGTTTAAACTGTTGTGCCGTCTTCTTAAAAGATTGTGCTAATGACCGACCAGCTTTTTGGAAAGCTAAAACTTGTTAATAACATACATTTGTGCAAAGTTTCATTGAACGGCATTTTGCCATTATTGAGATTTTGATTATTTTCTTTTCATCGATGAACAAAGTTGGGAGGAGTGTGGCGAGCCCTTAAATTAATTTTGTTAATCGAGTTTAAGGTGCTGAGGAAGCTACGTACGATTCGAAACTGATAGAAACTCTGAACAAGTGACACTGTATAAGGAACAGCTCAAGTACTATTTTCATTAACTGAAAACAATCAGTATTTCTCTTATAGCGTTAGTATCTTCGTTCATGGGGACGGTCAGGTTTGTCTTGGCTGTGACCGATGCCTGTGGCCAGAATGTAAGAAATGTTTACTTAACTCTTTTACTCGGTGTTTGCTTCAGCTTACAGTAGATCACAGCCTGGTGACTGTCCACCAATTCCGTGTCTAGCAATAGAGCATCCAGCTTCATGCAGAACGACGACATTTTTCATAAACAATGGCCAGGCCTGCCAAGGATGTGACGCTTGTATCGAACAATGTAAGAGGAGTTTTTTAGATAGCAAGAACTACAGGAAAGAAATAACTAAATTGTATTAAGATTGTGTTTCGGTTTCTTTTTGTGCCGAGCAAATTTTCTACCGGTGCCACATTCTATAAAATATGTAGATGCATTCGGATATATAAGTTCGATAATCCTTGCATTCTGTATTCCTCAACCGTTGCATAAACCAGGCATACACAATTCTTAACAGTTTTAGTTTAATGATCAAAGAATTCAAATCCCAGCGGCTGTATCAATTTTCTTGATATAATCTCAAATGTTTTTAATTCTTATGTTTGTTCAATTGTGTTTGTTTATCCATGGGCTTGACACCATGACCTTTGAGTTGCATGCAATCATGGTAATGTTAACCGATGTTTGTATTACAGCGACTCGTTAAGATGAAAATGGCTGCCCTCTTCGAGCATGTACCATGCAGTTCATTCCAGACGAATGTAGGAGGGATCGTTACTTCGTTTATAATGGAAGACAAATCTGCAGGGATTGTCCAGAAAGTACTTGTACAATGTAAAGACCGGATAATCGCCAATCCAGCAGAAAGAAGAAAACTTTTAACATAATAATGAAGCATAGTATTATGGTTGTTATAACTTTCAAAAAATAAATATTAAACTCGAAAATGTCTCTTTCTTTTTTTATTATTGTCATTTACTATGCGAAGTTAAAGATTAATGTTAGTACTTTTTTTATGCACTTCACTTCAGTAAGTATGGTATGGAATATTTAGATCAATAACAATCGTTGGTATAAGTTGGAGATGCCTATCAGGAATGGCCACCCTTATTGCTGGGTTTACCAAGGCATCTTGTGCTTGTTTGTTGGGACAAGTTTGGTGCACCATTGTGCCTGGTTCAAACCTCCACCCATGGGCAAATTGTATTTTCTGTGACAGCTCCAATTCGATAAACACCTTTTTTACATTTTAGTAATATCTGGTGGTATCACGTGTGAAATTAATCATTTTGTAAACTCGTTTTCGTCTTTAAATTTTTTCTTTCAACTCCGATTTGAGCATGATGAATTCAATCACGTATGAAAGCAAATACCAAAACAAAAGAAATACCGTAAATTTGGATATTTTTTCGTCGTCAAATTTTGGCCATTTTGCACCAAAGTACCTGTGTTTTATTTTGGCTAGTTTAATTTTGGCAATTTATCATGGTGTGGCGAAAAATAAACACAAATACGTTATTTTGTCATATCATTAACGCTAATTTATCAGATTGGTCAGCATATATCTTAGACATATTTATAAACGACACAAATGGGAGAAAGGAACAAAAGACAGCAAAATTATTCATATTATTGTTTATATACATGCAGAAATATAAATTTAAATTGCATAAAAATTATATAAGTATAATGCAAATAACAATATGATATTTAAAACACTTAAACCAATTTCACATTTTCAGAACATTTATTGCAACAAACAATAATCCAACAAACTTAAATACACTTATTGAAATTTAAAATAATGAGATTTATCTAGTTGTTTTTATAAGCGATAAATAGTGATCAACATGGGCGAAGTGCGAACAATAATCTGTATTGTTGTGTCTACACTACCTGGGCTTAATTTTCACCTGTGACATATTTTGGTGTGTTTAATTTTGGCCTTTTCATTAGGGTGGCCAATTAGGCCAATTATTAACCAAGGCCAAAATATCCCAACTTACTGTATATTTTTGCTTTCATACAATAATTTACCTTTGTCACTTTTCTTTTGTGTATTCCCTTTTATACGTCTTTCAGCAATGCCTCACTTCAACCAAGAAGATAAAGGCTAGTGATCCCACTTTTGTTCACGCCCTAACTTCGCCCAGATTAAGCACTCTCATTTCCTACAGAGACTAAACAAACTTTCTTCGAGTTCTTTGCTTGAAGGACAACATAGAATAGACCTCTACACACTACCACGTTGCTGTGCTTACTTCTAGATTTTATAATTGTCTTCATTTAAACTTTATGTGATAAATTTTTCTAGATTGGTCTTTTCTTTGTAAAATTTTCTATTCTTACTGTTTTATAAACAGCGTTAATTTATTGGTTTAACTAGTTGTTTTTTTTTTCAATACGGGCGGATTGTTATACCTAGATGCACCAAAGCAGTTAAATCTTGAATTCGCTATATGTTCACTAGATTTAAGATATTTAAAATAACAAATGCCCTCTATCGAACAAAATCATGTTTTTGTGTATTTTTACTTACCAGAAGTGAAATAAATAATGTTTTGTGTATTTTACTTACCATAAGTTGAAATATCAGTTACCTGTAAATAAACAACAACTTTAAACTTCTTTAATTACATTCTTTGGTGGATTTCTGTTCCATTATTATTCATTCTCATCCGAGTCAAACTGAACCTAACTAAGCCAGTCTATCTCCACTGTGTTAAATAGGTAACTAGATACTTCTTTAGTAAACAAACGAAGAACGTACATTTTGTCAAGTTAATTAACTACTGGAATACGATGGGATTTAAGTAAAAACTAAGTCATGGGATTATTATTTTTTAATCGAATGTTCAAAATCGAAAGTAGAACAAAATCGTTCAGCTAATACTATGCAAAACATCGTTGTTTAATTTCGAAAGTAGAATTGTGGAAAATCCGTTATAAATAAAGATCAAAATGGAGGTATCGGGAAAACGTGCAGATAACGTAAAAGACCTTTGTGAAATATGTCAAACGGATAACGCGAATGGATTTTGTAATGATTGCAAGGAATATATGTGTCAGAAATGTTTTCAACAACACACGATAGCAAAGCCCTGTAGAAATCATATACTTACAGCCCTTGGCCAGGTTGTGGGTTTCATACCACAATTACCAAACGAAGAAAAGTGCACAATGCATGTTACTGAAAACGTAAGGTACTACTGTCGTAAGCACGAGATTGTCGGCTGTGGAGATTGTATGATATCAAAACACGTTGAATGCAAACCAGAATTCATCAAAGACCTGGCTAACAATTTCGAAGAAACAACCGAGTTCAATGATATGTTGATGAAGATAAAGACTTTGGATAAAGAAAATACTGAAAACAAGACTCGTTTGGAACTAAATGAGAAAACAAACACAACCTTTCTTGAAAAAGCTCTGAATGAAATTCGCAAATTCCGGAAAGACATAAATGATTACATTGACCAAGCTGAGAAGAGGGTTATAGCGGAAGCAAACAGGATTTTCAAGGATAACGAAATCCTTTTTTCACAACTTCATCAAAGGATAACACTAGTTGCCAAGGATATAGATGAAATCAGCGAAAAGTTAGACACAAATTTGCACAAAGGAAGTGACTTGTTTATTCGCGTGACAGAATGTAAACCTAAAGTAAGCCATGCTGACAGAGCTGTCGCCGAGATAAAATCGAGAAACGTACTGAAAGCCCACGACTTTAAACCAGACTGTAAGCTAAGCGATTTACTATCGTCTAGTGTTACACTAGGCACCATTCAAATGAGTAATGGCAACGAGAACCAAGCTACTATATATAAGGCTGAGGACGAAAACAACCCAGACTCTCGGTCCACTGCTCACCAGACTCCTCCGGAAGCGCAAAAATACTATACTCCAGGTAGGCTCTACTTTTTATTTCTGAAGTTTATTTTTAATTAAGGAGAATAACAGTCAATAATAAGTTCTGTGCAAGATTAATCATACAAAATAAGATTCGAAAGGAATAATGGAATAAAGAAAAAAAGAATTTAAAAGGCAAATGTCTTCGTGTTTTCAAACATATCATATGATTTTAGTCCTTGATTTATAAAAGTGAAACCAATATACCAGTGTACTAATTGGTTGGAAAAATCCTTTTAATGCAAACAGAAAGCTTAATTAATGATTTTTTATATCAAGCATATTTAATACCAGATTCTTGGTGTTTCTGAGATCATTTATTCTTTTTTGCATCGGATTGTCATATACATGTACTAACAGCCAGGTCAGTTTTGACCAGTATTTAATTATAGGAGTAGATTTGAAAGATGCATTTGTTCAGTCTGTGTGTAGCTAAGACAAATTTTACCAAGGGCAATTAAATCACACATGGAAAAGCAACATGAACATTTTAGCTCCAAAATAACTAAAATCTGCAGAGAAAAGGAACAGAAAAGGTTTTAAAATGCAATTAATTTCATCATTCTGCACAAATGCAATTAAAATAAAGAAACATATATGTATATCACAGGATTGTTTTCGTCAAATATTATGTTGATAACAAAACTAGGAAATAAAATTTATTATGCAAGAAGTACAGGATCTTTTAGATTCACCAGACACTGGTAAAACTTGCTTCAACAGCAAAATTTACAATGGATTCCAGTATCGACTGAAAATAAAAAATAATATGGGGCAGATAATAAATTAATTATTTCATCCATATTGTAAAGTGTAGAGACTTAATAAACGAAAACTACCGGAAAAAGTAAAATATGCATATCATGAATCGCCACACCCACACAACACAGCCTCCCCACGCAGCGAAAAAGAAGAGAGAGAGAGAGAGAGAGAGAGAGAGAGAGAGAGAGAGAGAGAGCATGTTTTTATACGTGTGTCAATTTAAATAGGACACAAGCAATTAAAGAAGAAAAGAACCTATGGGGATACCGCCTTGGAATGGTCAGTGGCAAAAAAAATTGCCATTGGGGGTTAAACCGGGTTCTAGGGTTCACCAACCTCAAGATGAAAAATCCCTCAATTATGTACATAGTCAGCACCGTTAAGCCTTGTCGTTATAAGTCGTACAATATTTTTGAATGAAGACCCATTGGAAAAATACTATTCACAATTTATGAATACAGTAAGTTTCCCTAATAAGTCTCTCCATATTGTTATGAACTTTATCAATTGACATGAAACTAAAGTCATTAAAATTTTTAATTAAAATGTGAAGCAAGCAGTGTAGAAACAGCGTGATCTGTATAGCTATTGATATCAAAACGGTAATTGTTCATACGCTTAGAAAACTTCTGACTAGTCTGGCCATTACCCTCGGATTAGGATACCTTGATCTTCGCCGAATACCAATGACAGATTCTGTTTATTTGTGATACAGCTCAAAGACGTAAAATGAAAAAGACGACCCTCACGAAGACTGCGGACGTAAACTACCCAGACTCTCGGTCGTCTGCCCATCAGAATCTTCCGGAATACTTTTTTCCAGGTAGCCATGACTTCTTCATTACCGCATCTTCATTTTATTAATTCAGGTACCAACACATATCGTGATTATAATAATGTCTGAGCTAGATGAATCCGTTAAATTGGATTAGAAAGTAAAAACGACATATCCAACGCCGAATTGTCTTCGTGTTTTCTAACAGGGTATATGCTTTTTAGTAGTAGTTATATAAAAGTGAAACAAATATATCAGAGTATTGAGTTAAAAAAACCGCTATATGCATACAGAAAACTTATTATTGTTTTTAATCCTATTTAATTTGTAACATATTATTCCATTTCGAAAAATCATTTATTCCGCTCTTGCATGCTATTTTCATGCAATAACGTCCAGGTCAGTTTTGACATTTTATTTGACATACGAGTATTTGAATGTTGAGTTACTTTGTTGAGTCTTTTAGTAACTAGAACGAATTTTAGAAAGGTCAATGTGAATATATTGTTTGTAAAATGGCTATGAGAAGTGGAAATTGGCTTATCAGGAATATCTACATTCAGAAACAGAGTCCCCCTAAAAATACAACCAAAAGTTAGAAGAGTAAAAGAGAACATAGAATTTAAAATACGATAAATTTTGCAACAAACAATTAACACACATGAAACTAAAAAAAAGTCATGTCTTACATATCTTCGTTTTTGAAGCATTAGTGCCATTTTGAAGCTTTGTGTTTGCGTCTGTGAAAATTATTTGAGAAAACGCTCAAATTGGTATACATTCGCTGTTTTTTCCTTTTAATTGTGATTTTGTAGATGCCACGTTTTTTTAAAATATATTGGTCTCAAAAGCCTTTAATAGCTGTCGCACATGAACGTACAAATGAATGTTATCTGTGTACGCTAACGTGGTTTTTGGATGTTGGAATTTTCAAAAGTTTTAGAAAAATAACTGATTTTTAAAACAAAGTATTGATTCAATTCAGTCTAGGGTTTTGTTGTAGCTCATAATTCAACACGACTGTATATTAACCAAAATACCACGGATGTATCAATGCTACTTTGGCATAAACTCATATGTTAAAGCTACGGTAAAGGTCAATGTCTGATGTTTCAGTAAAATAGGTATTTACATGTAGATCCTAATTTCTGTAAATAAAATCCCGTTTGGTCGCTTGGATAATATCTATGAAAGTCTAATGAATACTGAAACGCTTGCATCGTAATATTTCTTTACCCTAGATTTTCATTGTTTAAAAAATGTCCATGAAAAAGAAGAAATGGAGTGTGATTATTAGAGCTACCATTCTTTACTATTCAATGGTAAGTATAGACAAAAAAAGAAAAAGAAACTAGAATTTCAATATTGTTGGGATATAAAAAGCGTTATTGCTTCAACCATGCAAAAAGCATGTTAAGTTGTTATCGAAATATCCTTAAGGTATTGAAAATAGAATTTTGAGATTTTTAGGTCTAACTATTTTCTTTACTGTTATAATTTTTCTTGGCATATGTAAACTAACAATATATATTGATTCATTGACTTTTGTAAAGTTTAACTGAGCTGTATTGGGCCGTTTGAAAGATTTTGATAATTTTCTTTTTTTCTATGAAGCAATGATGAACTGAGCAATACTTTAAGAATACCTTCAGTTTAATCACTCACTGTTTGCTTCAGATCCACGATCTGCTGGATTTGATGTTGACAAACGTGTATCAGCTACATATAGGTTTCGGGTAAGTATAAGAATTGTGTATGATCTCGCAGCTACATTGAAATGACCAATTAAATAAAAAATAATATCAGGTGGATAGTACCCATTAATGTAATGGCATTCTCTTATAAGAAGTTGTGTAATAGGTAGGTAAGTGGATTAATAAAAAGAAAAGTGTACTTAATAGTTGATAACATGGTCGAATTGGTAGTTCTGTGTAATCCATATAATATATATATATATATATATATATATATATATATATATATATATATATATATATATATATATAAATCATGTTGGCTAGGCTACGTCCAGTAGCATTTTCTTGTTTATGTGATGACAAAGTACATACATTCATCATTTATTAAACTAGATCTTCTTCGTGGATGTGTTGAGAATGAATATTTACATTAAAAAGATGGAAGTCAGATGTTGAAACTTGCGTCAAAATTTCCATCAAGTATACTCGAAATGGGTGATATCATGTGAAGAAACAATGTGTAACATTTAATTTATTATGCGTAGGTTTTAAAAGAGGATATCTTTCTCGTACGTACTTCTTAGATGCCAGTTAAGCGTTATTGAAAAAAAACACAACACAACTCAAACAAGTTTTTTTTTACAAAATATTATAATAATTATTCGATAAAAGGTGCTTTGGCACTCAATCCAACCGAAAATTGGACCGTATGTATTAACTTGGTGGAAATAATAGATCGATATATGTTTTTAGATAACACTATTGACATTTAAGAAGTATGTATTAGTGAAATATCTACTTTAAAAACGACATGGTCCAGTCTGACTCCAAATCCCGACAAATAAATTACGCAAGACAACATTCACCGTGATATGTTTAATATATATATTCCAGTATTAAGTTTTCTAAAGTTACACATTAAATTAATTTCCGAAATTAAAACAAAATCTTGACTAAGACACAGACCAGATTATTTAGGTTACATTTTTGATTATACGTTCTCCTTAGTATTTTTAGTCATTAATTTCTGGAAAATACACCATATATGGTCAGAATTCATTTAAGATAGGTTAACTGGATATTTTTGGCAAAGTCAAAAGCCAAAATCAAACTTTCTTTTGAATTGTTGGAAAATATTTACTATCATTCTATCTATGCTTTGTGACCAAATAACTATTAACTATTACAGTGATTTTGATTTCATACAGATATTCCATGAGATTAACGTAGGAACAGGAAAGGGAACCATAGTATCTGTTGATGCTGCAGGATATGTTGATGTTAAATGGGATAACGGAAGATCATCTCGTGTGAAAGCTGGAGCTGACGGAGACTATCACGTAATGCTTGTCTAAATGGTCCGACATTGTCTACCGAACAACGACCAAAAAATGTTCATTGTTTCGAATAATTCTGTTGAGTCGGTCATCAGCAGTTATATGAAACTATCACAAATATAATATAATATAAATTTACTTCTCTAAATATTACGATGAAATGTGTATAACATTTATTATAACAATGAATAGAACAATGACAGCAAAACTGTGCAGGGAGACATAATTAACATCATTCATGGTTACAATAACGAGCATCACGTGACAGTCTACATGTGTACGTTCCCAAAATCAGTTATACATACATATTTGATAAAAATTTTGATGTTAACTGTAGGTGTTTTATTAAGATTCTCATTTTGAAGATTCCAGCCTAAAATATCATGCAATTTTAAAAAAAGCTTTTTGACTTTAAGAATAAATGGAATTAGAACTATACTGTTTTTGGGTTCAAACGTGTGATGATTTGTTTATCAGAAGCACGTATAACATTTGAATGTTTGTTATTTTTATTGGCAGTCTAATACATAGACTTCGGGAATTTTTGACTCTGTTTGCTCTCTTTTCGGGCCTATTCTTCAGAAAGAAAACTTGAATGTTCGTCTGAGAACCTGTTTGGGGAAAATGTGGTGTTGGTGCATCATAGAACCTGTTTAAAACCACGACTCGCAAAGTTATTTGGCAATTACCGTTACAAGGCGGTAAACCCACGTTCTTATTATTGTTTGTGATGTGTTTCAGTTGATCATCATTACAAACATGGTTTATTTTCCTCTCTGCGTTTTGGTTGGCAGTGCGGGAAAGCTGTGATTAATGAATCTTGCTATTTGTTAATGAGTTTAATAAGTAAAAACAGATATAGAACTAACAATGTCCGTGTTTTTTTTGTTATCAGACTAACCAATTAGTTGAGTTCCGGATGAAAACTGTTGCTGGAAAATTATAATATTGATCATTGTCATGAGTGGTAATGTAGCAATGACAAATTAAAGAACGTTCAAAACAGTTTTTTTTCCCTTAGTCCATTCTCGAATAGTTTGTTGATTTATACATGGCACTCCATCAGCTGCTTGACTACTATTTAAAGAAGACAGTTTTCTGTAACATCTAATCAACCTCTTAGTCTCTTTATCATTAATTATTAGTTCACTTTTTGACATGCAAAAAGTCAAGATATGATTACAACTATACTACGTAAGGTGTGAGTTCATCATCATTTAGCCACGTTAAACTGGATTATAAGACTGCAATGTGTTATATAGAATTTTTTTTTAGTATTCAGTAGAGCTTCACAACAACAATGTAATTCTATGTGTCTGGTAAACAATAATTAACGGAATAGATCTAGTGTGGTTATGTTTGATTGGATTAGAAACATATCTATTTTTTATTGGTTTATAAGTATGTCTTTGTATAAAAATCATCCGCCGTTTATTTCATGCGAGAGTGCGCATAACCGTAGTAGCAATGGTAAGGTTTGAGAAGAAATATTTAAGGTCTATTTATTTACTTGTTTCGCTGATTCTTGGAAAAACTGTTATATTTAAATCAGGAAATGCCACACCCAGAAAACACAGCTTCCCCACGCAGCCAAACCGTAGAGGAAAACAGAGCCCGAGTTAATAAAATGACCAGTGTCAATAAAAACACTACGAACAATTTAACGTTAAAGAGAATCTGATGGATACCGCCTTGGAACATGTAAACTAGGATAAAAGAAAGCCTGAGTCTTTAAAAAAATATCGAACTCTGCTAAGCAAAAATAAGAACAACACTTTTCTATGAATTTGTTCATATGTATGTCTATATATCGCACCCTTCTTTATTTCATGCGAGAGTAAACATAAGTTTGGGATGGATTTAAGGGTTTAGGTGAGAATTATTAAACTGTAAGGTCTTTTTATTTACTATTTTCGCTGATGGTTGAAAAAACAACAACAACTGAAATATGCAAATCAGGAAATGATTCAACCAGAAAACACAGAATCTCCATTCAACCAAACAGTAAAGAGGAAAAGAGAGCATGGGTTAAAACAAGTATCAGAACAGAACAGAACAGAACTTTATTTCACTCAAATCATACAAATATGATGTACGAGTATACAAAACATTTTTTATTCTTTATCAGTATTGTAATATTTTGGAGATTTAACAGAAGAAAATAGTAGATGGGGGGGGGGGGGGGGGGCAAAACAATCATGAAAAAAAGAGAGGGAAAATAACCAAAAATGTAATTTTACAAATGAATGATTTCTTACCAAAAAGGGATATCATTATTAGTAGATGAAGGTGGTTGAAGAGGGTATCAATTTCAAGTAAAACACAACCATCAATTTAACGAAACATAAGGGTACCGCCTTTACCATGTAAAACTGGAATAAAAGAAAGCCTGAAGTCTTCAAAACTTATTATACTCTTCAAAGCAAAAACAACAACACTTTTTCTCTAATGGTTGTATATTCTGCTCGGTTATGCTATTATGTATTGTCATATGGTAAAAGTAAATATCTCTGCGATTCAAAGAATCTGTAAATAATATAGATATTTATGTTTTTACCATAGAAAACGTCAGTTCTCAGACGATTTAATCCTTCAGTGACGTTA
This sequence comes from Corbicula japonica, assembly GCA_038501625.1. NCBI lineage: Eukaryota > Metazoa > Mollusca > Bivalvia > Venerida > Cyrenidae > Corbicula > Corbicula japonica. The sequence goes on from JAZAYU010000021.1 coordinate 7,868,205, forward strand.
AATGACTTTTTATATTATACAGCCTTTAAGGAGCATACAATAGCACTTTATACAAAAAGTATTATATATAAAGATTATTAAATATATATGCATTTTACCGCAGTTCTCAGACAACAACGATATTATTATTCGGTAAAGAATTATTACATGATATAGCCATAAACGAGCAATTTGATTCTAAATATAACAAAAATTGCCTCTCATCTTGTTTGACGGTTAATTTCTTAGAAGCAAAATACTAATTTAATCATAGAAGACATTTAGACGTCATGTCGGAAAATGTGAAACGACTTTAGATAAAAAGGTGAAATATGCATATCAGGAATCGCCACATTCAGAAAAACAGCCTCCCCACACAGTCAAGAAGAAGAGAGGGGGAGAGAGCATGGTTAATAAAATAATCAGTTTCAAAAAAGACACCACTAACAATAAACAAAAATGAGAACCCGAGGGGTTACCGCCTTGGAACGGTCAGTGGCAAATCAAATTGCCACTGGGGGTTTAAACCAGGTTCTAGGGTGCACCAACCTCACACTTGCCCCAACAGGTTCTCATATCACAAAACAAGTACAAGTTGTCTTGGTCAAAAGACTCCAACCCACTTATCTGCTTAACAATGTTGCATGCAAAAGCACACAAACATATAAAACATAAGAAGCTAAGAGCATTGCAAAGCCGAAAGGGGTACTCAGTGATCTTACCGAGACCAGAGCTCCTGGAGTAAAATCAGCAAGAACACGATGACAGGGATAAAAGAAACAAATCGAGTTTCTAGGTTCTTTTAAGAAAAGATTTCCCCAATAACCTTCATAAACTCTTAAACCCCTGCCACCGTCGTGCAACCAAAGAGGTAAGCATAATGATCAACTGTAGAAGGGTTAATCACCAGGCCTGCAGAGCGCTGTAAAATATCATGTTGGTAACCTTTCTTTTTAAATTTACAGATGGTTTTTACGAATAACCGGGAGAAATTAACACTGCCTTTAATCTTTTTAAGTTTATAAATTAAATCTCCATAAAAAACTGGTTGTGAAATACCTTGTTGCAAAAGTGATTTTAAACTGCATTTGTATTTATGAATTAAATCTGGGTATCGGCGATAAAACTTGCAAAAGGTTTTCCTTAATTTGTGATACCGATAACCTTTTTTAAGAGTTTTTCTGTAATGCAAAGATTACGTTCATTGAAGTCATTAACATTGTTGCAAGCTTTTGAAAAGCGAACAAGCTGTGAGATATAAACCCCATAAGATGTTGCACGGGGAACATCGCCGTCTAAAAACGGAAAATTTACTATATTAAAATTAAAATCATCTCTTTTATCATAAATTTTAGTAGTGACATAACCATTTTCAATGGACAGATTTAGATCGAGAAAGTTTGCTTGCTTTTCTGAAGTGTTCGCTTTGTTAAGTTGTAGTTCTTTGGGATAAATCTTATTAACCAGTAATGGAAAATGGTTATTGTCTATATTTAATAAATCATCAAGGTACCTCGAGGTGTTGTTAAAAGCTGTAATTATATCATCTTGATGTTCAGTAGAAAGAGATAACATAAAGTCTCTTTCATAACAGTATAAAACAGATCAGCAACAAGGGGTGCACAATTAGTACCCATTGGGATGCCTATTACTTGTTTATAAATAGAGGTACCGAATCTAACATAAATATTATCCAGTAAGAAAGTTAGCGACTCTATAAGGTCTTGACAAGTCCATAATGTATAATTATCATAAGAACCATCTGTAAAAAATGCCCTATGTTCATTACAAGCGATGAAGGTTTTATTTTCTCTAGCAAACGTTTTTTCAATGAGACTGGTTAGTTTGTCTCTTATTAAATTATGAGGGAGCGAAGTGTATAATGTTGAGAAATCATAAGTAGACAAACAGAACGCCCGAAAATTATTTGATTTAAGCTTTTTCAAAACGTCATTTGAATTTTTAATCGACCAAAATAAATTTTTGCCAGAAGTTTCAAAAACCTTATCACAATACCTAATTACGTGTTCTTTTATAGCTGTAAGACAAGATGTTAAGAGCACGGATAATTTAGTAGTAGTGCAAGAACTAGAGTTAGCAATAAATCTTGCTTTATACGGTGTTTTATGCATTTTAGGTAACCAATACATAGTAGGTACTTTGTCTTGTTTCGGCTCAATACTGATTCTAAATTTTGTAATTTGTAGAGTGTGTGCAGTAACAATATCACTCTCAGATGAAGAAGTCAGTATATAAGCATTAGTGCTGTTCAATTCTTCAGTTTGAATATTAATATAGTGTATTCGTCACACTATAATTACATTATTAGAAGCCTTATCAGCAGGTGTTAAAACAAATCTGTTATGAAAGTCTTGAATTCCTTTTTTCAAATGACGAAAGTTAAAACGAGGTCGAGGTGGTAATAAAGCAATGTTTCTTTCATAAAATGATATACGGGTGTCAATTATTTTGAATATGTGCTTTTTCCAGTTAGAAAGTGCATTAGGCTCGGCATGTTCTCTTTTGCACCATTTATTGCAAAATAAGTTCAAAGACTCAGCAATTTCTGCACGGCATGCATTAAAGTCAATTTTGGATGATATTCTATATTTGGGACCTTTAGAAATTAAATTACGAATTCTAGAGTCTTTGATTAAATTAAGATCACCGGTAACAATATGACCGGCAGGCTTATAGCAATATTTAGAAGTTAAACACTCTAAAGATTTTGGTGTATTTTCAATGATCTGTAAATCCGATGTAATTTTATTGTAATTAAAAATTATATTTCTAGTTGGTTTGTTGTATATATAACAAACCATAGGCGATTCAGTATTCTTAAAATAAATAGGAACAGCCGATTGAACTCTTTTATCTTTAAATATACTAGGAAGGTCAATAAAATCTATTCCTTTATTTAAAAAAGAAATTTTAAGGAAATGTCTTTGATGGTCCGATTCCAAGTCAATATGCGGCCTGAGAACATGCCGAGTATAACACTGAATAAGACTAGCAACCTCGTAAAATGGATGGGTTCTAATGACGATGTCGTCGGCTTCCTCATCCAGTTTCTGCAGACTTGATATAGAAAGAGAAGCCAACCTAGATAGCATAGCGTGTCTGCCAGATTGTTTTAAAATAATATGTAGGTCATGAATAGAACAACGAATACGTGATTTTCTTTTTATGTTTCCATTAGTTCTGCTTCCGTGCGACCTCGATTTTCTTTTACGTATTTCAAGTAATTCAAAGACGTCATAATCAGGATTTTTAGAAATGTTGCCTTCTTGATAAATATTATCATTTAAACCAAGTGGGTAAGGAGTTTGTAATTTTTTAATCCATTTCTGCTCCGAAACGAGCCTGGCCCTGATTTTAAATGCTCTTGAAGCAGTGCTGTCAAATGTAAGTTTTTCTACTGGTTGAACGGAAATATTTTGTAAACGGTGTCCTGAATGCTTAAAGTGTTGGTATAAAAATGTTTTAAATTTGCTGTTGTTTCGAATTTTAGAACAATGTTGTCCAAAACGTGTTTTTAAAGGGCGACCTGTTTGTCCCACATACTGAATACCACAGTTATTAGAATTTCAAGTTAAAACGTAAACAATATTATCAGTTCGTCAGTCTATATCATTATTAATGTTAACTGAGAAAGTTCTGCCGTTAACTGTGGATTTAATGATAGAATTACAATTCAAATAATCACAGCATCTGCACCTCTTAGAATTGCACTTGAAAATAGAAGGATAAGGTCTGCGTCTTCCGTCATTCAATTTATTAGATAAGAGAAGACATTTTTTATAATGCGTTACCATAAAATTTACAAATTGCCTCGTGATTTTTAGACAGTTATGTCATAGGTTACTGGGAATTGACGTTGATAAATATTTATTCTTGCTTTTTCAAAGAAAGCAATATATCATATTCACAGTATGCAATCAATTCTTATAACTAATCATGATTTTCTTTTTTATACTATAGTACCAAATGGTATCTTCCATGAAAGAACTACTAGGCACAATTATATAGTAATGTCATTGGTTACGGGACTTGACGTTGATAAATATTAAATATGTATTCTTGTTTTTTTCAAAGAAAGCAATATATCATATCCACAGAGTGCTAATAACTGTAATGTAAATTGCTAATGAATTAACATGATTTCTTCTTTATAGAATAGTTAAAAAGGCATCTTTCATGAACTTCATAAAATAATTGTATCAATTTTACTGCTTAGATAAAATTTATTTAACTTTATTTAACGAAGATAAGGAAAATGGGCGCGGACTTGCAAGCACAAGAAAAGTCAAATGCTATATAAATAGTCAGAAATAGCAATTTTTAATCAAAATTACTATACGCATTCGAATTTTGGCAGTTTTAATGAATAAACTTAAAGCCTATTATTTAAAAATTTAATAAAAGAAACTAATAAGTTATATTATTTATGTTGAGGGTGTATCCCTGATTTTCTTCATTTGCAATTTATAATAAAAAATAATGATAAAAGTGAAATATGCATACATGTATCGGGAATAGCAACATCCAGGAGGCACAGCCTCCCGACACAGCCAAAAGTAGTAAGAAGAGAGCATCGTTAAACTACTATCAACTTCAAAATAGACGCGTGAAACAATTTACGAAAAGATGGGTTCACGCCTTGGAACGACAACGATCAGTATAAAAGTATAAAGCATGTTATCCGATTAAAAAGGCGAAACAATTTATAATAAGTATGTTTGAGGTTGTATGGATTGATTTTCTAACGTTGCATCTGTGATGGATTGAATCTACTATTGTTTCTATTATCATTAGACGAAGGCGCCGATAAATCTCTGTAAATACAATTGTACATAAAATTGCTTGTGACTTTTGACACCTCGGCTACTTTATTTATCTAAAGGTCTAGACACCATTTATAAATACATGTACAATGAATTAATGGCTCGTAAGGAATAATAAGTGTAAGGAAATATCGCGTTCTGGGACAAGGAATTTTTTTTCCAATGTAATGTTTCAAGCAAATACAGCTGATATAAGTTTAAACATTCCTAAAAATATGTATCCATTAATAACACAGAAATTAAGGCCGGCAGCGGTGATCCGACCTACCACCCCGAACACAATACGTGTAAGAAGAATGAAATAGAGTCGCTCAATACAGAATTCATTGATCGGTTTGCAAATCATTTAAACAATATTTAAACCGTTTCGAGGGAAATGTTGCATATTTGGTAGCTAATAGCAAGTTTTTCCTCCTATTGACCCTATGACCTTGTCGTGAACCTAAATCCCATGGTTTCGTACTTGATCTAGAAATTATTCAGGGAGATAACTTAAAGTCTTTTGATACATGTCTTGTTAAGTGTTGCAACACGGTTTGGTAGCGAACTTGTATTTGAAGTTAATATAAGGCCAGAGTTAATATAAGGGCAGAGTTAAACAAGACACTTATCCAGAAAAAGTTTGGGAACCCTCGGGTTTTCATTTTCGTTAGTTATTTGTGGTGTTAGTTATTTGCTGGCGATAATTTCGGTAATTTGTGTGTCCCCTTTTTGCTTATTGTTCGACTTGTAGGAGGGGGTTGAATTAACTAAAAGTTGATTATTTCACTTGTTTACAGCAGACCACGGTGCAAGTCATTCAGTCTGCATATTGTAATTGTTTTGTTGTCTGTTTTTAATAAAAAATATTATTAAACAATATTCACCTATCATTTGAGCTTATTTGACCGCATGTCTGTTTTTACTTTCTTTAAATTCTTTATGATTAAACATTCCTCTGCCTATATTGCATGCTTTATTTTCTCATTAATATCTATTATTTGAAGTTGTAATTCATCTTTATAAAGGCTGATCTGCGATATTACAGTTCTTTTCGAGACTGAAAGACGAGCCGTTTAATAAAACCATCAATTACATGAAAGATAATCTAGGGACAGTAATTGATGTTTATGTCACAGAATGTATAATGCAAACTGTCAGAAAACAGCGCATTTAAATAAAGCTCTTATACGAATTCCATTTTAAAACCGATATGATACATGTCATATAGCATGTTTATCTAAAAAAATTCCTTTTCAACGTAAATGATTAGTCTAAAAGTTTGACATAGAACAGAACCTTATATCATGCATACACGTTTAAAGTATGATTGACTACAATGTACATGTTGCAATCACATTAAATACAGTTAAAATGTTATTATTTTTTAATCTGGTTAAGCAGAATTAAATTTTTTGGTAGTGTGCTTTAATAGAATATTGATTCTTCTTCATTGTAATTTTATTATATTCAATCAAATAATTTGAAACATCAACATTTATCAAGTGTGCACATATAACTTTTGACTAGTGTATACTTGTTTGCTAATATGAGAACCTGTTTGGGAAAGTGTTAGATTTGTTTACCATAGAACCTGGAATAAAACCCAAGTGAAAAACTGTTTTGCGACTCACCGTTTAAAGGCGAACCCCCTTAGAGCAAATCTTTGTTAAAGTTGGTAACGATCAATAACGTAGGAATAGAATTACTTTCTTTTACAAATTATTGTAGACATAATGGAGAGAGTCAATATGGCGAGGGTAAATACTCGTACAGTGTTGATTAATGTATTTAGGATGTTTTTTTATTGATTTTGGGGTAAAGAAAACTACAGACTTTGGGATCAGTAAACATAATATCAGATTTCCAGTGAAATCATCAAATCATCAAAGAAATTATTGACTTTGTGCTTCTAACCATTACATGGATTTTACTTGTAGTCAGTACATTAAACCTTTTTTTATGGTCATTGATTAGTGGTTAACTTGGTAAAACATGAATTCCATAAAAATGTTGATGTTAAATGCATAGGTAAATGAGTTGCGGTAAACCAGGGGCTGGGCATCCTGGTAAGTTATATGCACTTCCATTACTGCCCATGATCCTGCTAAGTTATATGCACTTCCATTACTGCCCATGATACTGCTAAGTTATATGCACTTCCATTACTGCTCAAGAACCTGCTAAATCAAACCGAGCCTGCAATATTTTCATATTTATGTCGTATTCAGTGGCTATCAAAGTTCCCTTTTCATCTATTTTTATGTTCATTATGTATTTTTTTAAATGTTTTACAAGGTATCTTACGCAGCAAATCTGTTTTCTCTCATTATACACTGGTATATTTTGGGGGGATTTTCAATGTATTGTCTCGTAAAATTTAATAAAGTCCTGTGAAAAGTTATAAAGCTTGAAAAAGCAGACGTTACAAATGAAGATGTATAACTTCCACTATATTTTGGAGACATGGAAAGAGTTAAGTTCTCAAAAAATATTTAAAAACTGCGGAAGATTTCGAAAATTTGATACAATTATATTTTCATTTCCTTCGGCTAGACTAAAATTTGTTCCATGTGAAGACATTTGAATAATCCAAGGTAACTGAAAGAGAACTCTGTTTTCTGAACGGAGGATAGTTTTGATTCTATTACGAATCCCGACTGACGGCTTTTATATTGGATTTTGAATAAACATGATTATTTTCGACCAAAATGTTATAACAAAAGTCTTTTTCTTTTTGTTCCCATTAAATCACTAATTGTGACTTATTAATGTTTTATGGACACTAAAAACAAAATATGTTACTTTTGGGTCGAACATAATTGGAGATTCTTTTATTAGTTGTGTCATAAAGATAGCGGTATGTTTGGCGCCATTTTATTTTTTCATAAACATACAAAGCTGACAGCGTATTGTGCACGAATAAATCATTTTTTACTCAAGCGTTTTCCAATCATTCATCCAATTAGTTAATATAATGGTAAGATAAGATGATATTTTTCTAACAGTAAAAAGAAAACATATGAACCGAGGTGTAGGGGTTGACATTGAAGCGGTTCAGAATGTCATCTCTGAAACCAAAGGACAGCGGTTTTATCTGATACCCAAATAACACGTAACTACTTTTTTACAATAACACATTGCAAGGTTTATCACCAATACACAGATTAAATTTAAAAATACAGCAGCAGTTTTAATTCAATTCTAAAACAAGTTTTGTCTCAAGCAGTGTTTTATGGATAATTGATTTATAAATTCATGAAAGTAATAGGCAAACTCAATTTCTCCGCGTTATTAGTTTAAAACTATATGTAAATTCAGGAAGATAGGCTACCAGCACGATATTTTGCAGCGTTCTACCTAGGTGATAAATACATCTACAGCTGAGGTGGCAGAAGTTTACGATGGAGGTTATGATCGCATCTTATAAAATTTTGAAAAAAAAACGTAGAAGCAGTTTCGTTTTAGTCCTCCCATCGTGACTTTTCTGATTTGACACGTGCTTCGATCTCAATACGGCCACCAAGTACCTAGTCATTTTGCTTGATTAGCTATAGCTTCTGAAGTGTAATGTTCGGGTGCTTCTGCATGCAACCTTGCCGGGTAGACAGTTGGGTATAGTTACCGAGGCAATTTGTACTAGTTTGTTCATATGAGAATCTGTATCGTAGGTTCCCATTTTCTATAATTGTATGAGGTGTCTTTTTAAATGACATAATTATGAACCCATGCTCTCTCAAACTGTTCTCGCTTTCCTTACACTTGACATGTTCGTTTTTAAATAATAGTTTATTACTCAGAAAATTGTTATTGGAACATTTTCAGCGTCTTTCGGTCGGAAATATGAAAATTATGTCCGTATCAGTGTCATTTCCTTCCTCCAGCCATATTAGTGAGATATTCTTTATTGTAATTCCTGTCAGTAAAAACGAGATGTTCGTCAAACGCGGGACCTCCTGCCGACATGGTGAATGACACAGTTTAATCTTAAAACAATAAATATAACGAAATTCATATTTAGTTTTAGTCACTTCGTCTACTCAATATAAAATCGAAAACTTCCTTGTCAAAATTTTTACAAAAATGGGATGTGAATGTAATGTGATGCCTTTTCAACGTCATTAAATTTCTATAGGGCTAATTGTAAAGTGAACTAGATCAATCAAATATGAGATGAAAACAGAACTTAAAAAGCAACCGAATACAAAAAGTATTAAATAATACAGGCTCGAACTAATACAGCCTGTTCATGGAGAATAATGAAAATGCATTTATTACCCATAGCTATATATATATCAACGTTGGATCACCAAAATACAAAGCAAAGTAAGAAGCAAATCAATATGACACCATGATAGGCAATTTTGATATCTTAATCGCACTCAAAAACACAAGTTTACTAGCTATTTGTTTTAATTTTAAGGCAGCTGACAAATTTTTCGCGGACAATCTTCACATATTCTGTTGTTAAAAATGAAATATCTTCTCTCTCTGCACGCTGGTGGGATATACATCCTGTTGCATGCCCGGACCGGGCAACCGTTTTTGTCCTTTACGTTTGCTGCAAAAACAATATTAATGAGACATGTAAAAGATGCACATGTAGCCCACCCTCTTTTTCAACGAGCGTTATAAACTACTGTGGATAATTAGAGTTAAGAAACTCATTTAGTCATTCTTAAAGAACTGCTCTAACTGCATTTTACAGCCAGTTTTCATAACCCTCCCAACCCACCTTGTTTTCTTTATCGTTTATTATTTGTAGTGTCTAATTTGAAATTGATTCTCTCATAAAGTCTCATAAAGTCATGCTCTTTTCCTCTCTACTTTTTGGTTTCATGGAAAGGCTCTTTTATTCTGGTTGGGACAATTCCTGATTTTCTCTAATTAGAATGAACTGTCTGTTTAATTGTTTTATATAAAATATTCTGTCATAGTTCATATTATAGTTAAATAAATGCATTTCTAAGACCGCTGTGCATTACCTTAATTTAAATGAAAACAAATTGGGACTTACCGCATCCAGCTTTAAGAACATGACTGTAAAATTGCAACGGATAAAGACTTACTTGATTTCATGCAATCATGAAGTTTAAAGTAATTAAAGTAATGTAATGTAATGTAATGTAATGTGATACGAAGAATAAGATACTTACCAAAGGCTAGAACAACAAATGCTATGATCAACAAAACTGTCTTCATGTTTACAAAAAAGCTTGATTTTGATTTCCCCACGACTTTAAATACAAAATATTAGCTTTGAGACCAGACAATATCTGGGTTCAAATGATAACAATTGTAAAAAAGAGTATTTCTGGAATAATGCTTCGCTAAGTCCTTTCAATAATACTATTCATGTTTATGTGGCCTGCATCTATTGTGTTTCTTGAAAATCTGTAAAATAAAGGTAGACCGAGTTATCAAAAGACAAACAGAAAGCACCTTTAAATCAACATACTGTCGACAAGTGATAATTAAAATTACAATGTTAAAAGTTGTTTCGGCCTGCACGTGTTGACAATGTAATATATATTCGCCCTTAAAGTATACATACAAAACAACTTATTACATGACATTGTTATTAGTTACAATCTGGTGGGACAATAAATAACAAACAGCTGTTGCGTTTGATTGTACAACATATTTAACTATTAATGAACTGGACATGTTTAACCAATTAACACCAATTAGTATACAATACAGCATAATGTTGAACAATCTTTTACCTCAATATTGCTCAATGTGACAATGGGTATTTTAAAAACTGCCTGTCGCTACAAGTCTAGCTAATTTAGTTGACCATGAATGCCAACATTCGATAACATAAAATAAATAAATAATAAATTATAATTGCACCAATCATTACAAAACTAATTTTGAAAATACATGTAATATTCACACTCACTTAACCTTTTTACCATCATCTACATGTACCAACATGTCACCAAGCCAAATCGAAAGAGATTCAAGTTTTGAAATGACGATCTTGCTCAACTTCTACATTTTAAAAGAAATAAAATCTAGAATATAAAAAAACCCTTTTTCAAGGATGCATATCTCTGGTCGAAATACAGATAGTTCCTCTTACATTTCTTCACAATTTTCAAAATCCGTATAAGTGCGGGTACGAGATGTATTGCTAAATGCATAAACGAGGAGCTTATTGTGAGGTAAAGCACACATTACAGGAAAAGTAACACTCGCACTCAAAAGCATTGGCAAGGAATAATCCCATATATATGCACTTCTTTATGATTGCTGCCGGATCACAAAGTGTGAGGTTGATGCACACGAGAATCTGGGTTTTCTCCCATTCCCAAGTGAAAAAATGTATTATTTCACTTATCGCTTTAAGACGATAACCCCTCGGGTTCTCATTTTCTTCAGTTGTTTGTGGTCTTTATTTTAAAATCGTATCATGAATGTGAACATCCCTGATATGCATATTTTCTTTTTTTTTCTAAAAACAAACTAAGGTCAACATGATTAAATTATTATCGAAACATGCCTTTGTAAGCAAGTACACACTTTTATATTGGTATTATTATACCAATACATAAAAAGGGAGATAAAAACGATACGTCAAATTACAGAGGAATTACGCTGATAAATCTAATAGCAAAAATTTACTCACTTGTTCTTAGAAACCGAAATACCAGATGGGCAGAAAACGAGAATATATTTAATGATGCTCAGTTTGGCTTTAGAGAAAACAGAAGTACGTCAGATTGTGTTTTTATCCTACATAGTATTAAACAAAACATCATTGATAAGGATATGTCTTTATATACTGTTTTTATTGACTATGAAAAGGCTTTTGATACCGTTAATCACGCATCGCTTTTTGAAAGATTAATTGAAACTGGACTAAGCTGTAAAATTGGAAAGTCTATCTCTTTATGAAAAAGTATTGGCAAGTATTAAATTATCAGGTAAAATGTCAGATTTCTTTGAAATCTCAATTGGTGTGAAACAGGTTGAGCCGTTAAGTGCTCTTCTTTTTATACTTTTTATTAATGATATAAGCACAAAAATTGACTTTAGTAATTTAACTGAAAACGATATAAATGAACTGTCAATGTATTTAATGTTGTTTGCAGATGATATTGTGGTATTTACTACGGATGCTTCCTCCCTACAATCGCAGATTGATAGTATATATAAATATTCGAATGACCTTGGACTCAAAATAAATGTTTCTAAAACTAAAATATGTATCTTTGAAAAACGAAAGAAAAGACGTAATATTGACTGGAAAATCAATGGAAATATCATTGAAATAGTAGATCAGTTTTGTTATTTGGGTGTAAGAATGTATTACAATGGAAATTTATCTCATGCAGTCAAAGCTCTATCTGAACAAGGATTAAAAGCAATGTCTAGTTTATCGTTTCTATTTCAAAAACTTAATTTCGACGTGGAAACTTAATGAAGTCGTTTTGATAAAATGGATAAACCTATCTTGACGTATTGCTCAGAAGTGCGGGGAATATATAACTTTAAGGAGGTAGATAAATTGAATTATACATTTTGTAACGGAATTTTAGGTGTCAAAACACAAACCCCAAATTTAGCCGTATTAGGTGAACTGGGTCGATTTTCGTTAAATACAAATTGCAAGGAACGAGCATTAAAGATATTTATCAAAATTAAAAGAAATCCAGGATCAATGTTAAATATTATATTTCAAAAACAATGTGATATTTTAAACACACCAGAACATACTTGTAAAATTTGGGCTCAGTCTGTTAAATCCTTACTTGATGAGATGGGATTTATACTGTATAGTGATGTCTGGTATAATTTCGATAACACAAAAAATTATTTACCTTTTTTTAAACAACGATTACGAGACCAATTTATACAAGAATGGAGAAATGGAATAAATAACATGCCAAAATTGGAGAGCTTTGCGAAATTTAAGACTGAATTTGGAATGGAAAAATATCTATCAAAAATCACGAATGAAAAGTTACAAAAATTATTTAGTAAATTTAGACTAAGCAATCATTCCTTGAACATTGAAACTGGAAGGTATACGGGTACTTCTAGGGAAAACAGAATTTGTAAATGCTGTAATTATAACATGGTAGAAAACGAATATCACTTTTTGTTAATATGCCCCTATTACACGAATATAAGAAACATTTATTTAGGAAGAAATTCTTGGCCAACAATTGATAAGTTTAATAGATTAATGAAATCAAAAAATAAAAGCAATCTTTTCAAAATTACAAAATTTATCGAAAAAGCATTCGATTTGAGAAAAACAATAATAAGCACGCAGGTAACATAAAGAAATAAATTAGCATAATTATAATGTAGCATTGTTATTTTTTGCATATTTTATTAAGTTATTGTTAACTATCTACGTAATAATATTGATAATTATTTTGTTGTTAGAATTATTTTCTAATGATATCTCTGTCATTATTACTATGTCATTTTCTCACGATATTTCTGTGAATGTGTAATTTGCCAAAGGCAATATGGTTGCCGATTTGCAAATAAAAGTTTTGTTGTTGTTGTATATTTTCACTTTCAATTTAATCAGTGCGGGATTCGTAATAATGGTAAGAGAAATAAAAACACTGAAGAAATAAAACTGTGCAGGAAATCTTGTCAGTGCATCTGTAATACCAATCATTCGCAAGTATACATTCTTATGCTTATTTAAAACTGTACTTCTGCTTTTTGGCTTTGTGTGGAGACTACAGATGTTGCGTACATAAATATAAAATGAACGCATGTCGCCTAAAATATGACATTGACCCGCGGCAGTGTTCCGAAATAAAGGTGGTATTTCTTATAGAATTAAAAGCTGTGACATGTGCGCTTGCAATACATATTTATGTGTGTGGCCATACACGAGGTTCCAAATTATGCTTTCCCGTATACAAGTTGAATGTTTAAATCTATTATTATATGTTAAAAATTTGTTTAATGCTTTGATAATTGAATAGTATTTGTGATACAAAATATGTTTTTTAATTCAAGTTTTTGTTAAAAAACGTTTGAAAATCCTTTTTATAATAACGAAATTGCTTTTTTTTTCTATTTCCTTTCTTTTAAAGATTTCCCGATTAGCATATGTGGAATTATTTGCCTCTGGAGAACGTTCGCTTGGCATTTAGTATGCAACTGTATTTATATTTTAGAAATATATCGATGCTGTTTGAAATTATACATTGATACATCAAACATTCCTCTTAATACTCTAAAATTGTTTGCGATTTTCTGTGTACTTAGAATTGAGGCATTTCGAGGCCCCTTTTTAGTGTGCAAAAATTGTCATAACTGGAAATTTATTTCAGTATGGTTCCTATTTCCTTAATTATTCTGTAGAAAGGGTGACTTCCTACGTGTTGACGAACAATATCAGATCATATCTGATACATGCATATTTGTAATCCGTAGTCAAAGCATTTCATTAGCAAAAATGATTAACTATAATTTTAGAAATTCACTACATTTCAAATTTTAGAAAGAAAGCAACAACAAAACATGAAATATGTTTTAAACATGGTTATATGAATTACTTTAGACGCGATTTTCTTAAGAATAATCTTGATTTAAGTGTTTCCGACGATCCACGTATTAATTATTCAAAACCTTTCCCCATTTTAAGCTTAGTTAGGCTCTTTAAGAGCAACTATTTGAGATAAACGAGAGCGCTAAATCCTTCGTTTACACATAAATACTAATTTTACAGTCTGCTATGGCAAATTTTACTGGTGTTCGATGTTTTAAACTCCACTGGGAATAATATTTTCATTTATTCATGTGTTATTAAAACTGTGAAAATTGCGCACATAAAATTCATTTCAAAATGTGAGGATATCTTTATTTATAAGATACCGTTTTAATACAGCCTAATTACGAATTAAGCATATTGACAACCGAATATAAACTCTCCTTTGAAAATCGGATTATGACTTAAAAGTCCGTCAAATTTTGAAAACAAAAAGTACCATTGCAGATTTTAGTGTGTACTTTTTTCATGATTAATACGCCACATTATCAACAATAACACCAGTTTTATATTTATTAAGTACAAACCTCTAATGGGTTTTTACAGCTTCAGAAATACATTTTGAATCACTCTGAAGTCATTCAGAGGATTGTCTTGTCAATTTTACCTAGCATTATTAACGTGAAACAGCGAATCCGTAAATAAATAATAAAGTGGAATTTGATTGTAACGATGACGAATATTCCTGTTTTTGTCTTTCTGTAAATCTGAGTTTAACACGGTTAATTAGCGTTATACGCTGGTAGGTTATATTAAATATGTTGTATTCCAGCAAAATTGATTTTATGAAAATGCTAATTGTTTTCGAAATAAATTCTTACAAAGTATGTAATTCAGGGCGCAACTGTAACAAATAGTCGAAAACGTTAATGAATAATTTAGGAGATGAAACTAAACGCCATGATGGTTCGATGCATTTTTACGCGTTTTTGTTCCGAATTCACCTAACAACGTACTGTATTTACCGTTTTGTTTGTGTTTTTTTTTTAAAGACGCACCTCATAAAATTATAGAAAAAAAACAAAATAGGTTCAAATTAAAAAAAAAATCGTCTGCTTTATAATTAACGTTAATTATTTTAAAAGATCCATGCTTAGTTTTCCAAGTTTAATTTCAATTCATCTCATGTAAGAGAAAATACCTTTTATATTTCGCATACAAACAGAAACCCCCGGCAGGCCTCACACTTACAACCATACGGCAACTGTATATAAACGCAGACGTAGTTTACCAACATCACTCATTCATTCAACTAGACAAGCGACATGGGAAAGGAAATACTTTGTTTTGCAGTCCTCGTGCTGTGTATCGATATGTAATGTGGTTATAATACTTATATTTTATACTTTTTCAATATTTTCTGATATTTACTGTTCTGGAAATGTTAAGCCTTCAATACAGTGTATTACGTTTGTGCATAAATGTAAACCTTAATTAGAAATTGTGACTGCAATATTGTAAAAATGTAATGTAAATGAATCGGCTACAGAAGTAAGGTTACGTATTTACAATAGCAGTTATTTCGTGAAGGGCTCATATGTGGTATGTAAGGTGTGCTTTGTTTGACGAGATGCAGAATTTTAATAACTTTCTTCAAAATTTAAGGCCACCATAATAATACACTCCATGCTTTACTTGTCTGTGTTACGAGGCATAAATCTTAAAGTTATCATATACAATAGCACATTTATAAGGTGTAAATATTGAGTTGTGCTTAACCCAGGGCTAAGCGGCGTGGGCATGAATATGCATTTCCATTGCTGCCTATGAATTGGCGATCAATCAAACCGAGACTGCAATATTTTGAATGTGGTTTTCAACGATCCTTATCATCTATTCGATGGCGGTTATTGCGTTAGATATTGCTTTCTAACATTAAGCATGATCGAGGGTAATAAACAAAACAGGTTTACACGGTTTATGTTGTAGTTGGTTATATTATGCAGATCATTATGTATGAAAGTGCATGGTTAGCAGATGAGCGCAGAACGTTGACGTTCTTCGTTCACGGTGATGGTCAGGTTTGTCGTGGCTGTGACCGATGCTTGTGGCCAGAATGTAAGAAATTTTACTTAACTCTTTTACACGGTATTTGTTTCAGCTTACAGTAGATCACAGCCTGGTGACTGTCCTGCTATTCCATGTCTAGCGATAGAGCATCCAGCTTCATGCAGGACAACGACGTTTTTCATAAACAATGGCCAGGTTTGCCAAGGATGTGACGCTTGTATCGAACAATGTAAGAATTCTTTAAATAGCAAGAACAAGAGCACAGAAATTACTATATATTGTAAAGATGGTGTTTCGGTGTCTTTTGTGCCGAGCAATTTTCTATCGGTGTTATGTTTCATAAACAATGACAAAATTTGCTTAACTGCTTGCGGTTAACCGTTCTATAAACAAGCCATACGCAATTCATAATAATTTTAATGAAATCATAATATTTCAAGGCATCAAAGCACGCAAAGTGGCTGTACCAATTTTCTTGATTTTATCTTATATATACTTCTCTAAACACGAAATAAATAAATTTCGTCTTTAAAGAAGTTGCGTTTCTATTTTTTTTCAATATATAATAATTATTCTAAACGAAAATAGAAACGCAACTTCTTTAAACACATAAGATGTTTCGTGTTAAAAGAAGTTGTGTTTCTAATTTCTTTACGTATATATTTTAACTTTTTAATTGCTGATATCAATGATCACCATTCAAAATGGCTGCCTTTAATAGCATTAAATCAGCAACTTCATGCAGCTATAGTTATGCTTTTTATGGTCCAATTTTCAAAATTCTTTCACTGATGTGAAATATATTTGTAGATTTTTGCACTCGTGTATATTTTTAAATACCAGAAATTTCCCTTTAACCGATGTTTGTTTACTTTCGCAGCGACCCATTTAGATGAAAATGGCTGTCCTCTTCGAGCATGTACCATGCAGTTCATTCCAGACGAATGCAGGAGGGATCGTTACTTCGTTTATAATGGAAGACAAATCTGCAGGGATTGCCCAGAAAGTACTTGTACAATGTAAAGACCGGATAATCGTCAAACCAGCAGAAACAAGAACACTTTTAACATAGTAATGAAGCAAAGTATTATGGTTGTTTTAAATGTCAAAAAATAAACCTTTAACTCGAAAATGTCTCTTACTTATCTTATTCCTATCATTAACTAAGCTAAGTTTAAGATTAATTTTAATACGTTTTTTCATGTACATTATCTATCTTTAGCTCAAGAACAATTGCTGTTTAAAAAGGTGAAATATGCATATCGGGAATGACCACAGCCAGAACAAATATAGATCCAAAAAGTTGAGAGGAAAAAGAGCAATGGTAAATAAAAAGACCAAGACACCACAAACAATTAACGATCATGGAAACTCGAGAAGCTACCGCCTTGGAAGGAACAGTGGAAAAGCAATCTGCAACAAGTAAAAATGTTTTGAAGCTGTTTTACATTATGGAATTTCAACACAGCATAATAAGTTTCAATCTTTTGTTGATAATTTTAGTGTCTTCTTATTCGCCAATCATTTTGCATCTTTAACAGCATGTTTTTTGTAACTTTGAAACCACAAGTTAAATTTTGATGCATGTTCATGCAGTAAGATCAATAGGAATAACCCAGTGTTGATATAGTGGGGACTAGCTTTTAGAAAGTGGGCTGAATAAAAGCAGGATCTCGGGACATGACCCACTCATGCAAGATCTAGTGCAATCTTCTGCAGGCAATTAAAAGTATATATTGGCAAATATGCTATGAATAGCATAAAAAACACTATGGGTGTCTGCTGGTAATTGGCGGCAAGAAAATTCAAGAAATATAGTAAAAAACATTCGGCGCAAAAACCTACAAAAATCGCTTATGTTTGAAAACTTTTGAGAATCAGATAAAGTGAAACTCAGTTAATGATAAGAATTATTCAGTTAGATTAAAAAATGATCTTCACGGTTCATGTCAGAAAATATTACCTATGCCAATAGTTTTCAAAAAACCATATTTTTCATGCTATAACTCGATTTTCTATGCTACTTAAAATGTTACCAAATATTGATAGTTTCAACAATTTGATGTTTATATGATAACCATTATAAGCCCTATATTGCATTTTGTGGACTTCGAGTGTTTGGGAATTTTAATTAATTTTGACGCTAGTCGTATTTTATTGACTTTTTATAGAAAATATGAATTAAGTTATTATAAAAATAAGAATTCCTCGTGCAATCCACGATAATCAGAGAAGTGTAAATAACCATATCTTGTACTATCACCCATCAGGTAAATATTGTTGTAATTATATATTAGTTGAAAAATACTATAAATAGGTAAAATAAAAACAAATTTTATTAGAAGATGTATTCTTTTTATACTATTTAGTATTTAAAGCATAAAGGAAGAATATCAATAAATATATCCGAAATCAAGCTGTTACACTATTTAATCAACAAATACAACCATATTTTTTCTAACTATTGGGTTAAAACCAGTTTTTAACATCTCGTTCAATGTTGCAAATCAGTAATGTCGTAGAATACATTAACCAATGACAATTTCCTCGTGCACTTCAATTCGAATACCGGATATCACCATCGTACAGCCTAAAGAATACGACTTCATTTCGAGGACAGATTGCCTATGATTACTTTTTTCTAATTAATGTTAGAATGACAGTATGATCTATGATAGAATCTAAATAAATGATTTATGATTAAACCGAAATTGAACAAAGAGGCGACCTTAATGATGTTTTTAATGAAAATCGACCTTTCATCCTAGTTACTGCATCGTCTCTTTTGGCGTTGTTTATAGGTGAAAATGGACCAAGGCAAATTTTTAAATATAGTATATAATAGAAACGCTACATAAAAAGGATTGTTGCAAAATATTTTCTTTGCCTACCGACGGATTTTATTAAAAATCCATAAATCCATAAATTTAGAACATCATGTAAAAATATGCACAATTTCCTTGATGATCGCATTTTCATAAATTATAAACCATCACCGTGGAACCTTCATGACAATTCGTCCTTTTATGGATTTAGGCACATGCGCACTAAAACGCGCTGGCATCCTTAAATGAACTGTTTTTACACGCCAAATAATCTTGTTTGTTCTCTTTGAGCAGGCAATAAGCGAATTTCGTGCAGGATAAGTTATCAATGTCGATAACCTACGGAGTAACTGTCTAAATATCATGAGACAATTTCTAGATTGTATGGGACCTCAGGATAAAAACTATGTCTGCTTTTTCAGAAGTCGTTTGTATTTTCTGAACTTTTCTGAATGTGGCGATTCCTGATATGCATATTTCACCTTTTTTTAAAAAGAAAATATCGTAATGATTAAATTATTGGTTTGGTTCTAAGATATCGTCGAGATTTAATCGTATAAAATTCAACTTTAAACAGCATTATAATTTATTTCCAGATCAGGATTAGAAAAAGTGTTGGTTGTAAATGGCTATATCACACAACTCATAATTTAACATCGCTAAAACACATATTAAATAAAAACAATAATAATGATGTGACAGGCAAAACAGGGAAAACAAGGCTATCAGAGCATTACACTACAGGAATGACCTAACGGTGAAAACAGGGAAAACAAGGCTATCAGAGCATTACACTACAGGAATGACCTAACGGTGAAACAAAACAGGGAAAACAAGGCTATCAGAGCATTACACTACAGGAATGACCTAACGGTGAAAACCCTGAAGGAATTATGCCAGATAAATACGGTATATTCGAAGTGATTTGATGAAGTGTTCTGCTTATCAGAAAACAAAGCTAAGTACTTTACTTGAAACAAAACAGAAGTACTGGACAGCAATATGCATTTCCATTAATCAAATCGAGACTTCAATTTATAGGGTTTTTTGTGTTTGGTGGCTTTCAAAGTACACTCAGTCTGTAATTAAGTCTACAGGTAAACACCAGCACATTTCCGAATTATTATGAACTGGACTTTTGGTGTCTTTTAGGTAAAATCATTGTCAAAAACATCTAGTCAAATGCTGAAAGATATAGAATTTTGCTGATTGTATTCAAACAAGGATAGTTATTGGAGAGAAATACCTGAAAAAAAGGATAACTAACTAATGAAAAATACACATGTAAGTTTTCAGAAAAGAAAATCAGGTAACCATCCTAGACTTCAAAAAAAGGAAACGAGCATTCGTAGAGATTCAAAAGAAATGCCACGTAGAAGGATAAACAAATTTTTTCTGCAAAAACATTTTTTAAAAAGCAAAGTTCTTACTATCTCAGACTTCAAAAAAGGAAAAGATTTGAGAGATAGTAGAAGGATGGGAAAAATGAAACATCCAGAAAAAAACTGCTAACTATCCTTGACTTTCTCGAATATCAGAAATCATGTTTCAACGTTCCCTTTTCATCTATTATTTAATGTGCTCTTAGAGAATATTACTTTTTGCTTCGTAATTGCTTCTTAGCGAAATCCTTGTTAATAGATAAAAAAAAATTGGCCGCTGTAAGGTGCGCTAGACCCTTTATATGGTATCCTTATATTTGCTTCTCACTTACTGTCATTGGATGCGCTTATATTGACGCAATGTCAATTATATTTAAAAATGAGAATCAAAACAGACGCTGTTCTCTAAATTATATTTTGAATTATTAGATGTTCCTCATACGAAAGATGTTGCTTTAAAATAAAACAAAAACAAATATACTCATATTAAACTTTGCTGCGATCAAGTTCTTTCTGTTAACTTTATGCACGACAAAGATCAAAATGTTTGGTCCGGGAAATATCCACTTTCCGAATTTCAAGTAGTTTTCAATGAAACCGTTATATATATGCACTTGTTTTTTCCGCTGGAAGCTTCACAATCGATAAATGCACGAGAAGAGTTCCCGAAAGGTTCTTGGCATTGACGTCAAGTCGCATATATAGTGCGTAGCGCCGCGAGGAAGTCCAGATATAAAACTGCCATGACCAAGAAACCAAGTCAAACAGTAGAATCCGTATCCTGTCAACTTGGTGTATTTAACGGGTTCTAAGACATGACAGATTTGAAGCAAATTGGTTGCCATTTATAGGTGAAAATTATCCAAAGTTATTACTTTGATATCGTTATGATTCAGACAATTATCCCAAAATCTGTACTTCTTACTAGTCTAGCATTGACTGTATGGGCAGGCTGTTTTTTCTGAGTTCGGAGTTCGGATATTCCTTAATTCATAATAAACCTTTTTAAGAACACTGGCCATATCCGTAATTATTTTTATTCGATAATACGTCTTAACAGATACTTATTTAGTACCGTGTTCGTATTTATGCTTCCCTGACATATACTGTGAAATAAACCCTTTGAGGCGCGTGCAAAATTAGATGACAATTAAAGATTTCCTTGGCTGCTTTCTTCACTTCGAGGAATATTAACCTAAAGCAATGACAAGCATGTTTGTCACGTCCCTGGCAACTTGAAAATGCAAATTCTCATGAACACATCGGATGGCATTTGCATTAAACATGTTAAATGAATTTAACAAGTCCTATTTTACATTCATAAGGTAACAGTTTTATTAAAGTGGCATTACTTTAAAAAAGAAAAGCGTAAGTTTAAGAAAACAAAAAAAATCAAAAAAAAATTAATGACTTTAATACAGCACACTTCCTGACATACATACTTCTTTACAGTTATAGAAATTCTCTTTTTTAAGTATAACTAACGAAAACAACATATTAATAAGATGTCTTTTAATAAAACAATGCGTAGAATCACATTTCAATAAACAATACTGGACTGATTTCTAGATAATATTTGAATTTCGTTTTTAGAACTCTTCCTGGAATAAAAATGTTATACACACATCATGCACATGTTTTGGAATAGAAATATGCCAGTTTACATGTGAAAGGACATAAATTTGGAATGCGCTACTTTCACAAACATAGTTTTTAATGTCTCCACTATATTGAGTAAAACTAGATTGGAGATCAGTCTCAGATCAAACATCTGATTGGCTAAAATGGCGACCAGTCGCCACTTCTCCAGATTTAGTTTTATAATATTGGGCACAGGCCACGGAAACATGCAATACTTTACGACGTTCCAGTCATCTTTGAAAGAAATATTCCTACGTAGATTTTTTAATAATTATCATTATATATTTTAAATTGTTATTATTAAACAATAATTTACATTACATTGTCCATGTGTCTGTGTTTTCTCATTTTGACTTCTGATAAAGATATTTCACTTTTTCATTTAAATCTAATTACAATTGTAAAATCGTCACTTTATGGTTTGAGTTTTTCAACTGCAACTGCTAAATATTTTGACTTAAATGGTGTAAGAAAAAAAAACAATCTAAGGAGTTATATGACAGTATCTATATTAAGGGCCATTTTTTTACGAATGCTGTTTTCTCGCTCAATCATGAGTAGGTTTACTTTGGTAGAAATGCAACATAGAATTTGCTAGAATTTTACTGTTTCTTAGCTGTGAATAAAATACAATTTACAAAAGTAATTACAGTTATTTTAAAATGTTTATAGTTACTGTAGCAATATCAATATTTTGTTACGACGGTTACTAAAGTTATGTTAGAAACCATGCGTTTATCAAACCTGGAAAATATTATGTAGAACTCGAATACAATTTCCTGTTTGGATATTTTATTTTGATATTTTAAATATAGTGGCGGTCGTGTGGCGGCTGTAAAAAGTGTAAAAAGTCTCCCCGTAAATTCAATCAGTTTTGTTATCTGTTGCGTCTTTTGGAGTTCGTTGAGCACGATACAACTGCCCAAGAACAGACTCACTCAACCGAGCCTTCGATATTTTTACATTTGTCGTGTTCGATGGCTTTTAAATCTCCATTTTCATCTATTTAAATACAGTGGATCAAAAACAAATTCAACACCAGTCAAAACATTCTGTGATACGTATATTTTAAAATAAATTTTAAGCTGACTACAATGTTTTCATAAATGTTAGGCGAACAGAAGTTTGGTCTTCTTAGACAAATAAGACATCACAAACAATAATCGAGATGGAGAACCTTAAAGAAATAAAATAAATATCAATGCAATTTGAACGAATATTTGTCATTTTGGCAGACGTCATGTGACAAGGTATCAAAGGGAGGTTACTGCGTTTGTGTGTGCTGACAGAAATTCAGTATTCTTTACTCATAGGCCATCGTGTTGTTTTTGGATGTCAGTCATATGAATAATGTTGTGAATGCAATCCGAACATGTTTATTTCTAATCTGTAAACGTCAATGAATTAGAAAGCGTGGAATTAATTCAACATAATTTTATGTACGGAATCGTTAGACTTTCGTCATTTAACTTTTAAACACTGTCTTAAATCTAATATGAAAAAATGTGTTTGACATGTAACTGTTTAAAACATCATTCACTCAGAATTGTATTGTGTATATGCCAGAAGCAATGTTTTTTCAATCTTTAATGCAAATAAATGTTGTTACAGTTATTATTGTTTAACATAGCAGTTTAGCAACCGGGCAAGTCGTACTCTAAGCTGACCAGTTTAGATCGAGATCAGCCAGTACATCTGTCTCATCAGATCTGGATCTAAAGTGTTCGTATCCATATCTGAAATAACCAAATGAATCTAAACGCGAACAGTTTTGAAGATGATCGGACGGCATGGATGTACCAGCTAATTTGGATCTAAAACTGTCTATGTAGTCAAGGGTTGAATAAATAAATAAATAAATAAAAATAACTTAATAAATAAATAAAGAGATATTCTGTCGATATGTCGGTTTCACTGTTAACTGTCTACAGTTCAGTAGTTTGTGCAAACGATATATTGCTTTCTTCGAATAAACAATAACCGGATCCTTTGTTGAACAATTGATCAAAGTCAGTTGCGATAACTTATGGCCTAACGGTCTGAACATCACGAGTAAATTTGTGAATTGTATGATATCTCAGGATAAAAGATGTCTGCGATGTCAGAAGTCGATCTGCATTTTCTGATGTGACGCCAAAAATGTCACAATTGATTAAATTGGTATTTCGGATTTGAGATATTTTCCGTCAAAACGAGACGAGAAGCAATTTTATTACACTCATTTCCCCTAAGCCTGTGTCCAGAAAAAGGTTTAGAAAAAAATAAATTGCTACTGTTTGTATTGTGTTTCGTTTAATGAGCCTTCTAAGGCGGTAACCCATTTGGTTCTCATTATCATTAATTGTTTTTGTGTCAAATTTGAAATTGATTCTCTCTCTTTTCCTCTCTACTTTTTGGCTACGTTGGGAGGCTGTATTTTCTGATTGTGGCAATTCCTGAGACGTGTATGCATGTTTAATTTTTTCAACGTCATTTGAATATATTAGATCGTTTTATTTGTAGAACAGTTGCTAACAGATAAATATTTCTTGATCATACAACGGTAGTGCTTTGATGTTTGGAGCTTTGGATGAGTTAGTCAGTCTTTCCTTACCATGTAATAAATAGTTAGAAAGCAGCAGACCTTGTGAAGGCATTTTCGAATCTTGGAAGAAAATAATTGTTTATTGCTTTGCAACTGTAAAAGTGTTGATTAGTCATCCGTACCTTGCAATGTTTACCTCGGCTGTCAATTAGTTTTTAAAATAATTGTCCACTTTGTGTTGTTGTAGTCGTTTTCATTTCCGCACTACAGATTGCTCACTTTCCAATTAGTAATGATAAAATAATAAGAAAATAATTGTACAGTATGTTCTTTCCAAATAAAGTAACAAAAATTGTCAAAAATATGACCAAAAACACCTTTTCTCGTGGCCTTTCCCAAATCATGTTGAATCATGTCAGATACTTACCAACAAGATAAATGCAGCAACTTAGGCTGTATTGACAAAAATAACTGCATTCTGCTTATAAATCTTTAAAATCATTGACAAATCGTTTTACCTCATATCGTTCCAAGGCGGAAACCTCTCGGTTATAATTTTTGTTGTTTGTGGTGTGTATATTGAAACTGATCTGTCTTATAACTCATGCTCACTTTTCGTGTCTACTTATCTCGGGTTTTCATTTTTTTAAATTGTATGTGGTGTGTATTTTGAAACTCTGCATGTTTTACTTTTTAAATCGGAAAATAATTTTCTAGTTCAAATGTTTTATTAATTATGTTTGAAATCTCATCCTTATCATTGCGGATTGAGTCTTCCGCCGTTGCAATTGTGATTGATTGCATCTGTTATTGTTTCTATTATCCTTCGAGCGCTGGGCCAATAAATCCCTGTAAACACAATTGAACATAAAATTGCTGGTGACTTTCGACACATAGACGACTTTATTTATTAGAAGGTCTAGACAACTTTTATATATATATACAACGAAATTGAATAACATATGTACATGTTGTAATAAAGCATAATGCGAGGGAACAACAGCATGACGATAAAAATGCAATTTTGGTAAAAAACTTATCTATATATAATCAGTAAATACATACTTTAATGAAATCAATTTTTCAACAAATACATTATTAAATATTTACACTTCAACTTTGTCCTCTATGATAAAGTCTTATTCATCAAACGGATCATAATTTCTGTTGGTAAACAGTGTGACGTATTATTTTATAAGGCGTGGCTACAGTAGAGCCGTTCATAATTTATTGGACGTTGCACGATGTTTTAACGTATGACGTGGCCGAGCACGCACGTTTTGCTACGAGTAGCTACGAAAAAGCGTGCCGTCATTCACTGCGTCGTCAACGTTGCTGTTCCAACAGCCTTTTGAAAAAGCCGAAATATCACGAATTCTTCTAATAATTTCTGTATTAATGAGAGTATTTATGAGTGAAAATATAAGGATTGAATCAATATTTAATTGTTTTCATGTAGGTATGGGAAACAGTTTGGTTGTTTAAAGTACGCGTGAAGCCACTTTAAACAACCCAACTGTTTTCCATACACAAATGAAAACAATTAAAAATTGATTCAATCCTTAAATTAAAGATGATATCACAAATGGCCTTATAATAGTGTTTATAAATAAGCCTCGACACGCAAAAGATACTTTTAACTAATAATACTAAAAAAAGCATAACGCTAAAGCTCATAAAACAAAAGGACCATTGGCCCACACACATCGTTCCCCTTAACAAGACAACAGTTTTGAATATGAAATATGAGCCCTCAAAACATGTGAAATATGAAAACCAGGAATAGCTTATCTCAGAAACCACAGCCTCCCGACACAGATAAAACGTAGAGACTAAAAAGAGCATGCGTTTATGAAATGATCGTTTAAAAAAAAGAATAACACCAAAAACAAAGTGTATACTGTACTTGTGACGTGAAACGAGAGACGCCCACAATGTCAAACTATTTCTTCATCTGAATTCGAAATATCTCATTATGCTTGTCAACGTTTTGGGCCAAATACGAAATGCATGATGGTTATGGTTGACTTATCATAGACATTTTGATAATGAAAATGTAATACCTGTTATTTGAGAGTTTATTAACCATGCCTTTTTAAAACAAACCCTAGTTAAAAACATATATCGAAATGGAATCACTGACAAGGATTTTTTGTTCAATAATCAAGAAAAATTAAGAAAAACAAAGACGAAATGATCCTTGTAGAAATGTATCTAAAACGGGTGCTGAATAATCTGTAGTCAAATGTGCAAAACTAGTTAATATGGTATTTACCTCAAGACAATTAGAATTTGCAACAAGAAAAAATGCAATACGACGGCGAAAAAAAAACAGGGAATATATAAACGGATCAATCTGAATACGTCGGACGGAAAAGACAAGCAAGTTGAATAGGTCTTCCATAGATGAACACTTTAATATGGAAAACCGCACATTTTCAGACATGCACTTGTGGTGTATTGAATACAATGACAGATAGGCAGACACACAATGAAAAGAACGGGTGATCTATCGAATTCGTCGGTCCTTTGGGAATCAGCACAGGAAAATAACCAGTCAAACTAGCAACAAAATACGTGTTCTTCAGCGTGGATTGAGATCCGCCTAACAAAATAAACATTAAGTCTGGATCTGATAAAGATAAACTCGTATTCCTCACACAAATCACTGCAAGATAGTTACCGGTAATTACAATTTTTTTCTAAACTAAATTATCATGAACGTTTACCTTGTTGTTTCCAGGATCTTATTTTATCAACATATTTCCTCGTTCTCCTCCGCATATTTGACTGTGTTGGAAGGCTGTATTGTAAAAATTTGAAAAAACATTCTCACGATTTATGACAATAAATATATGTGTAACTTAGAACCATTTTTTGAATTAACGATTCCATGCCTATTTACTGTGACAACACTTTTGTATATTTGTGAAGATAGTTAACGACTTTTCTTTACTTATTTTTATTCAGAGTGCTGCTTTGTAATCTTCGAGGAGAATTAACCTAATGAGTTGATTAACTGTGTTTGTCACGTTCCTGGCAACTTAGAAATGCAAATCCTCATTATGCCTCAAATGACATTTAGATTGAACGAATTGAACAATACATCATTTGTCCTTTTTTGCATCAACACAATAGGCGCAATATTGAAGAAGAATTTTCTAAATACTTAAAGCGTTTATTTAGGAAAATATGAGACAAACTAGCTGTGTACAACAATTGGGCCTTCGTGATCAGAGCGTGCGTCCACTACGTCATTAAACATTTGTCAGTTAAATATGAC
This sequence comes from Corbicula japonica, assembly GCA_038501625.1. NCBI lineage: Eukaryota > Metazoa > Mollusca > Bivalvia > Venerida > Cyrenidae > Corbicula > Corbicula japonica. Next base: position 7,896,204 of record JAZAYU010000021.1, read on the forward strand.
TTTTGTTTTACCAAAGTTGCATTGTAAATACAATAAATTGATCAGAATATATTCAGTCCTCTATGTATGAAATTAACCGTGAAGTCAGACAAATGTTAAAAATAGATGGAAAGGAACTTTGAAAGCCACCAAACACTCAATATATTCAAATGAGTCGGTTTGATTGAGCCTGAGCCTTTTCATGGATATTAATGGAAATATATATTACTCAACGGTTCAACGCTACTCAATATTTACACGAGTATATTTGTTTCGTGCTCAACTGCCTTTAAAGATGGTAACTGATTGAATGAACGAGGAGACCACAAACAACGCTAAAGTGGTGTATAATAAGATGGAAAAGAAATATTAAAGCCACCGAGCACAAAATCAATACAGACCACTTTTAACAGATCTTATTCCCTATGAAAAGCCTATTTTAGTTAAGCATCTCTGGAATTAGCAAAGCCATTTTTTTTCATTTGCGGACCATAGGCCGCGGATCATGGGATGGTATTTGTCTGAAAATACCTACTTTTACTTCTATTTCAAGCACTGGGTAAACTTTTGCCTTTGGCTATATTTAATACATCATGAAATACAGCAAGTAATTACCACTTTGAAGATTCTGTGCAAACCGTCATATGAACGCCACTGTTAGGAATGACTCAAAATATTGAGTTGAGCACCACCCGAGGCTAGGCTTAATAAATGATAATGATTCTGCTTCTACGTTGTTTTGAAAAAGATTTCCGTTGTAACCTTTACACTCCTGCAACCTTAAAATTGGCTATGTTGAGAGGCCGTTTATGCTGAAAGTGGCTGTTTCTGATTTACGTATTTAATTTTGTATACTAGATTTTATTATTTAATCTCTCTTCATTAAGGCCAGAGAAAAAAATTAGATTCTCATCCGGATTTTGGGAAAAATGGGCGGGTGGACACTTTTTAATTTCTATTTTTTATTAACGAACTATCTAAGAACAGAAGTAAAACCTTACTTAAAATTTTGAGAAAATGGCATTTATAGTTACCAGAACAATTAGTGTAGGATATTCGTCCATCTTTTCAATTTCTTCCAAATCATCATGATAACAACTTACAGAAGTAACAGGTTAGTGCCTATTCTTGCTTGAAAAGCCATACCAGTCTTTAATAGTGACACTATCACCTTCGGTAAGCTTTAAAATGATGAACATTTTGTTTTTTTATAGTCGACCATGTTTTTTCCATAACCGGGTTAGTCTAAACACCGTTCTGTCCGGAACAGATAATGTTCCGATTTTTTTACCAATAAATTTTTTGGGGGCGGGTGGTTTTGGACAGGGGCGGGCGGGGATGAGAATCTAAAATTTTTTTCTATTGCCTAAAGTATCCGAAATATAAAAGATTACCATTCTTAATTGTTTAAACCTTTGGGAAAATGGCAATAAAAACCTAACAACATCATTTAAAGCACACAAACTTTAATCAGTTGCCTTTTTTCTTTTAATTTCAAGACAGCTCACACACGTCTCGTGGACAATCCTCACAGATCCTGTTATTGAAAATGTAATATCTTCTTTCCATGCAGGCTGTTTCGATATACCTCATGTTGCATGCTCGAACCGGGCAACCGTTTTCATCTTTGATATTGGCTGCAAAAACAGTTACTTGTTTAATATATTATTTTATACAGACGGTATGCCATATACTCGTATTTGGAAAACACTAAATTTCAGGATATGACAATTGGCATTAAATGTTATTTTGGAAATAATAAATTAACAATTTCAATAAAAGACTTGAAGTCATAATCACCCAAAATGAAATTACATGTATTTTGGATATACGAACAACATTCCTTATTCAAATGTGGAATATTATATAACAAACAAAACTTTACAGCCTCTAGATTATTACTATGTGAAAATTGTATGCCTATGTTTGATAATATTAACGCTATTATATTTCAACAATGTATCAGATATTATGAATCACCATATATTAAAAATATTCAAAAATATTAGTTAGAGCTAACGTGCAATTAAAAATCAGGAATGATGCTAAAACCACGGTGATGTTTTCATAACGGAATATTAGCGTAAAAAGGAAAATTTCAAGGAAACATATTATTGCGTTCTTTAACTATGGTTATTACATGTGTTACTAAATATAGTAACAAATGTATGGTGTCAAAACTTATAACCATGTCACCAGCCTCATTATCAAACCAAGGCCCAGGGCTTAAAAGTGATAATGTGATAATGGCCCTGCCAATTTTTGTCTGATTCCAATTATGTTTGTTCTACAGGCAATTGTTTTAATAAGAAATTAAAGAAAAAAAACAGTCAAAATAATGATCATTTGCACATGCGCTTATGAGCTTATTATTGCATAAATAAACAATTTTTGTTAATTTTGTAAAAGAATTGAGATCTTGTTGGCGTATGAATACATCCGTCAGTGAGACAATACTTTGTAAAAAAAAAGTCGGCCATTTTGTTTAAACTGATTTTGGTTTTATAATGTGCAAAGAAAACTGAAATATCAAAAAACATATGAGGGGTGTCTTTTTAGAATTTGAAACAAAAAAATTGCAAAAACCATTAGGAACAGCCGACAAACTTGCCGTCATCCTTGAACAGCTGGTTTTCTGGTAGGAGGCTTCCAATGTGCAAAATCCAGTTTTTGAAAAAAGCTCATTGCTGAATTTCCTTGTCCAAATATACACACAACTTCAAAAGAATATTCTGTGTTGTTGTTTTTGTTGTTTCCTTCTTCTCTTCAGTCAGTTGAAATTCAACACCAGCAACAAAGCCATTTAAGTTTTTATTTAGAAACCGAAATGGCCTAGACGCAGGCATTCAGATTATAAGGATTTCTGATCATCAAGCACGTAAATCCATCAGCACAGACTAAATAATAATTAAGACACACACTTGAGTAATAAAATCCAAAAAAAATGTCCGAAATTGAATGCATTGACATGCCTGAAGGAATATTGATCTCGAAAAATGACGTCAGTGTTGTAAAGGTTATAACGGCTCCTGTTTCAAGCGGATTATAATAATTATAGACTCTCTCATAGTACAAATGGTTTTGTTTTCGGTTAGATGACTTGCAAAAAGAGAAGCATTAGTATATTATACAATTGTCTTACAGTGCCTCCATATTTAGGCGAGACTAAGAAATTAGCGAGGGCGAGGGGCTTTCTGAGAAAGTAGTTCCGTCACTGTCAAATTTTAATACTTTTGCATGATAATATACTACCGGTATATACGATAGACTAACTGGACTCCCTATCAGGGAGTCGACGTACACATGTAATAAACAGGTAAATGAACAGGTTAGCAGTGCCTTTGAATGATAATGGCCCTGCCATGAGATAATGGCCCTCGGGCTAAAGCCCTCGGGCCATTATCAACATGACAGGGCCATTATCATTCAAAGGCACTGCTAACCTGTTCATTAACCTCTAATTATATCATAATGATAATTATTAACATGGGAATTGCATATATTAATATGTTGTCTTTATTATTTATTTACAATCAAACAATAACTTTAAAACAAAAGAACATCAAAGTAAAATGGATACAGGCTTACTTGATTTGATGCAGTCATCGCATAGCTGGCAGACCTGGTCACCCTTCACGGTGAAATACGTTACCCGGCATGTAGGAGGATACTCTATTGCTAAACATGGCACAGCCCGGCAGCCAGTCTGACAATATGCCGACTCTGAAATTAATGTTACACTATTTTCATTTAAATTTAAAGCATGTACTATGAATAACTAGTAAAACGTCATATTTATGTTTTGCGGGTTATTGTGTGGAACATTGTGTGGAACACGGATACGGAAGCTGAAGTAGGTGGGCTGGAATGAATTTCTTAGGGCAACTTTTACATGCTGTTCCATGAGAACCTGGCAGGGAAAGTGTGAGGTCGGTACGTACGTGTAGAAGCTGGCTGAAACCTTATGTTGGGAATGTTTTTAAATTGACTGTTTCAGTGCTACCTAAACCCCTCATGCATCATAGTATTTTGTGTCTCTTGAAAATTACACTATAACAATATTGTATAAACCCAATAGTGTAAACTTATGCTACCTTTCTATATATTATTCTACCGTCTAACGCAGACTATGTTCTTTGATTTAGCTTGGTTTTGTTTGTTTAGTGTTTTAACATATTGTTAACATCTCTTATAAATATTCGTATTAGTATTTATCTATAGTTAAATAAAATATATATAAGTTATCATTTTTATTGTAATTTTGAAGCGAATTGAGATAAATACAAAAATTCCTATTAAAAGAAAATTACTATCTATTTTTATAAACTTACCAAATACAAGCACGGCTAATGCAACTGTCAGCAATATAATCCTCATGATAACATAGAATCTTGATAATGGTTTGTTTGCTGCTTATAACATAAAAAGTCGACTCTGAGGCCCTGCTAGGTTTTATATTCCAAACGTTTGAACTTGTAAAGCGGTATTTATTTATTAAAGAAATTACGCTCCCTCGTAACCATTGATATGGTAATTTATATGGCATGTTAATGAAACTTAATGAAAACTAAATTGATTTCCAAATATCATTACAGTGAATAAAATTAAATCATCTTTTAAGTTATCAAACAACAACCAAATTAAAACATGAGGCACCTTTAACTAAAACATATTGTAAATACGTTAACTACACTATACATCATCTGTTAGTTTAACAATTTTGCCTAGAAGATAAAAGTTAGTTCAGTCCACATGTGCCTACCATGATATATAGTATGCCCTCACCATAACAGATTATTTTTTGGCACAGTTAATTACATTTTATATCAAAATATCACATCTGTTACGTTTTGAGTGTTTTAACACACGGACATGTTATATCAATTATTTTATAATGTATATATTAGCACTTATGTATATACTTGCACTATCGGTTTGTTAAATAAATTGTTTTATGAAATATTAATCCAACAAAGAAACTAGAATTTATGCCAAAGATTACCGAATACGTGTTTTTTCAAACACGCACACTTCGATACGGTTTAATGTCGCGTAACTAATTCTGTTGTTACTTTACAGAAAGTTGAGTTGACGCCGACAAGCTAGATAAATACAGAAGTTGAACTGTGTGAATCAAATGGCATTTGTTCAGTGCAATGTTAATCTTAAAAACACATTTTTTTAAAACAGGGTTATCGGTATCACAAATTAAGGTAAATCTTGCAGTTTAAAAAAGTAATATCATATATGCATATCAGGAATCGCCACACTCGTTAAACACAGCCTTCCAGCAGAGAAAAAGAAGAGAGGAAGAGAGAGAGAGCATGTTTGTTAAAAGTATGTCAATTCAAAAAGGACGCCAGAAACAATTAACGAAAAAGAGAACCTTTGGGGATACCGCATTGGAACGGTGAAATCACTATTGTAACAAGATATTTCACAGCCAGTTTTTATGGAGATTTAATTTAGAAACTTCAGAAACTTAAAGACAATGTTAATTTCTCCCGGTTATTCGTAAAAACTTTCTGTAAATTGAAAAAAAGAAAGGTTACAAACATGATATTCTACAGCGCTCTGCAGGCCTTTTGACTGTTGACTACTTACCTCTTTGGTTGCATGACGGTGGCAGGGGTTAAAGTGTTTATAAAGATAAATAGGGAATTTTTTTTAAAGAACATAAAAGCTCGATTTGTTTTGTTTTTTATCCCTGTCATCGTGTTCTTGCTAATTTGACCAGGTACTCTGTTCTTTGTAAGATCATTGAGTACCCTCCCCTTTGTCTTTGCAATGCTGTTAGCTTCTTATGTTTTATATGTTTGTGAGCTTTTGCATGCAACATTGTTGAGTTGATAGGTGGGTTGCAGTTAGTTCACCAAGACAACTTGTACTGTTTTGTGATATGAGAATCTGTTGGGGCAAGTGTGAGGTTGTCAAAGCAGCAAAAAGAAGAGAGGAAAAGAGAGCATTTTTTTAATAAGTATGTTAATTCAAATAAGACCCAAAAATAATTAACGACAAATAGAACCATTGGGGTTACTGCCTTGGAACGGTCAGTGGCAATACAAATTGCAACTGGGGGCTTAACCAGGTTCTAGGGTGCACCAACCTCACACTTGCCCCAACAGGTTCTCAAGGACCAGATAATTGTTGTTTCTTTTTTGCACTACTTGTCATTTATCAACGTACGTAGTATATAGGTCTTTTGGACTTACATCAAGGTTTTCAAAATTTGATGTAAATTCTATATGGTGAATAGAGTACTGCCACAAAGAACCCGCATATTCCAATGTCCCTTTGATGGGTCGTACGTACAGTTAAACATTCTTTATGCATATCTCCCCATCTGAATATAAGACGAAAATGCTGGATTTAAGGCATTAATGATTGTAACATTTACGTTAGTTAAATCACGCTACAACTCCGACTGCAGAAATCTGTTTTAGCTCTTTATAAAGGACCACCAAGTGAAACATGCATATCAGGAATTGCTTGCTACACCCAGAATGCACTGCCTCTCCGCACAACAAAAGTAAAGAGGGTTTATAAAATGATAATTTTTAAATAAGACACAACAATTAGCGAAAAAGAAAACAGGCGGTGGTACCACATTGGAACTGTATGTGGCAAAATATGCCACTGTAGTTTAAACCAGGTCAAACAATGACGTTACATCGACAAGAGCCCCCTAGAGTCAAATTATCAAGAACAGATCGTATTTCTAGGTTCTGTCACAAGATTTTCCAATAAAAAATTTGAAACTCTTAAACTTCTGCCGCCGTCGTGCAAAGAGGTAAGCATAACTATAGATGGGTTAATAACCAACCTTTCCATATGCTTTATAATACCGTGTTCTTTTTAAATTTACAAATTGGTTTTCATACAAAGACAGCGACGCATTGATATAGTTTCAGCAAGAAATAAGCTTACTTAATTTCGGACAGAAAATAAGCCTAATGAATTGATCAGCATGTTTGTCACGTCTAAAGGAACTTGGAAATGTAAATTATCATAAATACCTTAAATTTAATTTGCATTAATCGAATCGAACAAAAACAACACGTCATTTCGTCATCGATGCATTGAAAGAACTGCAATATTAAAGAGGCATTCCTTAAATATTTAAGACGCATGTTTTCAAAGAAAAATTCTATTAAACGTTATATGAGCAATATTTCTTCAAATTGTTATTGCTTCATTGTGATAACAGTCATGTCTTTAAAATTGTTGGTGAGCTTAACCCGGGTTGAGGTGTTTTTTGTCAACTATTTTTTTATCGTTAACAATAACTAGACAGTAACTAACCTAAACTTTTAGAAACAAAATATCAGGAAATAAATACAAAAATATCAAGGTTTGTGGATGTTTAATCTGACTGATAAATGTTTGAAAACGAAAATTATTTTTACAAATTGTCAGCATATAACAATTCATCCAGGAGAAACCACGATTGATATTATTTTAGAAATGATCCAACGAAGGCTAATATCATGGTGTTTTGTTTGAAAAATAGTATATTTATAAAATATGAAAAGCAACCTTTCAGAACTCTACCTTATTCAATGTTATAGTCTTTATCAGTATTGTTTGCGTTTTGTCTCAAGAATGTCCATTAGCTTAATTCTAAAACACACAAAGTATAAGGCATTTCACCCCTAAAAAAAAGATTAGAAAAAAGCCTATAAAATGTTTAAAAACAAGAGAAAATACAAGCCCCTCGACGGCAACTGGATAGTTACCTAGTGTTAATTGTTCTGGCCTGAAAATCAATAGTGGTCGTGCTTATGTTTTGACGAACTTAAAACCAAATGCCATTTGTTGTCTCATTAATTCTCTGAGAGTTTTGTGTTGCAATTCACCGTGAACTTGACCTACTGACTTCAAAAACAAATGAACTATCATACATATGATATGACGAAGAATTGTCCATACCAAATCCGAGAACCAGAGGTGAAATTGTTGTGTAGTTACTCGGCAATCCTTTGTTTTCATTGTGACTGTGACCTTGAACATTTACCTACTGACTTCATAATTAATAGTGGCCATCAACATTAGAACACGATGACAGGGATAAAAGCAACAAATTGAGCTTTTAGGTTCTTTTAAGAAAAGATTTCCCTATCAACCTTCATAAACCCTTAAAACCCTGCTACCGTCGTGCAACCAAAGAGGTAAGCATAATGATCAACTGTAGATGGGTTAATCAACAGGCCTGCAGAGCGCTGTAAAATCTCATGTTGGTAACCTTTCTTTTTACATTTACAGATGTTTTTACGAATAACCGGGAGAAATTAACATTGCCTTTTATCTTCTTAAGTTTATAAATTAAATCTCCATAAAAAGCTGGCTGTGAAATACCTTGTTGCAATAGTGATTTTGAACTGCACCCGTATTTATAAATTAGATCTGGGTATCGGCGATAAAACTTGCAAAAGGTTTTTCCTTAATTCGTGATACCGATAACCTTGTTTTAAAAGTTTTTCTGTAATGCAAAGATTACGTTCATTGAAATCATTCAAAAACAAAGAATACGTGGCTAGTACTGGATCCCAGTCATGGCATGAAATGCTCAAGATCATACAGGGTTACAATATTCATAAGAACTCTATTCCAAAGGTTAATACTATGAGGAAAAATGAAAAACGTATGATAATCTGAGGTGACCTGAACGTGTGTAAAGCTAAGGGAATGCATAAGCCTGGTTTGTCTGTACTTGTAGAAAGCAAGGAAGGTTTATTGCTATGAAGCGATGGTATATTTTATAAAACATTGTAAGTCTACCATCAAGCCTTCGATGTTCTACGCACCTCCAGCCCAGTTCCTCCTGCACAGCTGTACATGTAACACTGGAAAGAGGAGAGTACGTACCCATCTAATTGCCCACCTCTGTGGTTCATTACACATGGATGAGAGCAAAGGAAGCGGTTTGTATTCTCAATGCAATATTTGTTGGTATATTTTATATCATGATTTGTATGTTTGGATCCTTTGTAAGGAATTTTATATCAATTCGGATGTTACTTTGAATAACTTTCGAAATCAGTGTTAGTTCTGCTTTTTTCTGGTAATTTGGTAGTACCCAATTGTCAGTGAATTTAAACAGCTTTCTCATCATCAATCAATACTCATTTTGTAATTGTTATATGTTTATTTTACTTATGTTATCATTTTACTATTATTTTAAACACATTTCCACTTTCTTTGATTATATGTTTATGGTGCTTTTGCAGATCGGCGCAAATGTGCAGAGAGGGGACAGAGAGCAACTTATTTGTCTGGTGTCCTTGAATATGAGAAGGTAATTTTATCTTTAACAAAATATAAAACTTTTGATTTTGAAATTGATGGAGATTTATGGTAATTTTGTGTCGCCTAGCTAGTAGACACATACGGATCTTAGTGTATACTTGTAATGGCACTGTTGTTCGGTAGCCCTGCAATTATATAGGTAGCTTAACATTGATGTGCATGTCCTATTAACCTTATTACCGAAATTAATCATCTTCATGAAGAAAGTCAACTGTGACAACAGAAATTGCAACTCCTGTTTGACTTTTTTAATTTATGCTCCTTACAAATGTCTGCAATATGAAACTTCATGTTGTGAATAATTTTGATAGTAATTGTCCTATAACATTGTAACATACTAGTTGGAATATAATAGCATCTTCTGGTTTTTGTTTTATTGAATTTGTTTTATAGTACTTGTTTAAAGTTTTCAAATGATTTATTTTTATATGAAGCACAAAGTGTGTTGACCAGCTGGCAAAAGACTGTTTCAACGAAATCTCAGAGGTAAGAAAGTGTTGTTGATGATACATGTATTATTTGCTAAGCTGGATTTATTAAACTGATTTCGTTATTACATTTGGAAAATAGAAATTTTAAATTCAACAAATTATTAAATGATGAAAAAACTTAATGCATGATTTCAACTTTGTCCGTTATTTAATTTTGTGAAAATTATAATCTTTATGAATTTCTTTTAGCAAGAGTAGCTCATTGAGAGGTTTTAAACATAACATAATGTTAAAAATACTTTGATTTTTTTCAGTGTTGTAGCCATATTAAGGTTTTAGAACAGTAATATTTCCGCCGAACATCGACTTTTACCGTCACAATTCGTGTTTTCCGAACGCAGATTCGTACGTTTCCGGTTGAAACTATTTTTCGAAAACGGAGTGTACTCTTTTGTTTTTTCCCGTGATTATGACGTCCTAAAAAACTATCTTAAATAATAACAAATGCGGAAATGAAATTAGGGTAATGTAAATAAATATTTTCATACACAATTATAAAAATAAGACTGTAGACGAACAACTCTAAGCAATAAATACAGGTTACATAAAATTGGCGCGAATTCGATGAATCCTCTGTGGCGCAATGTTAGCGCTCAGGGGCCAGTATCTCGAAAAAATGTTCGTATCGTAAGTTAAGGTATGAGTTACGAAATCGCTACGAAGGCGCTAAGGTATCGTTACACGGGTATCTCGAAACACCACTTAGCGTTCTCGTAACGCGTCCCGAAGTTACGAATTCGTAACAAGGCATATAATGACGTAACTGACATGTGAAATATTGGCATATAGTAAAACTTTCAGAGCAAAATGTTTATTTATTCAACGATCCTTCTTACTGAGCCAAAATTATCTTCTTTGTGGATTATTTGGGGCCAGTGCAAACCACATACTTTGTGCAAAATGTCATTAATATTTTAAATCTATGGTATATTGTAAGACATTGTCTGTTTCAAATTCAAAACATGAAAAGAAAAAAAAATTAACAAATAAAGTGGTCGTATTGCATAAAGACACTTATCATCTCTGAGACTAATGAAAAGCGATTAAAAATTAAAAAAACGACCCGAAGTTAAAAGTTTGAGTCCCGTTGACTTTTAGATTGACATCCACTTGACAACTTACTGAAAACAAACAAACACAATACAGTCCAACCTGTGCTAACGACCACCTGTAAACAAAGACCAAATGTGGACCGGAGGCAATTTATTACTTCTATTCTAACAACAATCGTAAATTTAATCGCCATTGCTTCAATCCATTATCTTTGGAGAATTTTAGCGGTCGTGTAGGAATCCATGATAATTTTGATAAAGGTATTTATCAACAGTTAAAAAAAAGAGAATTATCAATAACTGTTATAAAAATTCATCACGAGTGTATAAGATTATAGTTTTTTTGTGTTAATCTAGGTTTTACCAATTGTTAAAATCCTAATTTGTTGTTGTTGTTTTTCAATTGAAAGCAATAACAATAATTTTAAAAGATTGGCAAGGCAGCAATTCAGACGACAGTTTTATTTATTCTGCGTAGGTTTGCACCGCACAAAGACCATTTTCGTAAAAAGTAGATATACCGTTTATCGTATGTCATAAACGTATATCGCTTTATCGTGCATCTTCTACGTATATCGTGCGTCCGTCTATCATCTATCGTGCGTCCGTATATCACTTGTCGCGTGTATCGTTTGTAACCTTATACGTTCGCGGTACTCTACCCGCTTCACATTGTCTCAATGCATGACACGGTGCGTACCGGTAATTTGAAGCAGGTAGACCAGGATGAACCGGGAAGATTCGTGAAGCCTTGTGCCTTACGCGGGGAAAACCCGCAATGAATCGGGATGAATGAATTTCAAATATAAAATCATGGTTTAAATACGGCTTCCGTAGTTGATTCGGCATCCACCGGCTTTCAACGTAGCCATATCCAGACTCCATCGTCACCTAATCGGAATTTACCCGCTGCTACCGTGCCAAACCGTAGTTCGACCAGCACGAGTCTTGGCTACGTTGGCTCTCCCCAGAGACACCGTGGCCAAACCGGGAGTCATCGTTTCTCCAACTTGGACAGAGGACATGTCGGTTTAATACAGTTTGACCCTGTGGATTTCGGGTGGAGACGGATCATGCCGTAAGAGCTTCGGTAATGCACAGGCTCTCTCCGAAATAAGCCGGCATTTGGTTTGCTCCCGGGGAGTCCCGGTTGTATTAAAATTTTAAACATCACCGGGCCCACTGCCCGGTTATCGCCGGTTCAATACGGTTTATTCCGATTCAATACGAGTTTTATCGCCGTCGCTACGATTGTTGTGCCGGTTGACCCCGGTGTCCGAACCGGGACGCACCGGGGCTGTATAAAGGGACAGTGTTTTGTAACCAGGCTATACGAGTACATTGAATATTGAGTTGTGCTCAACCCGTGGCTAGACAGCATGGGGAGTAATATACATTTCCATTACTGCCAATGTACTGGCTCAATCAAACCGAGTTTGCAATATTTTCATATTTGTCGTATTTGGTGGCTTTCAAACTTTCATTTTCATCTATAAGGAACATTAAAAAAATAAATAAATATTGAGAAAGTACTCCTGAGAATATGATGAATTTGCTCAGTTTATTAAGTTACGAGAACGTTAAGGGGTCGATTTTTTTTACCGTATGTTACGACCACGTTTACGAATCTTCGCAACTTGTGAATTCTTCGAGATAGAGGAAAATTTGGCTACAAATGTCGTAAGATGACGTTACGACTAATTTTACACTTACGATAGCTTCGAGATACTGGCCCCAGGTCTCGTCATTTTTACGGACCCGGATCAATCCTCAGAAGAGGAACTTTCTTTTCCTTTTTCTTCTTTTTTATTAATTATTATCATGAGGTAATATTTTGGAAATCATTAGTTTTAAAATTCGGAAATACATGTTATTATTCTTCATTTTCATTTATTTGCCATGAAAACTGATATTTTAATGATTATATTACAAAATACTGACTCCTTTCATATACAGCAACAAAATCACGATGTGAAACTAAAATGATTGTGGAATCTGTATTTTCATTTAGGAAAATGTTTTTATGTTATTGTTTCTATACTTGAACAGGATTTTTGTGATACTTTTCTCATTAAAGTACTTTTATGTGTTTGCACGATGATTTTTTCGTATAAAAGGATGCTTTGGTTGCTTTTGTTACGGTTGCCAAAATTACTTTTTTGAATTAAAATTTTAACCAGCATAGCTGATTGCTTGCGTATTACTTTTACAGAGAAAAACGCCACGATGTTATGAACACAGATGACCCTCTTCTTTTTCACACCTGGTAATATAACTCAAATTTGCTATTTCAGGAAAACTCCAATGGGAATTTATAAATTATATTCAATAATGAAGATGAGGAAAAAAGCTGGACTGGAGGCACCTAATATAACGCCATACTGTACTGGTTTTTGCATTATTATTGTAAATCATTTTAAGAAGCAGCATTACCCAGCTGTTGTTGTCTGGCTAACCAATTAAAACTAAGTGAATAACCCATTCTCTCCCATTTTCTTTTATTAAAAATGAGGATATTCCTGAGCTGTGATTGTCATGAAAACACTACAAATGAATTTGTAACGAATGTTAAAAAATCAGACGATTGGGGATTTATAAATGTACAGCCTAGAATACCTTGAAAATGTTTTGATTTATTAAAAAAACAGTTAAATGCAAGGCAGATGAATAAAATTCATTTCCATAACTGCCCATGAACAGGCTCAAAATGGGCCAGCAATATTTTCATATTTGTCGTGTTCGGTGGCTTTCAGAGTTATTTGTTTTATCTATTTATTATTCAGCGCAATAGAAGCATAGATGTATAGAAGTTCAGTGATGCCCGGGTTCCGGACCCAAGGAAGTGAACAGCCCGAACAACTTATGCAAACTCAATAATCAGCAGTGCAGACAAATTTCAGACATCTTTTCCAGCAGGCCGTCAATACATAACTCTGTTTTAATGAGCATGGTCAGGAACAAAACGCAAGGTGAACAAATACAAATGATAGTCAACATACCTTAAAATTAAGTTTCATTATTGTGGCTCTCATAGTTTTTTTAGTTAGGCGCGACACAAGATTACATGCTGAATGAATTATACTGAAATACATAATGGGTCATAACTGGTTTAATTAAATTAATGTGGCCAGAAACAAAACGCAAAATTTACAACTACCCATGATGTTCAACATACATGTAAAGTCTCGTGATTTTTATGTCTTTAAAGATCTACATTTTGAGCTACATGCGACCCAAGTTTAGGACGGACGGACGAACGGACTGATTAGCGGACGGACAAGGGAAAACCGATATGCTCCTATCTTTCAAAGTGCAGGCATAAAAAAACGACGATTGTCAAAATATCCAACCTATCAAAATTCACATATGTAATATTTAAGCCAATAGCTTTTTTAAGATTTAAATTCTATTTTTAGAAAACTGTCCACATGTATTTTTAGGAATGCGAAGACAATTTCGAATCAATAATAATATTAATTGTGATATAAGCAGTTTCAGTGGTTAAAAACTTAAAATTATATTTTCTTAATGAAATTTTCGCAATGTTTTTTAAAATATAAGGAACACAGGTACTTGAAACAAACTATTTTTAATGTTCTATATGGGCTATAAACTATAATAAGACTAAAGGTAGACAACGGCTGCTATGCATGTCCATACAATTTGCTGAGAACAATTTTAATTCCACACAATGTGCCATCAAAACCAAAGTTTTTCACATAGATCATGTATCTTTCTTATAGGAAATATCATCCAAAGTCTTCCTATATATCACAATGGTCCGAAAAATCCGAAAGTTTCCTCAAAATAGCCACAAACTTTCAACTTGTCAAAAACGACGTCCAACAATCTCACTATGAAAATCGCTAACCGCTCTTGTTTCTGGGAAAATGAACACATTTCGCGCTGATTTTTTATGATTGGCAATTGCTTAACACAAAAATAAGTTTCGGATAAAAGACATCTGACAAACATACATGATAATGTACCTTCAATACACTAGTTTTTTTCCTGCGAATTATGTCAAAAGTTTCTGAGGTCGGCCATGACATTACGCTGCAGAGACTGTTTCGGGGCGAATACCAGGTAAGGTACTGATTGGCTGTCAGGGTACGTTCGGATTATCTTAGTTGTTTAAATTTTATAATCCTCCAATCAGCGATCAGCTTTTCTTCTGCCCTCTTCCCGATACAAAATGGCAGCGAGACTGGATTTGTGAATGATATTGTGTAAAACAAACTAGTGTATTGAAGGTACGTTATCATATATGTTTGTCAGATGTCTTTTATCCGAAACTTATTTGTGTTAAGCAATTGCCAAACATAAAAAATTAGCGCGAAATGTGTTCATTTACGCAGAAAAACGAGCGGTTAGTTTCAAGTACGTGTGATTAGGAACTTTATTCCTATAATTCTTACGCATCATTGAACGATTTACCAAGTAAGTGAATTGATTAACTAATAAAAAAATTTTCAACCACTAAGCCGGTTAGTGTTTATTAATGAGCATTTACATATTCAATAATTTGAATATAAAACAGGTCCAAGATAAGGAAAAGATAAGAGCGAAGAATGCATGTCAGGTCAAAAATCAATTATTTAATGGTCATAACCTCAAAACTAGCAGGTTATCACACCGAGCCCAGATACATGTACTATGACAGGTCCTAAAAATACAGATTAAATTTGATAAAGATCAAATTACTTGAGCTAGACACGTTTTAAGTGTGCTGTTTGAAAATTACAAGCTGTATTTGCTACGTAAACTTAAATTATAACAGGTTTTAACCTCAGAAGTAATAAAGCTATTCAGATAATTAACGAAATAGACCGAGATAATAAGGCCGTTAGTGCCACAATATAAATATTGCTTGCCATATTGGCATGTCTTGGTTCGTACAAATGTTTTGTTTTTTCATGAAATTAGTAAAAGTTTATTTGGTAAGGTAGTTTAAAGTGTAGAACAATCATAAGTCTATGTATAGGTTATAGTTTATTTTGAGGCTTGTATGAAAAATTAATAATTTCAACCATTATAGAGGGATATAATTTGCATTGTTAAAATTTTATTTGGAATTTTAAAAGACCAACATGATTTATATCTAGCTGTTGCATTAACTTTTAACTCACAATTTTCTATTAAAAGTTCCTTTTCTTTTGAAAAGACAAGATATAAGGCATTGAGATGTGTATGTAGTTAATTATCTTAGTTGTGGACCTCAAGTTCTATGTAGCTTAGGTCTCAACAATTATATACTCAGAAAAAAGTTAGTAAATGGATATACACGGCATTTCCAAGCGAAACTGGAGGGTAATCAATGACCTAACTGAGATCAGAGGACCGGAGTTAAACCAGTTATAACACTAATAAAGGAATGATAAAGCTGGTCTTAAAACTGGCCAAATTATGGTAATTTTAGAAGCACTTATAATACATATGTGTGGTGCTGAACGACCTTCAAATACGCAGCTGATAACAACATATATGATGTGTCTATCATAAAATTTCTATTCGTTGTCGTCCCCATAATAAATTTTAGGTAAGAGTACAATGTGCTGTGACGCTTGATCACCAATTCATGATGAGCAAGATAATGCAAATATATTGTTTTCAGAAATAGTGCATTCGTTTGCGAGCAGCTGGTGATGGTGAAATAAGAGCGCGCTGACCAATTGAATATTTCGCCATCGTGTCACACATCTCCGCTTAACAAGGGCTGAAATGAGCAGGTGTACTTTAAAGAGGAAAAAAACGTTTCAAACTGCATACCATACGACTGCACTTTATGTGAATGAACGTTGTGACTAGTGAAACACTAGTAATTCTAATGAATGCGGCATGAGAACGGAACGCTTTGCCGGCGCCTCATATTGATATGTGTAAGAATTTCCAAGCGCACGAGGAATCCTGCTGTCATTGAGTGGAAATCTGACAGCTGTAAGATATCAAAACGACCGTAAATTTCCGTTTGTCATTTCCCATTTGCAACAAAATCGATGTATGCAGTTAAACTACCAACAATTTCAATTCAACTATAACATGATTGTTTATGATCTGATACCAGATTTGTATTATTTCATCAGATTTCAAAATAACGTGTCGCAAATATTCACTACAACATCGTAGATGTGTTATGCAGTCCAAAGTCCATATTCTAGCCCATATAAACTCCTTATGTTTCAAATCCAGAGAGAACTTTGAAGTAAGATTTTAAAATTAATGTGGCAAAACGTTCATCACCAGAGGAAATTGTGTCTGGGAACAAACTCTAGCAGATGCGATCAAGGATTAGACCCTTGGGGACATAATCTTCTCAGTAAATGAAAACTTCAGATGTCTGCCTGATAAAACGAAATTTGCAGACTTGGGTAATAATTCTGTAATTTTGTTTAGGAAGTCTTTAACCAGGTTTTTTACAAACCATCCAGCTACCAAATAATCTCCACATAAAGAAAACATGGATGTTATAGGGGATATTTGTTTGTTTCAGTGAAATATCGATTTTATTTCAAGAGTGAACTCCAGAAACTGATATTTTCACGTATGTTTCACTGACACCTACACATTTTTTTATTTTATGTTTTCTTGACAAAGTAATCGGTAAAGAACTGGAAACTCGGTGTTTCGTTTCTTGTTACCTGTGGAGTGCCCCAAAATAATAGCCGCTTAACTTCCAATCATAACTGATGAAACAATAGTTCTAACTGACAGAAAATAGTTCTAAAATTCATATCAGATTTAAGTTTTTCAAACAGCAAATTTATCACTATTATGAAAAGAAACGGAAAAACAATGATTTTAATGTTGCCAATGTGTTTAATGTATACTAAGTAATTTATATTCCACGTATTCTTGTGTGGTTAATCCGTAAGTTTGTTAATTCTAATACATTCGAATTCAGCAACATGTACGATAAAGCATTTTTAAACAAGTGTCAACTTCACAATCATTTTGCCGTAAAATCTTCATATTTGGTCACACGTACACAGAAATTTGGCTTAAACAAGAGAAAAAAGTATAAAACTTTATGAAAATTAAAATCAGTGAATATATTAGGATAACAAGACGCTGGACTAGTTTAGGCGTATTATCTTGAAGCCATTTCGGAGTTACAGTGAACTGTTCAGGTTCAGAATGATTGCATACTCCTCTTCATTTTTGACTGAAAATCTCGCCGTCACGTCGTATTTGTTCAGATGCTTGTTGTCTAGTCCACCTTACGGCATTGGAGCGAAAGACAAAGGTAAAATAAAAGTATATACACCGGCAGAGCTCTACTGCCTCTACAACGTGACTTTGTACGAGCTATTCTGGCTATACACCTTGACTTTGTACGAGCTCTACTGGCTCTACAACGTGACTTTGTACGAGCTCTTCTGGCTCTATAACGTGACTTTGTACGAGCTCTTCTGGCTCTATAACGTGACTTTGTACGAGCTCTTCTGGCTCTATAACTTGACTTTGTACGAGCTCTACTGGCTCTACAACGTGA
Organism: Corbicula japonica; assembly: GCA_038501625.1. Classification (NCBI taxonomy): domain Eukaryota; kingdom Metazoa; phylum Mollusca; class Bivalvia; order Venerida; family Cyrenidae; genus Corbicula; species Corbicula japonica. The sequence goes on from JAZAYU010000021.1 coordinate 7,914,524, forward strand.
CTTTGTACGAGCTCTACTGGCTCTAAAACGTGACTTTGTTAGAGCTCTACTAGCTCTACAACGTGACTTTGTACGAGCTCTACTGGCTCTACAACGTGACTGTACGAGCTCTACTTGCTCTACAACGTGACTTTGTACGAGCTCTACTGGCTATACACCTTGACTTTGTACGAGCTCTACTGGCTCTACAACGTGACTTTGTACGAGCTCTTCTGGCTCTATAACGTGACTTTGTACGAGCTCTTCTGGCTCTATAACGTGACTTTGTACGAGCTCTTCTGGCTCTATAACGTGACTTTGTACGAGCTCTACTGGCTCTACAACGTGACTTTGTACGAGCTCTACTAGCTCTACAACGTGACTGTACGAGCTCTACTGCCTCTACAACGTGACTTTGAACGAGCTCTTCTGGCTATACACCTTCACTTTGCACGAGCTCTACTGGTTCTACAACGTGACTTTGTACGAACTCTTCTGGCTCTATAACGTGACTTTGCACGAGCTCTTCTGGCTCTATAACGTGACTTTGTACGAGCTCTTCTGGCTCTATAACGTGACTTTGTACGAGCTCTACTTGCTCTACAACGTGACTTTGTACGAGCTCTACTAGCTCTACAACGTGACTTTGTTAGAGCTCTACTAGCTCTACAACGTGACTGTACGAGCTCTACTAGCTCTACAACGTGACTGTACGAGCTCTACTGGCTCTAAAACGTGACTGTACGAGCTCTACTAGGTCTACAACGTGACTTTGTTAGAGCTCTTCTGGCTCTATAACGTGACTTTGTACGAGCTCTTCTGGCTCTATAACGTGACTTTGTACGAGCTCTTCTGGCTCTATAACGTGACTTTGTACGAGCTCTTCTGGCTATATAAAGTGACTTTGTACGAGCTCTACTGGCTCTACAACGTAACTTTGTACGAGCTCTTCTAGCTCTACAACGTGACTTTGTTAGAGATCTACTTGCTCTACAACGTGACTGTACGAGCTCTACTAGCTCTACAACGTGACTGTACGAGCTCTACTGCCTCTACAACGTGACTTTGACCGAGCTCTTCTGGCTATACACCTTGACTTTGTACGAGCTCTACTGGTTCTACAACGTGACTTTGTACGAGCTCTTCTGGCTCTATAACGTGACTTTGTACGAGCTCTTCTGGCTCTATAACGTGACTTTGTACGAGCTCTTCTGGCTCTATAACGTGACTTTGTACGAGCTCTACTTGCTCTACAACGTGACTTTGTACGAGCTCTACTAGCTCTACAAAGTGACTTTGTTAGAGCTCTACTAGCTCTACAACGTGACTGTACGAGCTCTACTAGCTCTACAACGTGACTGTACGAGCTCTACTGGCTCTAAAACGTGACTGTACGAGCTCTACTAGGTCTACAACGTGACTTTGTTAGAGCTCTTCTGGCTCTATAACGTGACTTTGTACGAGCTCTTCTGGCTCTATAACGTGACTTTGTACGAGCTCTTCTGGCTCTATAACGTGACTTTGTACGAGCTCTACTGGCTCTACAACGTGAATTTGTACGAGCTCTACTAGCTCTACAACGTGACTTTGTTAGAGCTCTACTAGCTCAACAACGTGACTGTACGAGCTCTACTAGCTCTACAACGTGACTGTACGAGCTCTACTAGCTCTACAACGTGACTGTACGAGCTCTACTGCCTCTACAACGTGACTTTGTACGAGCTCTTCTGGCTATACACCTTGACTTTGTACGAGCTCTACTGGCTCTACAACGTCACTTTGTACGAGCTCTTCTGGCTCTATAACGTGACTTTGTACGAGCTCTTCTGGCTCTATAACGTGACTTTGTACGAGCTCTACTGGCTCTACAACGTGACTTTGTACGAGCTCTACTAGCTCTACAACGTGACTTTGTTAGAGCTCTACTAGCTCTACAACGTGACTGTACGAGCTCTACTAGCTCTACAACGTGACTGTACGAGCTCTACTGGCTCTACAACGTGACTGTACGAGCTCTACTAGCTCTACAACGTGAGTTTATTAGAGCTCTACTAGCTCTACAACGTGACTGTACGAGCTCTACTAGCTCTACAACGTGACTGTACGATCTCTACTGGCTCTAAAACGTGACTGTACGAGCTCTACAAGCTCTACAACGTGACTTTGTAAGAGCTATACTGGCTCTACAACGTGACTGTACGAGCTCTACTGGCTCTATAACGTGACTGAACGAGCTCTACTGGCTCTATAACGTGACTTTGTTAGAGCTCTACTGGCTCTACGACGTGACTGTACGCGCTCTACTAGCTCTACAACGTGACTTTGTTAGAGCTCTACTAGCTCTACAACGTGACTGTACGAGCTCTACTAGCTCTACAACGTGACTGTACGAGCTCTACTGGCTCTACAACGTGACTGTACGAGCTCTACTAGCTCTACAACGTGACTTTGTTAGAGCTCTACTGGCTCTACAACGTGACCATGTACGAGCTCTACTGCTACACAACGTGGCTTTGTTTGAGCTCTTCTGGCTCTACATCGTGACTTTGTACGAGCTCTACTGCTACACAACGTGGCTTTGTATGAGCTTTACTGCCTCTACAACGTGACCATGTACGAGCTCTACTGTCTCTAAAACGTGACTTTGTACGAGCTCTTCTGGCTCTTCATCGTGACCATGTACGAGCTCTACTTGCTATACATCGTGACTTTGTACAAGGTTTATTGCTACACAACGTGACATTGTATGTGCTTTACTGCCTCTACAACGTGACCTTGTACGAGCTCTTCTGACTACTAGTATACACCTTGACTTTGTACGAGCTCTACTGGCTCTACAACGTGACCATGTACGAGCTCTACTGGCGCTACAACGTGACCATGTACGAGCTCTACTGGCTCTACAACGTGACTTTGTAAGAGCTCTACTGGCTCTATAACGTGACCATGTACGAGCTCTTCTGGCTCTTTAACGTGACCATGTACGAGCTCTACTGGCTCTACAACGTGACTTTGTAAGAGCTCTACTGGCTCTACAACGTGACTTTGTACGAGCTCTACTGGCTTTACAACGTGACTTTGTACGAGCTCTACTAGCTCTACAACGTGACTTTGTTAGAGCTCTACTAGCTCTACAACGTGACTGTACGAGCTCTACTTGCTCTACATCGTGACTATGTAAGAGCTCTACAGGCTCTATAACGTGACCATGTACGAGCTCTACTGGCTCTACAACGTGACTGTACGAGCTCTACTGGCTCTACAACATGATTTTGTTAGAGCTCTACTGGCTCTACAACGTGACAATGTACGAGCTCTTCTGGCTCTACAACGTGACTGTACGAGCTCTACTAGCTCTACAACGTGACTTTGTACGAGCTCTACTAGCTCTACAACGTGACCATGTACGAGCTCTATTGGCGCTACAACGTGACCATGTACGAGCTCTTCTGGCGCTACAACGTGACTGTACGAGCTCTACTGGCTCTACAACGTGACTGTACGAGCTCTACTAGCTTTACAACGTGACTTTGTTATAGCTCTACTGGCTCTACAACGTGACCATGTACGAGCTCTTCTGGCTCTACAACGTGACTGTACGAGCTCTACTGGCTCTACAACGTGACTGTACGAGATCTACAGGCTCTACAACGTGACTTTGTAAGAGCTCTACTGGCTCTATAACGTGACCATGTACGAGCTCTACTGGCTGTACAACATGACTGTACGACCTCTACTAGCTCTACAACGTGACTGTTAGAGCTCTACTGGCTCTACAACGTGACCATGTCCGAGCTCTTCTGGCTCTACAACGTGACTGTACGAGCTCTACTGGCTCTACAACGTGACTGTACGAGCTCTACTGGCTCTACAACGTGACCATGTACGAGCTCTACTGGCTCTACAACGTGACTGTACGAGCTCTACTGGCTCTACAACGTGACCATGTACGAGCTCTACTGGCTCTACAACGTGACTTTGTAAGAGCTCTACTAGCTCTACAACGTGACTTTGTTAGAGCTCTTCGGGCTCTACAACGTGACTGTACGAGCTCTACTGCCTCTACAACGTGACCATGTACGAGCTCTTCTGGCTCAACAACGTGACTGTACGAGCTCTACTGCCTCTACAACGTGACTTTGTACGAGCACTACTGGCTCTACAACGTGACTGCACGAGCTCTACTGGCTCTACAACGTGACTGTACGAGCTCTACTGGCTCTACAACGTGACTGTACGAGCTCTACTGCCTCTACAACGTGACCATGTACGAGCTCTTCTGGCTCTACAACGTGACTGTACGAGCTCTACTGGCTCTACAACGTGACTGTACGAGCTCTACTGGCTCTACAACGTGACCATGTACGAGCTCTACTGGCTCTACAACGTGACTATGTACGAGCTCTACTGGCTCTACAACGTGACTTTTTTAGAGCTCTACTGGCTCTACAACGTGACTGTACGAGCTCTACTAGCTCTACAACGTGACTTTGTTAGAGCTCTACTAGCTCTACAATGTGACTTTGTTAGAACTCTACTGGCTCTACAACATGACTGTACGAGAACTACTAGCTCTACAACGTGACCTTATAAGAGCTCTACTGGCTCTACAACGTGACTTTTGTAGAGCTGTACTAGCTTTTCAACGTGACTGTACGAGCTCTACTAGCTCTTCAACGTGACTTTGTTAGAGCTCTACTGGCTCTACAACGTGACTGTACAAGCTCTACTAGCTCTACAACGTGACTTTGTTAGAGCTCTACTAGCTCAACAACGTGATTTTGTTAGAGCTCTACTAGCTCTACAACGTGACTGTACGAGCTCTACAAGCTCTACAACGTGACTGTACGAGCTCTACTGGCTCTACAACGTGACTGTACGAGCTCTACTAGCTCTACAACGTGACTTTGTTAGAGCTCTACTAGCTCTACAACGTGACTGTACGAGCTCTACTAGCTCTACAACGTGACCATGTACGAGCTCTATTGGCGCTACAACGTGACCATGTACGAGCTCTTCTGGCGCTACAACGTGACTGTACGAGCTCTAATGGCTCTACAACGTGACTGTACGAGCTCTTCTAGCTTTACAACGTGACTTTGTTATAGCTCTACTGGCTCTACAACGTGACCATGTACGAGCTCTTCTGGCTCTACAACGTGACTGTACGAGCTCTACTGGCTCTACAACGTGACTGTACGAGCTCTACAGGCTCTACAACGTGACTTTGTAAGAGCTCTACTGGCTCTATAACGTGACCATGTACGAGCTCTACTGGCTGTACAACATGACTGTACGACCTCTACTAGCTCTACAACGTGACTGTTAGAGCTCTACTGGCTCTACAACGTGACCATGTCCGAGCTCTTCTGGCTCTACAACGTGACTGTACGAGCTCTACTGGCTCTACAACGTGACTGTACGAGCTCTACTGGCTCTACAACGTGACCATGTACGAGCTCTACTGGCTCTACAACGTGACTGTACGAGCTCTACTGGCTCTACAACGTGACCATGTACGAGCTCTACTGGCTCTACAACGTGACTTTGTAAGAGCTCTACTAGCTCTACAACGTGACTTTGTTAGAGCTCTTCGGGCTCTACAACGTGACTGTACGAGCTCTACTGCCTCTACAACGTGACCATGTACGAGCTCTTCTGGCTCAACAACGTGACTGTACGAGCTCTACTGCCTCTACAACGTGACTTTGTACGAGCACTACTGGCTCTACAACGTGACTGTACGAGCTCTACTGGCTCTATAACGTGACTGAACGAGCTCTACTGGCTCTATAACGTGACTTTGTTAGAGCTCTACTGGCTCTACAACGTGACTGTACGCGCTCTACTAGCTCTACAACGTGACTTTGTTAGAGCTCTACTAGCTCTACAACGTGACTGTACGAGCTCTACTAGCTCTACAACGTGACTGTACGAGCTCTACTGGCTCTACAACGTGACTGTACGAGCTATACTAGCTCTACAACGTGACTTTGTTAGAGCTCTACTGGCTCTACAACGTGACCATGTACGAGCTCTACTGCTACACAACGTGGCTTTGTTTGAGCTCTTCTGGCTCTACATCGTGACTTTGTACGAGCTCTACTGCTACACAACGTGGCTTTGTATGAGCTTTACTGCCTCTACAACGTGACCATGTACGAGCTCTACTGTCTCTAAAACGTGACTTTGTACGAGCTCTTCTGGCTCTTCATCGTGACCATGTACGAGCTCTACTTGCTATACATCGTGACTTTGTACAAGCTTTATTGCTACACAACGTGACTTTGTATGTGCTTTACTGCCTCTACAACGTGACCTTGTACGAGCTCTTCTGACTACTAGTATACACCTTGACTTTGTACGAGCTCTACTGGCTCTACAACGTGACTTTGTACGAGCTCTTCTGGCTCTTCATCGTGACCATGTACGAGCTCTACTTGCTATACATCGTGACTTTGTACAAGCTTTATTGCTACACAACGTGACATTGTATGTGCTTTACTGCCTCTACAACGTGACCTTGTACGAGCTCTTCTGACTACTAGTATACACCTTGACTTTGTACGAGCTCTACTGGCTCTACAACGTGACCATGTACGAGCTCTACTGGCGCTACAACGTGACCATGTACGAGCTCTACTGGCTCTACAACGTGACTTTGTAAGAGCTCTACTGGCTCTATAACGTGACCATGTACGAGCTCTACTGGCTCTTTAACGTGACCATGTACGAGCTCTACTGGCTCTACAACGTGACTTTGTAAGAGCTCTACTGGCTCTACAACGTGACTTTGTACGAGCTCTACTGGCTTTACAACGTGACTTTGTACGAGCTCTACTAGCTCTACAACGTGACTTTGTTAGAGCTCTACTAGCTCTACAACGTGACTGTACGAGCTCTACTTGCTCTACATCGTGACTATGTAAGAGCTCTACAGGCTCTATAACGTGACCATGTACGAGCTCTACTGGCTCTACAACGTGACTGTACGAGCTCTACTTGCTCTACAACATGATTTTGTTAGAGCTCTACTGGCTCTACAACGTGACAATGTACGAGCTCTTCTGGCTCTACAACGTGACTGTACGAGCTCTACTAGCTCTACAACGTGACTTTGTACGAGCTCTACTAGCTCTACAACGTGACCATGTACGAGCTCTATTGGCGCTACAACGTGACCATGTACGAGCTCTTCTGGCGCTACAACGTGACTGTACGAGCTCTACTGGCTCTACAACGTGACTGTACGAGCTCTACTAGCTTTACAACGTGACTTTGTTATAGCTCTACTGGCTCTACAACGTGACCATGTACGAGCTCTTCTGGCTCTACAACGTGACTGTACGAGCTCTACTGGCTCTACAACGTGACTGTACGAGCTCTACAGGCTCTACAACGTGACTTTGTAAGAGCTCTACTGGCTCTATAACGTGACCATGTACGAGCTCTACTGGCTGTACAACATGACTGTACGACCTCTACTAGCTCTACAACGTGACTGTTAGAGCTCTACTGGCTCTACAACGTGACCATGTCCGAGCTCTTCTGGCTCTACAACGTGACTGTACGAGCTCTACTGGCTCTACAACGTGACTGTACGAGCTCTACTGGCTCTACAACGTGACCATGTACGAGCTCTACTGGCTCTACAACGTGACTGTACGAGCTCTACTGGCTCTACAACGTGACCATGTACGAGCTCTACTGGCTCTACAACGTGACTTTGTAAGAGCTCTACTAGCTCTACAACGTGACTTTGTTAGAGCTCTTCGGGCTCTACAACGTGACTGTACGAGCTCTACTGCCTCTACAACGTGACCATGTACGAGCTCTTCTGGCTCAACAACGTGACTGTACGAGCTCTACTGCCTCTACAACGTGACTTTGTACGAGCACTACTGGCTCTACAACGTGACTGCACGAGCTCTACTGGCTCTACAACGTGACTGTACGAGCTCTACTGGCTCTACAACGTGACTGTACGAGCTCTACTGCCTCTACAACGTGACCATGTACGAGCTCTTCTGGCTCTACAACGTGACTGTACGAGCTCTACTGGCTCTACAACGTGACTGTACGAGCTCTACTGGCTCTACAACGTGACCATGTACGAGCTCTACTGGCTCTACAACGTGACTATGTACGAGCTCTACTGGCTCTACAACGTGACTTTTTTAGAGCTCTACTGGCTCTACAACGTGACTGTACGAGCTCTACTAGCTCTACAACGTGACTTTGTTAGAGCTCTACTAGCTCTACAATGTGACTTTGTTAGAGCTCTACTGGCTCTACAACGTGACTGTACGAGAACTACTAGCTCTACAACGTGACCTTATAAGAGCTCTACTGGCTCTACAACGTGACTTTTGTAGAGCTGTACTAGCTTTTCAACGTGACTGTACGAGCTCTACTAGCTCTTCAACGTGACTTTGTTAGAGCTCTACTGGCTCTACAACGTGACTGTACAAGCTCTACTAGCTCTACAACGTGACTTTGTTAGAGCTCTACTAGCTCAACAACGTGATTTTGTTAGAGCTCTACTAGCTCTACAACGTGACTGTACGAGCTCTACAAGCTCTACAACGTGACTGTACGAGCTCTACTGGCTCTACAACGTGACTGTACGAGCTCTACTAGCTCTACAACGTGACTTTGTTAGAGCTCTACTAGCTCTACAACGTGACTGTACGAGCTCTACTAGCTCTACAACGTGACTGTACGAGCTCTACTGGCTCTAAAACGTGACTGTACGAGCTCTACTAGCTCTACAACGTGACCTTGTTAGAGCTCTACTGGCTCTACAACGTGACTGTACGAGCTCTACTAGCTCTACAACGTGACTTTGTTAGAGCTCTACTGGCTCTACAACGTGACTGTACGAGTTCTACTTGCTCTACAACGTGACTTTGTTAGAGCTCCACTAGCTCTACAACGTGACTGTACGAGCTCTACTAGCTCTACAACGTGACTTTGTTAGAGCTCTACTGGCTCTACAACGTGACCATGTACGAGCTCTACTGCTACACAACGTAGCTTTGTATGAGCTCTTCTGGCTCTTCATCGTGACTTTGTACGAGCTCTACTGCTACTCAACGTGGCTTTGTATGAGCTTTACTGCCTCTACAACGTGACCATGTACGAGCTCTACTGTCTCTACAACGTGACTTTGTACGAGCTCTTCTGGCTCTTCATCGTGACCATGTACGAGCTCTACTTGCTTTACATCGTGACTTTGTACAAGCTCTATTGCTACACAACGTGACTTTGTATGTGCTTTACTGCCTCTAAAACGTGACCTTGTACGAGCTCTTCTGACTATACACCTTGACTTTGTACGAGCTCTACTGGCTCTACAACGTGACCATGTACGAGCTCTACTGGGGCTACAACGTGACCACGTACGAGCTCTACTGGCTCTACAACGTGACCATGTACGAGCTCTACTGGCTCTACAACGTGACCATGTACGAGCTCTACTGGCGCTACAACGTGACCTTGTACCAACTCTACTGGCTCTACAACGTGACCATGTACGAGCTCTACTGGCTCTACAACGTGACCATGCACGAGCTCTACTGGCTCTACAAAGTGACTGTACGAGCTCTACTGGCTCTACAACGTGACCAAGTACGAGCTCTACTGGCTCTACAACGTGACCATGTACGAGCTCTACTGGCTCTACAACGTGACCATGTACGAGCTCTACTGGCGCTACAACGTGACCAAGTACGAGCTCTACTGGCTCTACAACGTGACCAAGTACGAGCTCTACTGGCTCTACAACGTGACCATGTACGAGCTCTACTGGCTCTACAACGTGACCATGTACGAGCTCTACTGGCTCTACAACGTGACTTTATACGAGCTCTACTGGCTCTACAACGTGACCATGTACGAGCTCTACTGGCTCTACAACGTGACTGTACGAGCTCTACTGGCTCTACAACGTGACCATGCACGAGCTCTACTGGCTCTACAACGTGACTTTGTAAGAGCTCTACTGGCTCTATAACGAGACCATGTACGAGGTCTACTGGCTGTACAACATGACTGTACGAGCTCTACTAGCCCTACAACGTGACTGTTAGAGCTCTACTGGCTCTACAACGTGACCATGTCCGAGCTCTTCTGGCTCTACAACGTGACTGTACGAGCTCTACTGGCTCTACAACGTGACTGTACGAGCTCTACTGGCTCTACAACGTGACCATGTACGAGCTCTACTGGCTCTACAACGTGACTGTACGAGCTCTACTGGCTCTACAACGTGACCATGTACGAGCTCTATTGGCTCTACAACGTGACTTTGTAAGAGCTCTACTAGCTCTACAACGTGACTTTGTTAGAGCTCTTCGGGCTCTACAACGTGACTGTACGAACTCTACTGCCTCTACAACGTGACCATGTACGACCTCTTCTGGCTCAACAACGTGACTGTACGAGCTCTACTGCCTGTACAACGTGACTTTGTACGAGCACTACTGGCTCTACAACGTGACTGTACGAGCTCTACTGGCTCTACAACGTGACTGTACGAGCTCTACTGGCTCTACAACGTGACTGGAGCTCTACTGCCTCTACAACGTGACCATGTACGAGCTCTTCTGGCTCTACAACGTGACTGTACGAGCTCTACTGGCTCTACAACGTGACTGTACGAGCTCTACTGGCTCTACAACGTGACCATGTACGAGCTCTACTGGCTCTACAACGTGACTATGTACGAGCTCTACTGGCTCTACAACGTGACTTTTTTAGAGCTCTACTGGCTCTACAACGTGACTGTACGAGCTCTACTAGCTCTACAACGTGACTTTGTTAGAGCTCTACTAGCTCTACAATGTGACTTTGTTAGAGCTCTACTGGCTCTACAACGTGACCATGTACGAGCTCTACTGGCTCTACAACGTGACTATGTACGAGCTCTACTGGCTCTACAACGTGACTTTTTTAGAGCTCTACTGGCTCTACAACGTGACTGTACGAGCTCTACTAGCTCTACAACGTGACTTTGTTAGAGCTCTACTAGCTCTACAATGTGACTTTGTTAGAGCTCTACTAGCTCTACAACGTGACTGTACGAGCTCTACTAGCTCTACAACGTGACTTTGTAAGAGCTCTACTGGCTCTACAACGTGACTTTTGTAGAGCTGTTCTAGCTCTTCAACGTGACTGTACGAGCTCTACTAGCTCTTCAACGTGACTTTGTTAGAGCTCTACTAGCTCTACAACGTGACTGTACGAGCTCTACTAGCTCTACAACGTGACTGTACGAGCTCTACTGGCTCTAAAACGTGACTGTACGAGCTCTACTAGCTCTACAACGTGACCTTGTTAGAGCTCTACTGGCTCTACAACGTGACTGTACGAGCTCTACTAGCTCTACAATGTGACTTTGTTAGAGCTCTACTGGCTCTACAACGTGACTGTACGAGTTCTACTTTCTCTACAACGTGACTTTGTTAGAGCTCCACTAGCTCTACAACGTGACTGTACGAGCTCTACTAGCTCTACAACGTGACTTTGTTAGAGCTCTACTGGCTCTACAACGTGACCATGTACGAGCTCTACTGCTACACAACGTAGCTTTGTATGAGCTCTTCTGGCTCTTCATCGTGACTTTGTACGAGCTCTACTGCTACTCAACGTGGCTTTGTATGAGCTTTACTGCCTCTACAACGTGACCATGTACGAGCTCTACTGTCTCTACAACGTGACTTTGTACGAGCTCTTCTGGCTCTTCATCGTGACCATGTACGAGCTCTACTTGCTTTACATCGTGACTTTGTACAAGCTCTATTGCTACACAACGTGACTTTGTATGTGCTTTACTGCCTCTAAAACGTGACCTTGTACGAGCTCTTCTGACTATACACCTTGACTTTGTACGAGCTCTACTGGCTCTACAACGTGACCATGTACGAGCTCTACTGGGGCTACAACGTGACCACGTACGAGCTCTACTGGCTCTACAACGTGACCATGTACGAGCTCTACTGGCTCTACAACGTGACCATGTACGAGCTCTACTGGCGCTACAACGTGACCTTGTACCAACTCTACTGGCTTTACAACGTGACCATGTACGAGCTCTACTGGCTCTACAACGTGACCATGCACGAGCTCTACTGGCTCTACAAAGTGACTGCACGAGCTCTACTGGCTCTACAACGTGACCAAGTACGAGCTCTACTGGCTCTACAACGTGACCATGTACGAGCTCTACTGGCGTATCTTGTATTGTGTGGTTCAGTGAGTCAGTGGTTGGTGAGCGATTTCACAATAACAAAATAACACGCATGAATTCCCAAACCCCACGAAACCCTCTTTGTTTCTCTTTTCCGTCTATTTTCCCGGCACTCCGACTCTTACCTTTGTGGGATACAGATCAGATTGAACTTCCAGTTTATCTGGCTCCAAGGTTATAAAACTGAGCATGGAAACCAGTCTCAAATCTCAAGCATCTGATTGGCTGAAATGGCGACTGGTCGCCATTTCAGCCAATCAGATGCTTGAGATTTGAGTCTGGTTTCCAAACTCAGTTTTATAACCTTGGGACCTGTTATTGTAATAGATCTTATTCCTTAAGTATACCAGTTGATTGCATATTTGGTATATTCATTGCTTAAGGTTTGATTAAAACTATACCACAGATCCTGGTAAGAATTTATTTATTGTTTTACGAATAGAACAGTTATATGTGAATTGCTGAAGTAATCTGTTAGATTCGGTTGAAGTTCTGTGATTTTTTTCTTGTCTATTTCATGAATGTAAGTATTCATTCTTTATGTTTTAGGCTATTTATGTCGTTACATAAACTCTAAACAATCGTCAAGTGATTTGTCTTGAAACCCTGCCCTGGTTACAGTAACAAATAGACAACATGAATAAAAATAACGAAACACCAATTCACTGACCTCCGCTCAAGTGGAGCATTCTGTAAATAATAGATGAGCAAGTATCTGACAAAATAGACACTAGGCAAAAATAAAATATTATTCTGTTTCTCATCGCATTCATAGTACATTGTTCATTGTATTAATGTTTAATTGACTTATAACTATTCCACATTCAGAGATATGATTATAGTTAAACAGATGTCATTCAAACAAGCATTTTTAAATATATTTATAATAAACATTTTGGCAAAGGTAACTATGCACACAACGATACGATTTAATTAAATTGAGAAGGGTCATTTTTTAAAGATCTGCTCAAATTGTATAACACATAGATCAGTAAATGTGGTTTTTACAATTTCTTTTTGAAAAATCTTTTTTTTCTAGTCCTTTTTGTGCAAAAATGTTTAAATATTTTTCACTGGGATAAAGAAAAATAGATGCACAGCTATAATTATATTGTTATTAGTAATGAAGAATTGGTAAAAAGTTATTCTTCAACAAGTCATTCATATGTTATCAATCAATTTAAGCTTGTTATCATTGGCAAAGTGGTTACTTTCCTTTGACGGTAAGTGGGGAGTATAATATTATTTAAAAAGGGGCACCATAATCCTGGAATTTGCTCCACAATTCCACCGGTTTAAGGCACCCTGATTCTATAGTCTTCCTTTGATCTTGTTTATTTTCTGAAAATGGATGAGCCCAATCGTCAATAAACATAAAACCCAGAGCTCTCGTGACTTGACATACTATTTTGCGCAAATAAAATTACAGTCTGAATGAGGCCTTAAGTTTTTTAGGGCATTTTGTTTTCCAAATTCTATCGTGCAACACGGCATGTAAATTAAAAGTTTATACGTCTTTGATTTAATATAAAGGACATGTTCTGTTTGATTACGTCAGGGTTATTGCATTTATTCCCCCAATTAGACTGCGCGGGAAACATTACTTGATTAGGCCCTATTGATGTCTAGATTCATCAAATTTTCTCAGAGGAACTTTTGACTTTCTAATGAATTTGCGGCGAGTTTCGCTGCTCAATTTGCATTTTCATTAGAGAAAAGTTATCGACATTATATTAATGATATTGTATGCACACAAAAAAATCGTCTGAATTCGGAAATGAGAAACCTCTCACAAAGGGACAACGCGATGCCTTGGATACGTTTTGAAAAGAGTGATATTAAATGAAGCACGTAAATCACACAAAACTTTAATGAATAAGACAGCGTTATATGCATTTATCAAAACAGTTTTAACATAACAGTTGGCAATCGCTCAGATGTAATTCTGAAACATTCTGTATCATTCAAAGATGGCTGTTCAAAACGTTTTCCGCGGTTAGACTAACATAAGATTAAATTTAGCAAAATATTATTTAAAAACCCTCCTATCTCTTCCCTTTTCATCTATGCGTGGGTTCACTAAAATAATAGTCTCAAGATGACATAAAATGATACTGCCTCTACCTGGTATCAACGGGTTAAGGACAGTTGTCAGAAAAAAGTTGAATTCTGAAGGTTATAAAGCTGAGATTGGAAACCAGTCTCAAATCTCAACCATCTGATTGGCTGAAATGGCGACTGGTTGCCATTTCAGCCAATCAGATGCTTGAGAATTGAGGCTGGTTTCCATGCTCAATTTTATAACCTCTGAGCCAGTACTTTCGTTGTGCTTCCAAGACAGTGATCGCCTAAGAAAGTTATAAGGCGAAAATACTTCAATAATCATGTATACATAGGTACATCAATTTCTTCCTTGGAGCACATTTTACATTTACAAGAATAAAAAGAATTGATTAGCCACGTAACAATGTCAATAATGTGTCAGTATTGTCAATAATCATCACACTATAAAGTACATGTATACAGTATTGTTCAAATACTTAATATTTACATAACGTACAGATTCACATATATATGGATTGGTATACAAATTTACTCTATTCCAAGGGAAACGTGCACTTTATTTTCGTAAGTTTTTCATTAACTGCTTTTCGTAATGCTTAAATATTTTGTATCAAAATTGAGATTAAATCATAGATATTTTACTATAGAATTTAAATGATCTAATCTCAAAAATTGATACCAGATATTTAGAAAATAGGTTGATGAAAAATCATCGAAAACAAAGTGAACCATTTCGTTTGGAATAGAGTATATATTGTCGATTTCAAATAAACATACTAGGAAAAAACATATTAAAGATGAGTTAGTTCCATGTACAGGTTAACAGTTAAAACAATGTCTGGTCATTTGCTATCCGTGTGAATAAAAGCCAGAGAGCTGAAGGCATTTGACAAAATCGCCGATGGAATCGTTTATTGCAGCGGCGACGACGATCAGGGAGAATTGGGGTAAAACTTGTGTTTTCTTCGGTGTTTGCTTTCCAAGTTTGTACTGTAATAAATACGCGTTTTATATTATTATGCGGAGGGAAAATCAAATACACTATTCCGACACAGTTTGACACAACTAGATCAAGTTTTTTTTAGAAAAGTTTAAAGTTAAACGCAAAATATTCGGTTTTTAAAAAGGCTTTTGAAAGGAAATAAAATCTGTTTTTTCCTGTTTTTAGCAGTTTCCTAAGGACAATTACATTTATCAATTATACAATAATATGCAATTTGTATTAATGTTTCATGGTGTTGTGGATATGACACTCGCATCTTAAGTGAAGGCCATGCGTTCAATGTTCAGTTTGAGAGCAATATATTGACATTCGTAACAAAATACGCCAGATACTGCAAGCACATAACGGTCGCTTTGCATCACGCCTGGTTATTTTAATTTCCACGACATCCATCACAAACAAAACACAGCGACACAGTTCCTAAACAGCATCCTGAAAATCTTGCATCAGCGACGTTTATCTTGATTAAAGATGTTGTCTTGTTCATCTTGCACTCTATTCTGTAGCGTGTTACATGGATTAAACTCATACATTTTCATAAGGCTAAACCGTTTTGCATCAAATTGATGTATTTTGTGGGCGAGATTGATATTTTGTGTATAAAGAGGTTGCGTTGGAAAAAAAGGTTTCTGGGGTTATATGGGAAGTTTTTTGTAAACTGCTTCAGATGATAACGAAACGTGTCAAGCATCCTAACATCTATTGCTATTTGAACATTATGCCTTGGGTTTCCTACAGTTTAATTACGATTTAAATTGAGGGCTTGCCACACTCCTCCCAATCCTATCATTGATAAAAGATCAAAATCTCAATAACGGCAAAATGCTGTTAAATGAAACTTTGCACAAATGTATGTTATTAATGTATCTTTATTTTGCAGATGGTAAGACACATTAGAACAGTAAAGAAAAATAGCGAGATCTAAAAATTCCCCCAACTTCTATTTACATAAATTCACAAACACTAAAGAACACAAAACATCATTTTAAATGCCCACATGAGTAATATGATACTGACAACAATTTATTGTGTCCTCGTGACTTACATATGTAAATTTTACAAGATATTAGTAAAAGTGTGTTTGACCTTCAATTTCCTGGTCGCGTAAGCGGATGACAATCACTGATTTCTCTTAATGTAGTTGAAAGTTTTTTACAAAGTACACAACATTTTCTTGTCAGTATCATTAGCGCTCACGTGGGAATTTAAAAATTATGTTTTGAATAGCTTAGTTTTTGTGAATTTATGTAAATAGAAATTCAATAAATTTTTAGGTCTAGCTTTGTTACTTTACTTTTCTAACGTGTCTTACTGTATGCAAAATAAAGATACATTAGTATCATTCATTTGTCCAAAGTTTCATTGAACGGCATTTTGCCATTATTGAGATTTTGATAATTTTCTTTTTATAGATGAAAGGATTGGGAGGAGTGTGGCAAGCCCTTAACATTACCTTCCTTATTAGATAACAAGAAATATCTTTAAAAAAGATAAACGGCGTAGAAATAATGCAGTTTGTAGCTGGTATTGTTCACTTCATCTTGATTTGCGTGTAATAGATTAAATAATATCATTGTAAATCCTTCACAATGACTTAATAGCGGACTCGCAGTTTTTTCGTGTAACATATTACACGTAGTTGCCAGATTTAAGACAAGTAAGCACATTGTAAAATCCTCAGTCGCGATAATTAATGAGTTTTATATAAGAACGTATTGTAAAAGGCGTCGGTTGTGTTTATTCTTAAAACATAATGTATCAGATGATTTATCAATTGCTGAAAGAATAAAATATATTTAGTGAAGACTTCAAGACTTACATAGCGAACTCATTGTTTATATCGCGTAGCATATTATATACAGCTGCCCGATTTAAGAGACGGGTAAACATTTCAATTACTGAAAGAGCTGGGATAAATTTCCATTAACTAAATACTCACAAATATTACAATAATTCAAGCTCGCAGATTTTATTACTTAAATTTTCAGCTTTACCGTGAAAGTGTAACATCGTTTTCTTTAAGCCAGTTCCACTTACTTTCACTTTCATTTTGTATAGGTTGATATCAAAGAGTGACTGTATTGTTGTTGACAAAAACTCCAAGCCAATGACGAGTACTCTAGTGTGCCTCATTTCAACATCTTTCAACACAAGAGAATATAAAAGATCTAAACGTCACAGCAATAATCGTTTCAAACAGTGTATTAACTAATTGTTTAAAAATTCCACTAGATACCTTTTCACCCTGCTAGATGCCTCTCCGGTGGAAATAGCTACCAATCGGAATAGTTTATTTAATTTTCCCGCTGCATAATAATATAATACGAGTATTATTTACAACACTTCATTGGTTAATAAATTAGGTCAAAAGTGAGCTTAGACAGCTAACGCCGAAAAAGTACAAACAACTCTTCTTATTAAAGATTACTAATGTACTGTAACAATAAAGTCTGGTTTGTTATATATCCGATATGAAATTAGCTTTTGTCTCATTGTGATTCTAAGTTTGGGATTACTTCATATAGTGTCAGGCATAACGTGTACATGTAAAATAACGTGTACAGATTTAGTAAACAAATTCCATGGATGTAGGTAATGAATGATATAGATTTGATAAAATAGTTTATAAATGTAGTAACATCTATAATGTGTTCTAAAAATGTTTACTTGAGTGTCTCTGATTGGTCTGGTCAATTTCTGGTCTAATAATTTCATTTCCATATGTTTTTTCCAGATACCTTTCAAGGAAAATCATTGTGACCTTGTCCATTAGAATTCATTCTACTTTTATGCTGAAATGAAAATTACAAACCCAAAATTATTTATAAAAAGACACGTGTCGAAAACTACCGGTACGTTATACGGGTCCCGGTTTTTTATTATTCCCCAAGCCATTGAAATTCCTTATAAATTTTTGAAATTAGGTTAGCCATACCAGACTGTGTGTTAACCAGATAACGATCAACTGACTTCTTTCCTTCTACGTATGCCACACCATGAATGAATAAAACATTAAAAGAAAGGCATGTTAAGTACTTCAGCTCGTCATATTTCCCAATGAAGAAAATCAATGTAGATTTCGTTGATTTACATCAACTACATGTAGGGCTGACTAAGTTCGTGCGAAACTCCCATTGTGCTAATAATCTACTTTTATGTTTCGGTAGCAAAGGTCAATAACATTCCTCTACACTAGTTGAAAACAAAAGCCATTTACACGTACAGATGAAAAGTACCGTATAGCATCAAATTAGTTGTGTATAGATTTAATCATTCCAAAAAGAAACCCAGTAATCACACTGGTGATGTATATGTTTGCTTTAAAGAGCCGTTTAAAGTCGTCATTGAAATTTCATCGGCAAAAAACAAAACTTTAAAAAATCTCCAAGACGGAAAAGTGCAATTCAATAAAACTTTGAACAGTAAATGCGATAAATGTAGCTTCATATTAAAGGGCCATCTACATTGCCTTATAGTAGGTAAAAACTAAACGTATCAAAATCTCCCGAACAGAAAATGCAGTTTCATAAAACTTTGTACACATATCCTTTATGAATGTATCTTCATTTTACATACGTTAAGAAGCATGAAAACAGTAAAGAAAAACTGCTAGACCTGAAAACTCCATAAAATTCTATATACACCCAAACACCAAAACAACCTGTTAAATTCCCACATTAGTAATATGATCCAAAAGAAATCAATGTTTAGTTCAAATAATGAAATATAAACTTTTGTTCTTTTAAGAAAAGCATAAATAGAAATTGCTAAAAATAACCCCAAACCACCTTTCTATATCAAGGCTCGTACCAACAAATGAACATGACATCAAGTGAAGTACCAATGGCTTATCAGTTCTTGTCTCAATGACAACCAGAAATAATCATCACTTTTTGTAATGATTTTTCCGCTACCTGGGGGCGAACCCGCACCTTCAAGGCTACAGCGCCTAGCCCTGCAATTCCGACGACGAAACCAAGTAAGCTAACCAGGACAACCCCATAAAAGGTTGATCGGAAAGCCCTGATATACGTTATCATCACTTCACGACATCGTTAACGTGTTATTTTACTTATAACAATACTGACAATAATTATGTACGGGGAGACTTTATACGGCCGCTACACTGCACAAATGGCGCTACTGTTACTATCTAAGATGTAAACACGAATCCTGTAATATATCTATATTCTTTCTGTCCTTGTAAACGTGTCAATCTGCGATTACATCAGACTTCTGTTGCATAGACATAGTGCCTGATTTGTATAAAATAGTCATTGAATACACTTTATACGAACTGTTTTAGAACTAAAAGACATATTTATTCAATGTTGTATTAAATTTAGCTCCGTCAGACTGCGTGAACTTAGTTTTTATACCTAGTACAGACAACCTTTAGTGTAAATAATTAAGCAGAGCACGGGTTCCAATCGCGTTGATTTTTGTAATAAAATTAAAACCTGGCAGTTTTTATATTCAAATAGATAAAACGGTGTTCGGTGGCTTTTAAAGTCCCATTTTTATATATTTCATGTATTGCAGGTGTACAGTTACATGTAATTTTTACTTTGGGCACATATCAGATGAGTAAGGTAATCAATAGAATCTTATGTAGTTGCATTTTAATACGACATTATGGAGGCGTCTAATATGATGATTATATTGGCTGAAGGTTATAAAACTGAGATTGGAAACCAGTCTCAAATCTAGTCTCAAATCTCAAGAATCTTATTGGCTGAAATGGTGACTGGTCGCCATTACAGCCAATCAGATGTTTGAGATTTGAGACTTGTTTTTATTCTCAGTTTTAAGACCTTGGGCAAATATCATGTAAAGACAAGTCAACTATATATTGGCAATAAACATGTAAACAATGTTCAGAGCCGACCAACAATTCATAATGGCGGCAAATAAAGTATACAAGAAAACACAATAAAAGTATGGTGTAAGCGGCATCGTATATGGAGTTAACAAAAGTATAAGTGGTTCATACGAAAAACAACCAACAATCTCAGCATGACTGAAAATTTCTTAAAGTACTTGTAAAACGCTGAAATATGCATATCAGGAATTGCCACATTAAAAACAAACAGCCTCCCCACAACCAAGAAGATATATATATATATATATATATATATATATATATAGAGAGAGAGAGAGAGAGAGAGAGAGAGAGAGAGAGAGAGAGAGAGAGAGAGAGAGAGAGAGAGAGAGAGAGAGAGAGAGAGAGAGAAAAGAGAGAGAGAGAGAAGAGAGAG
This sequence comes from Corbicula japonica, assembly GCA_038501625.1. Taxonomy (NCBI): domain Eukaryota; kingdom Metazoa; phylum Mollusca; class Bivalvia; order Venerida; family Cyrenidae; genus Corbicula; species Corbicula japonica. The sequence goes on from JAZAYU010000021.1 coordinate 7,935,078, forward strand.
AGAGAGAGAGAGAGAGAGAGAGAGAGAGAGAGAGACAAGTAATATATTATCGGTCATACGATCGTTGCATTGACACTTCTGCCAGATAAGCCATTACATTACTATAGTGATGTGTATTGCTAATGAATATCAGTCATACTCTGCAACCTGTTAACCTTCATCAAGCAGTTCAAATTCTGGTCAGTTAGCGCATACGATATTTTTTTCAGAATTGTTAATGGATGGCTTGGCTCCAGGTTTTGTACCTTCAGGTACCCTTCCAGCTACCATTGTATCTTAATACGCACTGTGTGACAAGGTACATTATTTGACATTACAGTCGTTTTATTGCTTATTACGCCTCGAAGCAGCTGCTGCCATCACCATTTTTATTTTTTGTAGCTTTATTATATATTTTCAATTTTCTTTAACAGAGATACAAGACTGACAATCAATTATATCGACGTATCAAATATAAAGCCAACGATACTAATTAGATGCAAGATGTCGATTACAGGAATGTGTAACAAACGTATTATGGTTATGTTATCGGCACCCTTACGGACGTTTACAGGGCAAAGTGCATCTATAATCACAAGCACAATAGCTGAACCGTGCCAACTTCCTCCTTTAGTGTTATATTCATGAAATCATGTGACTCACCTTATCTGTTTCGACAAGAACGCGAGAAAAAAATCACTATAAACTATGTTTTTCGCAAAACGATTGGCGGAGATGACGGTCTCATAATATTAACCTGATCATGCCATTATTTTGTGCCAGCCATCTAGTTTATGGTCGGTTGGAGACCGAGCAACATTAGGGTTACGATAAAAAGGTAGCTTCGGTGGTGTGGTTACTCTAATTATAACAGATGAAAATGGAACTATGGAAGCCCCCTTACAAATCAAATATGAAAATATTGCAGTTTCATTCAAATGTTCTTTATTAATTATTTATCAAGACGAAGTTTAAAAAGGATCGATACAATTAAGTAACAGATATCTGATATTAAACACTCCGATAATTATTATATCAAGATAAGCCAGTAGTAGTTTAAAGAAAATTCTATAATACAGAAAGAGTCTTTCTTTTTAATATAGACTACAAAAAGAATATCTTTAACTTATTTACAAATCGGCATACTTTACGTGACGTTAGTACAATGTATGTAATTAGGTAATAAACAAAGCACCAAACAATAGTTAAAATTTGCTCATGATAAAAAAGATCATACATGTATCAGAGTGAAATGTAAAATACTGTAAATCTAGTTTGTCGATTAACGTTGATCATATCATTTATAGGGAAAAAAAATTCCATAATACAATGCGAGTTATATCTTTCAGGTATTATATTTATTTCTCTTGAAATAGATTACTCGAACAAAATATCGATATACATGTTTGGTATGATTGAAACTATAATCCAACATTTCTAGTGGACTATTATTGCGGCAATGGCGCTTTCAAAACAGGCAATATATAGCACAAGATCAAATAAGTACGTTACAATATATATTCATTAGACGCTTAGTGGAAAGCAAACAATATGATACGACACCGGATATTGGTGTTCTCTAATCAACCAAATGAGATGATTTATATAGTATCTCAGAAAGAACGCTGCTTCTTTTGTTAAAACGTTGAGTAAGCGTGCCTTAAATTTTCATTAATCAAAGCCATTTTGTCAACATTTCAATCATAGATTATTTGATTCCTGGGGTAAAGTAAATACTGATCTCCTGAGATTAATCAGCAAAATGTAATCATAAGCAATCTTTTCTCGTAATGAATGTCCTTCGGTCTACTTGTCTTCTTTCGGCTTAACGATCGTAATATCCGGTATTCAATTCGTGGCGCAAAACGAAACGTTAATTACCAGGGATTTACCAATCGACGTTTCCTGATTGAAATATAGTATTCTGTGGCACGTTCAATTAATGCTATCCGAAATGTTGCTTAAAGTAATAAGTCTTGGATTTTCTAAAACTGATTACTTCTATAGACCTATTTAACATTTAGTTAAACGCATTTCTTTTAATGCATATCAAGAAAAAGATCACGTTGGGTAACACTTTTTGATATTGTACACGGTCTTCCATTCTAAATAAATTAGAATAGCATTCTAAATATTTTAAATCAGATAACCAAATTGAACAGAAAACATATGCTTTTAGAAGTATGACCAATTTAACAAAAAAACTGATAAAATCCAAATGGAAACCCACAGGATTACTTCCATAGAACGACTAGTGGCAAAACATATGCCACTGGATTCAAACCAGTTTCTCAGTGGGGCACTAACCAAACGCTTACCCAAAGCGGTTCACGAAAATAAGAAGCAAGTGCAACATGTCTTGATGATTTTTAAAAACAATAAATTGAAATATACGCATTTAAAACAAACTGAAAGATAGCCTCAAACACGGGCAGCAGCAAATACTTCAGAAAGAGACGTGATGATTTGTTTGTAATATGAATTAAGTAAATATTGAAAAAGACGAACAGTAAAAGATAAATCGTAACACAAGGGTTAACTACCTTTGAAATAGTCAGTGGCAAACTAATGGTCACTAGGGTTAAAACTAGATGCTATGGTGCTACAGACGATAAAACAGTGATGAGTTATATATGTGCTGACAGCAACTTGTGAAAAGAATATCTAAGTCCATCAATTCAGGCAATTGGTTTTAATTCACATATTCCTATTGCTTGGAAGAATTACAATAAAATGTCTAGACATCGTATATATTTGGAAATTAGATCAAAGTTCATAATTTGTTTAATCACAGGAGAGTCAGGTACATGTTAAATCTAGAACCTCTACAGTATCTGCTGTTGAGTTATTGCGTTATTTCAAACTAAAAGAAATTAATTATCGCGGCTAAGACAAAAAATATAAAATATATGTCTTTTCCTCAAGAAAATATGCATACCTCAAGACGCCATCTTCAACATTTTAAGCATGGTAAAGTTGACGATAATTGAATCATTTATTGTCTATCTATGTCTACTATCAAAATGTGAAATATAACAAAATCAAACTGTTATAACTGAGTTATGTCAAGATCCAGTTTGAGAGTTATCCCTGTTTTCGTTCCGAGGAATCACATTCATTTATTGTCAGACAAAGAAAGGCATAAAATGCATAATTTCCTTATTGCCTTATAACCAATTACCAAGTATCCTAAACTTACCTCGAATACTTTTTTAGATATCGCAGTTACCCACTTGTTTTCCGGACAGACGATGATTATATCCATATTGCTCTCCATCGACATACCAAGACCAAGACTCTCGGGCTATAACATCATTGCGAATGGAGGTATTTCTAAATAACTTGGCACATTTAATCACTAAAAAATTAATGTTTCGCGCACAAACCAAGCCTTCTAGAGTCAAGGTCACTGTTAAAAAAGTACTTTTTTTGTCCAGGCTATAACTTCGTTACATTTATGAATGAAGGGATTTCATAACATAATTGGCATAGGTAATCTCTATAATAAGGATATATATGTTGCACAGACGCATCCTCCTACCTCCAGGGTCAACGTAAATGTTATTAAAAAGCGAATTTTATTAATACGTATTCTGAAGCGATAAACCAGACATGAAGCGCTTACTTAAAACCTTCGTAACATTCAACCTTAATTGTTTAGTTAATACATTTAAAACAAATGGTATAGTACCGGAGCTCAAAGTTCAAATATTGCAATGTTTATCAAGGGAAACAAGGGATTCCGACATGAATACGTCAAATCATTAGTTAAAATATACTATTATGAACCTTTCTTTAAAAAAGAGAAGTAGGCATATCAAGAATCGCCACACTCGCGAAAAAGATGAGAGGAAAAGAGAGCATGTTGTTATAAGTTTGTCAAATAAGACGCCACAAACAATTAACGAAAAAGAGAACACTTGGGGTTACCGCCTTGGAACGGTCAGTGGCAAACACATTGCAAAGATTTCTAATAGTGTTATGGGTAATTGTATGACTAAGGACACGTTTATATTATAAGAAATGTTATACTCGGAATAGAGATAAGATGAGGTGACTTATCAAGCTCCCCAAAACCAGGAATATCTTGGTTTTTTAGAATAGAGTTCTTTCACATTGTTACCTCCCCTTAGCGCTCTCTAAAATTGAAGAGCATATTTAGTCGATAAATGCACGCGAGGGGGCATCGTTTACTATTGTTAATATGACTAAGTGATTATAAAATTAAGAAAATGTTGATTAATCATTTCAAATTAATAAATAAGTAAGTTCAGTCAAACAACGAAGAATAAAAAAAAACGTTATGATCATTTAAAAGCACATCAAGAAAGTTTATGCGCATTTTAAACATTGTTTATCGCGGTATTTTCAGGACGCGAGTATCCAACGGATTTGTTTGGGTTTTTTATGAAAATACACACGTGAATTGTGTTTACTAAAAATAAATCTGTATAATTGACAATTCAGACGAACATTATCGGACATTTTACCGTTTTACGGCATTTTTTTGTAACGCTATAATTTATAGTGGAATGAGACATAATTATATTCTGATGTAGCCCGTCGGCGACTAGGTTGATATGTGTTTTGCTTGTTTTGCTTTTGAGAAAAAAATATTACGTATTTACATAATAGGATGATTCCAGCTACAACCCGAGAAATCGTTAAATTGATTGAACCAAACGAATATTGCCGGACGGCAGGCCAACCAAAACCTATTCAAAAAATCCAGAGAGTTTTGTTGTTGTTTTTTTAATAAAAACTATTTTGATGTTGAAGTTCGTAATTGTTGTCGCTGAAGCTTTTGAAATATAATATTTTCATTTCTGTTTAAAATCAAAATGACCATGGACCAAAACAAATGAACGGGACTGCGATATTCAGGTCCGAGTTTAGTTTTATGACACTTAGCTGTTGTGTACATGTGTGCCCGAGGCAGCGTGTCACTATCACGTAATCTCTCAATAAACAGGAAATTTTGGAGCCGTGACCAAGACCAAGTTTCTTAATATTAAATAATATAATTGTAAAACCCATTCTAAATTCAGTTAAATTTATGTTTCATTAATTATCCTTTTCAATATTTTTAAATCCTGAGATTTTGCCTGAAAATCCTTAGATCCGGAGAAGAACCTTACGGTCCGGAGATTTCAGATAAAATCCTGAGATTTTTGAGGACTGCGGACATTTTATCTTCTTTCTACATCATTCCCGTAACACGTAGATATTCATGAAATGCGACTTAAACTAATGTCTATTGACTATGGCTGACGATTTTATAAAAAAAATGATGTTTATAATAACATGAATAACTTAATAAGCTTAACGGGCGTTGAATACAACGACGAGTATTCAACGCCGATACATTGCTGAATTCATCCGTTTACCTCCAATTTAGAGAGATCATGTAACATAAAATATATTTCTTGAAGTAAACGCATTTTGTCAGAAAAACTCGATACGCTTATATATGTGACTGTGGAAAATATAGAGTAACGTGTAATCCACAATGTATTTGTTTTCATGTAAGACTTCCCGATTCAAAGTGGCAACAACGTCTTTGATTGTTTTACGCTTTTCACAGTCAAATCTTGCCGACCAGACGTTTTAAGCCTATTATATTCGGAAATTCTAAAGCTCGAATTTATTATGCTTTATCATAATTATTATTATAATTTATCATTAGCTTTAAGACGACACCGTGATCATATCTGTTCATTCTGTTAGCAATAACACAGTTAAATGCCCCCTCACTTGTCGGTTTAGGATAAAACCAATATTTTCCGCACCTAACGTGGCGTACGACGCATGCGCACAACAATGTGAAAGACCTCTATTGAGTTTGTCGATTTCAGGGCAAACGGGCACTTGGCAAACATTGGGCTGACTTGATTTGCCAAGACGGCTTACGCCGGCGTACGCCGATTCCTAAACGGGCACCGGCAAATCACTTTATTTGTTCCGAGATTAACCCGGGATCACTAACCGGCGCAGAGCCGATTACGTTAGAGCGGCGAGCGTGAAAAAACACAGCCGTAGCTGTTAACGCCATTTTAGTTTAGCCGTAACGCTTGATTCATATTTCACACCGGTGCGAGCCGATCGGTGACCGGTTAACGCCGGTTCGTGAGCCGTCTTGGCAAATCAAGTTGGTCAAGTCTCTTGGCCACATTTACGAGTTTTAAAATAACTTGCCCCAATTCAGCACATTGAGCGGTGTGTAATGTACAAATCGCATGCCTGTCAAGGTAAAGGTAAGACTTCATTGTTCGAAAGTCGCTTGAAAGTCTGGTTTCTTCGCATTGTAGCGTTTCTGGTAACATGTCAGTTTGAAGATTTTCATTTACAAATAAATTATAGGCCAAAACATTTGAACGAACTAACGCAACCAGAAATACCCCTTTAATTTGAAATATATTATGATTTAAAATAAATGACCTTAAGGTCAAAAAAACTTCACACAACAGTTAAACCATTTTTTTAAAAAGAGAGACTAACGTATAACTATAATAATCACATCCAGAAATTTCAGCCTTTCCACACTGGAAAAACGCAGAATCATGAAAAAGAAAAAAAATCATAGGCTAAAAGAATGATCAATTTCAAAATAGAACACCACAATTAACGAAAATTAAAAAAAGAGTAAATTTTAAAATCGTGGTTGTTAAACTTAGTCTAGTTATATTGTTTCCAATCAAATAATGCATATATATAAATAAATGCAGCTTAGTCAGCAAATAAAGAACAGATACTGATATTATTAATTTATAGTTGCCAAAATAACAACTTTGTATGTGTAGCTTTGTGCTTCGCAATTATTTCGAAATCATGATGTATTACAGCTTGTTTAGAATATTTGATAAATAATTGATACTTTTACGAAACTTTGCTTTAAGATTAGGTATACCCATTTACATAGTGAGGAAGAAACTTGGCAATAAAATCACCATTACTAATCAATAGATCATGGCAAAAAGTCCATTCTAAGACTAACAAGATCAGTAACGATAAACTTGTGCTATTGACTCTTTCATTAAATAGTCGCTAAATCAAGGTTTTTCTGTCTCTCTCCTCTCCTCTCCCGTCCCCCTCACAAACTTTTAGCAAGGGAAATCATTTAGATATGTTTTTGTTTCTTTAATAATTTCTTCTGTAAGTAAATTTATATGACTGACTTTATTCAGTGTATGACCAACCCGTTACTTTAACTATTTCTTTTTTCTCAATCAAGGTTGTTTGGAAAGGCGGCGTTTTTTTGTTCTGCATGCGGTCTTCCCTGACCTGGTTAATATATTTTTTCATATAAATTGTATAACATGTACCAAGCTTTAGATAAAATTCTAAGCTCTATTTATAAAGGTCAGTAACTTGGGAAATCAGTTATAAAATTACATGCTGAACTCAAAATGTAATCTTTTATATTTAAACAATTATAAACAATGTTCCCCTAGCTAAAGTGTTTCTTTTTTTTTAAACTGACGCCCATGTAGTCAGAATGGCTAATCAAAAAGGGAAAATATTCACGTCTAAGGACAAACAAACGCAAGTTGTATATCAGGATGATAAATTATTCAACGCATGTTTAAACGAAAGCCATGATTTCCGGAATCACAGAGTCTGCCTCCGGTTTCATTGTTCGTTTTAGCACTTTGATAAAGCGCCCATGAGAAATTAACTCTTCGATGACAAAGTCACTTTATTCTCTGCTCAAATAAATTAATCCCTTGTGACAAACAAGCGAGCATAATGTTCTATTAATTTGTGGTAGTTTCTCAATCTAGCTAGCTAGGACTTTCATTAGAGTCCGAGGTTAAATTAAACCAATGCGTCATGCTTTAAAATTGCAATTATGCATAATTTTGTGAGTGAAGACAATTATCGAACATTAAATACAATGCCAAACATTTGTTTTGCCGACATTATTTCAATAGATGGACATGAAATGTGAAAGCTACCGAACAAAATATTGCAGGCTCGTTTTGCTTGAGGCTGTTAATCGGAGGTAATACGGAATCCACCCTACGATTTTGACGCGTGATAACGGTATTGCGCATGAGCAAAAAGCAGTACCTTGAAACTTTGAAACCGTGTCGCAAAATAAGGCTTCTGATTGGACGATCAGATTGCAATAGTCAAGATGGCTTGCTCCCGGATTTTAAAACTGAAAAGCCGCCATTTTCAGAAGTTCTTCTTCCATATGTTAGATAACAATTAAGATTAAACTCGCCAAAAAAAATAAGGTAAATAAGTTTCTACATTGATTCAAACCTAATATTGTCACAGAGTTAGGGTCTAACAGTAGACTCCACCGCAGCGATGCGTATTACGGTAGTTGTTCGATTTTGGTTAATTAATTAAAATACAGAGTGACAAAGTGGCAATTACACCGGTTTCCCCAAACATTCTAAACATTGGAAATTTACGACGTTTTTCTAATTTTTTTTACTGCGATCATCAACAAGAACAGTAAGTTTAACATTGCAGTTTAGATAGTAATATCGATTGCTTTCGTTTTAATTTGGTGTGGGAAAGCGATTAGGTATTGCGTTGAATTAACTCTGGATATTGTAGACTGGACAGAACTGGTCAAATGAAATCTGACCACCTAATGGCATTGAAGATGTGTATTCATGATCAGGACTCGAACCCAAGGTTCTCAGATATAGCATACAGCTACTCTGCTTATAATAATAAAAGTTGAAATTTGAGGCATGGTAGAGCTTGTTTACCAAATGCTATCTGAATAATGCTTCATTTACAACAAATAAAAATTATTAGAGCTACATTTCATAAAAAAATGAGGCATAGTGTAAAATGATTAAAATAGGAAGCACGGTGTTTACCACTAATTATTTATTTAAGATTTTAGGAACAATTGCTCTGTCAAACAAGTAATTGTTACAAGTTCAAATGCGTTGCATGGTGAAGCCGTGTTGACCATTAATTAATTGGTATAAATTTGAAAATTTATTTATTTTATTTAGTTTTCACAGTCCAATAGTTTGTGTCGAGCTTTTGTATACATGCCTGGGTCCAGATGTTTGAGTGTAATGATCGCTATAGACTTCCCGAAAGTTGTAAAAAAGTGTCAGACATGTGGTCAGACAAGATGTGAAAATCTGTCTGACCGAAAGAAATTCTGTCTGACTGAAACATTTAACACATTAAATAAGCAAGACACAGTATTAAGGGTATTTTTATTTCAGTGGTACGAATTGTCATTATGACGAATACATAAAATATTTCATTCGGATATCCTCACTCATTTCCCTCAGAACAGTCTCGAATCAAAACAGCGAGTAAAATTGTAATTTAGCGAGTAAAATTGGAATATGCAGATCAAATTTTTGCCGGACACTCGGTCCTTCAACATTGGAAATCACATCAGACCAGTCAAAAATTTCACCGAACAGGTCCGACGGTCCGGCGACTTTCAGGAAGTCTGTTGACACTAAGAAAATAAATTAAGTCATCGGAAAGTATATGCATGCATTGGGCAAATCATATCGTTTATAGAAATGCATATTACTGTCTACTCCGCCTAAAACAAATCTAAGGAATTAACGCAGAATAATTAAATTTAAAGAGAACATTGAGATACTTTCAGCAAAAATTGGACGAAATATGTTGGTACATTTTGTATGACTGGCTAAGTTTATACATCAAAAACATATTGCGCCGTATGCTTGTTGCATGTGTTTATTAAATTGTGATGATATCTAAAGAACTGAATGTTATCTAAAGAGTTTTAATAAGGTTCCAACAATCAAACATCTGTTACATATTAGCATGGAAAAAAACACTGCTTCCGATGCCTAATGTAAGGAAGACATTAGCCCCTCAAAGCGTTCCAAAGTGGTCACCCATCGGGTTTTTTATTTTCGTTTTGAAATCGATCATTTTTATAACCCATTCTCTTTTCCTCTCTTTTTAGCTCGACTATTCGAAGAATAGGGGAGCTCTCCTACTCGCCCCGGTGTCGGCGTCGGCGTCTCCGTCCGTTAAACAAAAAATGCACTGTGGTCCATAACTTGAAAACTACTTATGATATCAACTTGAAACTTGGAATATATATTCACCATCAAATTCTACATCATTACCAACAACACCCATAACTCTCCTATAAATATTTTTCAAGTTATGCCCCTTTTTCACTTAAATTTTGTGTTAAGAAAAATATGCACTTTGGTCCATAACTTATAAACTACTTGAGATATCAATTTGAAACTTGGAATATATATTCACCATCAAATTCTACATCATTACCAACAAGACCCATAACTCTGTTGTCAATATATTTCAAGTTATGCACCTTTTTTCTTATATTTTGTGTTAAGCAAAATATGCATTTTGCCCATAACTTTAAAAGTACTTGAGATATTGCCTTGAAACTTAAAATATATATTCACCATCAAAATCTACATCATAACCAACAAGACCCATAACCCTGCTTCCAATATTTTTCAAATTATGCCCCTTTTTCACTTAAATTTTGCGTTAAGGAAAATATGCACTTTGGTCCATAACTTATAAACTACTTGCGATATCAACTTGAAACTTGGAATATATATTCACTATCAAATTTTACATCATTACCAACAAATCCCATAACTTTGCTACCAATATTTTTTAAGTTAACCCCCTTTTTCACTTACATTTTGCGTTGAGCAAAATATGCACTTGGCTCATAACTTTGGAACTACTTGAGATATTGCCTTGAAACTTGAAACATATATTCACCATCAAAATCTACATCATAACCAATAAGACCCATAATCCTGCTTTCAATATTTTCAAGTTATGCCCCTTTTTCACTTAAATTTTGTGTTAAGCAAAATATGCACTTGGCCTATCACTTTGAAACTACCTGAGATATCACCTTGAAACTTAGAATTTATATCCACCATCAAAATCTCTGTCATTATCAAAAAGACCCATAACTCTGCTACCAATATTTCTCAAGATATGCCTCTTTTCACTTATGCAATTCTCTCATAACTTTTTAACAATTAGAGATATTACTTTGAAACTTGAAATATGTATGACATCAGTTTCTCAATCATTATCAACAAGACCCATAACTCTACCGGAAATATTTCTGTTAGTTATGCCCCTTTTGAACTTAGTTTTTGCTTTAGCCGAAATATGCGCTTGATCCATGACTTTGAAACAACATGAGATATTAACTTCAGACTTAGAATATACATGTATAGTCACTATGATAATCTTTACCATAACCACCAAGACCCAAAACTCTGCTACAATTTTATAAAATTTATGTCCTTTTTAAAATAGATTTTGTTTTCAAGTTTTTATGCACTTGGCCCATAACTTTTAAACTAATACAGATATCAACTTCAAACTTGAAAAACATTTTCACCATCATAATCTAGATCACTTTCACTTGACCTACTGTATGATATTTCAAGTAATGCTTTTTTTCATTTCAGTTCTTTTTCTGTAACATTACTGAAAAAGCAACATATGCATATCAGGAATCGCCACACTCAAAAAACACAGCCTCCCCACGCAGCGAAAAAGAAGAGAGGAAGATAGAGAGAGCGCATGTTTTATATATGTATGTCAATTCAAATAGGACGCCACAAACAATTAATAAACAAGAGAACCTTTGGGGATACCGCCTTGGAACGGTCAGTGGCAAAACAAATTGCCACTGGGGGTTTAAACCAGGTTCTAGGGTGCACCAACCTCACACTTGCCCCAACAGGTTCTCGTATCACAAAACAAGTACAAATTGTCTTGGTGAAATAACTCCAACCCACCCATCAGCTCAACAATGTTGCATGCAAAAGCATACAAACATATAAACATAAGAATTTAATAGCATTGCAAAGCCAAAGGGCGGGTACTCAATGATCTTACCGAGACCAGAGCACCTGGAGTAAAATCAGCAAGAACACGATGACAGGGATAAAAGAAACAAATCGAGCTTTTAGGTTCTTTTAAGAAAAGATTTCCCCATAAACTTTCATAAACTCTTACACCCCTGCCACCGTCGTGCAACCAAAGAGGTAAGCATAATGATCAACTGTATATGGGTTAATCACCAGGCCTGCAGATCGCTGTAAAATATCATGTTGGTAACTTTTCTTTTTAAATTTACAGATGGTTTTTACGAATAACCGGGAGAAATTAACATCGCCTTTTATCTTCTTAAGTTTATAAATTAAATCTCCATAAAAACTGGCTGTGAAATTCCTTGTTGCAATAGTGATTTTAAACTGCAGCTGTATTTATGAATTAGATCTGGATATCGGCGATAAAACTTGCAAAAGGTTTTCCTTAATTTGTAATACCGATAACCTTGTTTTAAAAGTTTTTCTGTAATGCAAAGATTACGTTCATTGAAATCATTCACATCGTTGCAAGCTCTTGAAAAGCGAACAAGCTGTGAGATATAAACCCCGTAAGAAGTTGCACGAGGAACATCGCCGTCTAGAAACGGAAAATTTACTATATTAAAATTAAAATCATCTCTTTAATCATAAATTTTAGTAGTGACGTAACCATTTTCGATGGATAGATTTAAATCAAGGAAGTTTGCTTGCTTTTCTGAAGTGTTCGCTTTGTTAAGCTGTAGTTCTTTAGGATAAATCTTATTAACCAGTGATGGAAAATGGTAATTAATATTGAACTTAAAGTAAATTTCCCCAAACATAAATTACTAACAAGTTTTTTTTTAACTCTTCCAAAAATATTTCATAGTTATTGCCCTTTTTAGTTCAATATTTATGGAACATTTTGGAATTATTTCTGTTATTTAAAATTACTTTCTCCCATTCACTTGTTAATACTTTTCCTGATTGCACAAAAATGTTTGGCCATATTTGTAATTGTTTTAATCTTGAAATTGCATTTGCTTCAAATGATTCGAATAGTCGAGCGCGCTGTCTCCTCGGACAGCTCTTGTTTTTTTTGGCTGTGTGGGGAGGCTGTCTTCTGGATGTAGCCATTCCTTACATGTATATTTCCCTTTTTTAAAAATACTGCATTGAAGTTTCCGTGTTAACCGTCATGTGCACACCATAGTTTCGGATAAGATCAAAATTAGAACTGTTGACTTGCTAAAAACAGAATTGTGCTCTATGGTGCGCTTTGTGAGCATTATGCATTTTCATTACTGCCCATTAACAGGTTCAATCAAGGCTGAAGGTTATAAAGCTGAGATTGGAAAGCAGTCTCAAATCTCAAGCATCTGATTGGCTGAAATGGCGACTGGTTTCCATGCTCAGTTTTATAACCTTGGGCACAAAGTGAACATACACTATTTTTCTATTTGTCATGTTCAGTGGCTTTCAAATTTTCTATTTTGTGAAATACCTTTTTCTGATTTTCTGTCAAAATGATGTATATGCTTTGCTGTATTGGCTCCAATGGAGTGCGTAAAAAATCGAGAAAAATAAATCAGAAGTGAAATAAAAGACGAAAATAGGTGATATCAATATTAAACAATCTTGAAAAATCGCTGCCTGGGACGACTGGCTAGATAACAAACATGAATCATGTAAAAATAAAGACGTGTTCTATTTTTTGTGGCGCTGCCTATGGCGTTTTCTGTGATACAGAGGATTTATATGTTCTGATCTCTTGTCGAAATTCTATTATATTCAGTTTCGCCCATTGTTTTCTCGTTAAGAGCAAACCCATTTTTTCTGTGGGCCACGTTATCATCACTTCACGACATCGTTAACGTGTTATTTTACTTATAACAATACTGACAATAATTATGTACGGGGAGACTTTATACGGCCGCTACACTGCACAAATGGCGCTACTGTTACTATCTAAGATGTAAACACGAATCCTGTAATATATCTATATTCTTTCTGTCCTTGTAAACGTGTCAATCTGCGATTACCTCAGACTTCTGTTGCATAGACATAGTGCCTGATTTGTATAAAATAGCCATTGAATACACTTTATACGAACTGTTTTAGAACAAAATGACATATTTATTCAATGTTGTATTAAATTTAGCTCCGTCAGACTGCGTGAACTTAGTTTTTATACCTAGTACAGACAACCTTTAGTGTAAATAATTAAGCAGAGCACGGGTTCCAATCGCGTTGATTTTTGTAATAAAATTAAAACCTGGCAGTTTTTATATTCAAATAGATAAAACGGTGTTCGGTGGCTTTAAAAGTCCCATTTTTATATATTTCATGTATTGCAGGTGTACAGTTACATGTAATTTTTACTTTGGGCACATATCAGATGAGTAAGGTAATCAATAGAATCTTATGTAGTTGCATTTTAATACGACATTATGGAGGCGTCTAATATGATGATAATATTGGCTGAAGGTTATAAAACTGAGATTGGAAACCAGTCTCAAATCTAGTCTCAAATCTCAAGAATCTTATTGGCTGAAATGGTGACTGGTCGCCATTACAGCCAATCAGATGTTTGAGATTTGAGACTTGTTTTTATTCTCAGTTTTAAGACCTTGGGCAAATATCATGTAAAGTCAAGTCAACTATATATTGGCAATAAACATGTAAACAATGTTCAGAGCCGACCAACAATTCATAATGGCGGCAAATAAAGTATACAAGAAAACACAATAAAAGTATGGTGTAAGCGGCATCGTATATGGAGTTAACAAAAGTATAAGTGGTTCATACGAAAAACAACCAACAATCTCAGCATGACTGAAAATTTCTTAAAGTACTTGTAAAACGCTGAAATATGCATATCAGGAATTTCCACATTAAAAACAAACAGCCTCCCCACAACCAAGAAGATATATATATATATATATATATATATATATATAGAGAGAGAGAGAGAGAGAGAGAGAGAGAGAGAGAGAGAGAGAGAGAGAGAGAGAGAGAGAGAGAGAGAGAGAGAGAGAGAGAGAGACAAGTAATATATTATCGGTCATACGATCGTTGCATTGACACTTCTGCCAGATAAGCCATTACATTACTATAGTGATGTGTATTGCTAATGAATATCAATCATACTCTGCAACCTGTTAACCTTCATCAAGCAGTTCAAATTCTGGTCAGTTAGCGCATACGATATTTTTTTCAGAATTGTTGATGGATGGCTTGGCTCCAGGTTTTGTACCTTCAGGTACCCTTCCAGCTACCATTGTATCTTAATACGCACTGTGGGACAAGGTACATTATTTGACATTACAGTCGTTTTATTGCTTATTACGCCTCGAAGCAGCTGCTGCCATCACCATTTTTATTTTTTGTAGCTTTATTATATATTTTCAATTTTCTTTAACAGAGATACAAGACTGACAATCAATTATATCGACGTATCAAATATAAAGCCAACGATACTAATTAGATGCAAGATGTCGATTACAGGAATGTGTAACAAACGTATTATGGTTATGTTATCGGCACCCTTACGGACGTTTACAGGGCAAAGTGCATCTATAATCACAAGCACAATAGCTGAACCGTGCCAACTTCCTCCTTTAGTGTTATATTCATGAAATCATGTGACTCACCTTATCTGTTTCGACAAGAACGCGAGAAAAAAATCACTATAAACTATGTTTTTCGCAAAACGATTGGCGGAGATGACGGTCTCATAATATTAACCTGATCATGCCATTATTTTGTGCCAGCCATCTAGTTTATGGTCGGTTGGAGACCGAGAAACATTAGGGTGACGATAAAAAGGTAGCTTCGGTGGTGTGGTTACTCTAATTATAACAGATGAAAATGGAACTATGGAAGCCCCCTTACAAATCAAATATGAAAATATTGCAGTTTCATTCAAATGTTCTTTATTAATTATTTATCAAGACGAAGTTTAAAAAGGATCGATACAATTAAGTAACAAATATCTGATATTAAACACTCCGATAATTATAATATCAAGATAAGCCAGTAGTAGTTTAAAGAAAATTCTATAATACAGAAAGAGTCTTTCTTTTTAATATAGACTACAAAAAGAATATCTTTAACTTATTTACAAATCGGCATACTTTACGTGACGTTAGTACAATGTATGTAATTAGGTAATAAACAAAGCACCAAACAATAGTTAAAATTTGCTCATGATTAAAAAGATCATACATGTATCAGAGTGAAATGTAAAATACTGTAAATCTAGTTTGTCGATTAACGTTGATAATAACATTTATAGGGAAAAAAATTTCCATAATACAATGCGAGTTATATCTTTCAGGTATTATATTTATTTCTCTTGAAATAGATTACTCGAACAAAATATCGATATACATGTTTGGTATGATTGAAACTATAATCCAACATTTCTAGTGGACTATTATTGCGGCAATGGCGCTTTCAAAACAGGCAATATATAGCACAAGATCAAATAAGTACGTTACAATATATATTCATTAGACGCTTAGTGGAAAGCAAACAATATGATACGACACCGGATATTGGTGTTCTCTAATCAACCAAATGGGATGATTTATATAGTATCTCAGAAAGAACGCTGCTTCTTTTGTTAAAACGTTGAGTAAGCGTGCCTTAAATTTTCATTAATCAAAGCCATTTTGTCAACATTTCAATCATAGATTATTTGATTCCTGGGGTAAAGTAAATACTGATCTCCTGAGATTAATCAGCAAAATGTAATCATAGGCAATCTTTTCTCGTAATGAATGTCCTTCGGTCTACTTGTCTTCTTTCGGCTTAACGATCGTAATATCCGGTATTCAATTCGTGGCGCAAAACGAAACGTTAATTATCAGGGATTTACCAATCGACGTTTCCTGATTGAAATATAGTATTCTGTGGCACGTTCAATTAATGCTATCCGAAATGTTGCTTAAAGTAATAAGTCTTGGATTTTCTAAAACTGATTACTTCTATAGACCTATTTAACATTTAGTTAAACGCATTTCTTTTAATGCATATCAAGAAAAAGATCACGTTGGGTAACACTTTTTGATATTGTACACGGTCTTCCATTCTAAATAAATTAGAATAGCATTCTAAATATTTTAAATCAGATAACCAAATTGAACAGAAAACATATGCTTTTAGAAGTATGACCAATGAAACAAAAAAACTGATAAAATCCAAATGGAAACCCACAGGATTACTTCCATAGAACGACTAGTGGCAAAACATATGCCACTGGATTCAAACCAGTTTCTCAGTGGGGCACTAAACAAACGCTTACCCAAAGCGGTTCACGAAAATAAGAAGCAAGTGCAACATGTCTTGATGATTTTTAAAAACAATAAATTGAAATATACGCATTTAAAACAAACTGAAAGATAGCCTCAAACACGGGCAGCAGCAAATACTTCAGAAAGAGACGTGATGATTTGTTTGTAATATGAATTAAGTAAATGTTGAAAAAGACGAACAGTAAAAGATAAATCGTAACCCAAGGGTTAACTACGTTTGAAATAGTCAGTGGCAAACTAATGGTCACTAGGGTTTAAACTAGATGCTATCGTGCTACAGACGATGAAACAGTGATGAGTTATATATGCGCTGACAGCAACTTGTGAAAAGAATATCTAAGTCCATCAATTCAGGCAATTGGTTTTAATTCACATATTACTACTGCTTGGAAGAATTACAATAAAATGTCTAGACATCGTATATATTTGGAAATTAGATCAAAGTTCATAATTTGTTTAATCACAGGAGAGTCAGGTAGGAACCTCTACAGTATCTGCTGTTGAGTTATTGCGTTATTTCAAACTAAAAGAAATTAATTATCGCGGCTAAGACAGTTAACAAAATGTATTTGGTCATAATATAAAAACATATCACTGGGTACTGCTTTTAATACTGTAATACTATGTCTGTCTATCGTGACGTTTTTTAAGTATTTTCAACAAAAAATATAAAATATATGCCTTTTCCTCAAGAAAATATGTATACCTCAAGACGCCATCTTCAAAATTTTAAGCATGGTAAAGTTGACGATAATTGAATCATTTATTGTCTATCTATGTCTACTATCATAATAAGAAATATAACAAAATCAAACTGTTATAACTGAGATATGTCAAGATCCAGTTTGAGAGTTATCCCTGTTTTCGTTCCGAGGAATCAATTCATTTATTGTCTGACAAAGAAAGGCATAAAATGCATAATTTCCTTATTGCCTTATAACCAATTACCAAGTATCCTAAACTTACCTCGAATACTTTTTTTAGATATCGCAGTTACCCACTTGTTTTCCGGACAGACGATGATTATATCCATATTGCTCTCCATCGACATACCAAGACCAAGACTCTCGGGCTATAACATCATTGCGAATGGAGGTATTTCTAAATAACTTGGCACATTTAATCACTAAAAAAATAATGTTTCGCGCACAAACCAAGCCTTCTAGAGTCAAGGTCACTGTTAAAAAAGTTACGTATATGAATGGAGGGAATTCATAACATAATTGGCATAGGTAATCTCTATAATAACGATATATATGTTGCACAGACGCATCCTCCTACCTCCAGGGTCAACGTAAATGTTATTAAAAAGCGAATTTTATTAATACGTATTCTGAAGCGATAAACCAGACATGAAGCGCTTACTTAAAACCTTCGTAACATTCAACCTTAATTGTTTAGTTAATACATTTAAAACAAATGGTATAGTACCGGAGCTCAAAGTTCAAATATTGCAATGTTTATCAAGCGAAACAAGGGATTCCGACATGAATACGTCAAATCATTAGTTAAAATATACTATTATGAACCTTTCTTGAAAAAAGAGAAGTAGGCATATCAAGAATCGCCACACTCGCGAAAAAGATGAGAGGAAAAGAGAGAATGTTGTTATAAGTATGTCAAATAAGACGCCACAAACAATTAACGAAAAAGAGAACTCTTGGGGTTACCGCCTTGGAACGGTCAGTGGCAAACACATTGCAAAGACTTCTAATAGTGTTATGGGTTATTGTATGACTAAGGACACGTTTATATTATGATAAGCTAAGTAAGAAATATTATACTCGGAATAGAGATAAGATGAGGTGGCTTATCAAGCTCCCCAAAACCACGAATATCTCGGTTTTTCAGAATTGGGTTTGTCGATTTCAGGGCAAACGGGCACTTGGCAGACATTGGGCTAACTTGATTTGCCAAGACGGCTTACGCCGGCGTACGCCGATTCCTAAACGGACACCGGCAAATCACTTTATTTGTTCCGAGATTAAGCCGGGATCACTAACCGGCGCAGAGCCGATTACGTTAGAGCGGCGAGCGTGAAAAAAACACAGCCGTAGCTGTTGACGCCATTTTAGTTTAGCCGTAACGCTTGATTCATATTTCACACCGGTGCGAGCCGATCGGTGACCGGTAAACCCCGGTTCGTGAGCCGTCTTGGCAAATCAAGTTGGTCAAGTAACTTGGCCACATTTACGGATTTTAAAATAACTTGCCCCAATTCAGCAAAATGAGCGGTGTGTAATGTACAAATTGCATGCTTGTCAAGGTCAAGGTAAGACTTCATTGTTCAAAAATCGCTTGAAAGTCTGGTTTCTTCGAATTGTAGCGTTTCTGGTAACATGTCTGTTTGAAGATTTTCATTTACAAATAAATTATAGGCCAAAACATTTGAACGAACTAACGCAACCAGAAATACCTCTTTAATTTGAAATCTATTATGATTTAAAATAAATGACCTTAAGGTCAAAAAAACTTCACTCAACAGTAAAACCATTTTTTTAAAAAGAGAGACTAACGTATAACTATAATAATCACATCCAGAAATTTCAGCCTTTCCACACTGGAAAAACGCAGAATCATGAAAAAGAAAAAAAAATCATAGGCTAAAAGAATGATCAATTTCAAAATAGAACACCACAATTAACGAAAATTAAAAATGGAGTAAATTTTAAAATCGTGGTTGTTAAACTTAGTCTAGTTATATTATTTCCAATCAAATAATGCATATATATAAATTAATGCAGCTTAGTCATCAAATAAAGAACAAATACTGATATAATTAATTTATAGTTGCCGAAATAACCGCTTTGTATGTGTAACTTTGTGCTTCGCAATTATTACGAAATCATAATGTATCACAGCTTGTTTAGAATATTTGATAAATAATTGATACTTTTACGAAACTTTGCTTTAAGATTAGGTATACCCATTTACATAGTGAGGAAGAAACTTGGCAATAAAATCACCATTACTAATCAATAGATCATGGCAAAAAGTCTATTCTAAGACTAACAAGATCAGTAACGATAAACTTGTGCTATTGACTCTTTCATTAAAAAGTCGCTAAATCAATGTCTTCACTTATTACATAATTTTGTGTATCAAAAAACTGTTGTTGGTATAAAACTTCATCATTTCCATTATTAACAATGTTTGAAATATTTTTAAAATGTTCTACAAAGTCATTCATACCGATTTGAGAAGTATTAACACTGTTTTTCTTGCTAAATTTTTTAATGTACTTCCAAAATTTTCGAGGCTCATTTTTATTCATTCTTGATAGTTTTATCTTTTCCTTAGAATTTAAAGCATTTTTAGCAAGGGAAATCATTTAGATATGCTTTTGTTTCTTTAATAATTTCTTCTGTAAGTTAATTTATATGACTGACTTTATTCAGTGTATGACCAACCCGTTACTTTAACTATTTCTTTTTCGGCGTTAGCTGTCTAAGCTCACTTTTGACCTAGTTTTTCGACCAATGAAATGTTGTAAATAATACTCGTATTCTCTTATTATGCAGAGGGAAAATGAAATAAACTATTTCGATTGGTAGCTATTTACACCAGAGAGGCATCTAGCAGGGTGGAGAGGTATCTAGTGGGATTTTTATTATTATGCAGCGGAAAAATCAAATAGATTAATTCGATTGGTTGTTAGTGAGTGTTGTATTGGAGGAAAAACATATTTACGATTTAAGTAACCAGTTAAGTCAATATTGATGGTTTAAATACAGTTTTTATATGGAATATTCTTGGGTGTCAGGTAAACACTTGCATACAATACACCGTGTAAAACGAAAGAGAAGTGTAGATATTTCTAGTTCTTACTGGTTCCTTTCTAGTTCCTTTGATACTGATTGTTAATTTCAAGTACGAAATACAAGATCATTGTAGTGTAGTGGCTAACACTCTTGCCTCTCAAGCGGAGGCCCCGGGTTCAATACTCAGGATGGACACTTTTTTTAAAGTTAATATACGTAAAAGTTGGTAGATTTCGCTCTTGTAACAGGCTGCTATTATTTATATTTATTAAATTTCAAGGACATTTATTCATCTTGAATTCTCACTCTACACGAGGTATTTTATTGAAACTGAATAAATTGCTTCTTTAATCGACTTGTTATCACTGTATGAAATTGTTGCAACAGCTTCAACATTTTTTTTGAAAGACACTTACAATAAACTTATGAGTTGTCATGATTCGGTCGCTTAATCTCTAAGTCATACTAAGAAGGCAGGGAGGGTTCGTCAACAGCTATAACAAATAAAATAAAATAACTAAACTGTGTCTGCTTTGCCTCTCTGTATTTCTTTCTTTCTTATATATATAAATTTTTTTCCATCAACGCCGTTTATCTTTTTTAAAGATATTTCTTGTTTCTCAATCAAGGTTGTTTGGAAAGGCGGCGTTTTTTGTTCTGCATGCGGTCTTCCCTAACCTGGTTAATATATTTTTTCATATAAATTGTATAACGTGTACCAAGCTATAGATAAAATTCTAAGCTCTATTTACAAAGGTCAGTAACTTGGGAAATCAGTTATAAAATTACATGCTAAACTCAAAATGTAATCTTTTATATTTAAACAATTATAAACAATGTTTCTCTAGCTAAAGTGTTTCATTTTTTTATTATTTTTTTAAACTGACGCCCATGTAGTCAGAATGGCTAATCAAAAAGGGAAAATGTTCACGTCTAAGGACAAACAAACGCAAGTTGTATATCAGGATGATAAATTATTCAACGCATGTTTTAACGAAAGCCATGATTTCCGGAATCACAGAGTCTGCCTCCGGTTTCATTGTTCGTTTTAGCACTTTGATAAAGCGCCCATGAGAAATTAACTCTTCGATGACAAAGTCACTTTACTTCTCTGCTCAAATAAATTAATCCCTTGTGACAAACAAGCGAGCATAATGTTCTATTAATTTGTGGTAGTTTCTCAATCTAGCTAGCTAGGACTTTCATTAGAATCCGAGGTTAAATTAAACCAATGCGTCATGCTTTAAAATTGCAATTATGCTTAATTTTGTGAGTGAAGACAATTATCGAACATTAAATACAATGTCAAACATTTGTTTTGCCGACATTTTTTCAATAGATGGAAATGAAATGTGAAAGCTACCGAACACGACAAATCAAAATATTGCAGGCTCGTTTTGCTTGAGGCTGTTAATCGGAGGTAATACGGAATCCACCCTACGATTTCGACGCGTGATAACGGTATTGCGCATGAGCAAAAAGCAGTACCTTGAAATTTTGAAACCGTGTCGCAAAATAAGGCTTCTGATTGGACGATCAGATTGCAATAGTCCAGATGGCTTGCTCCCGGATTCAAAAACTGAAAAGCCGCCATTTTGTTTCTCGATTCACATTTTTAGAAGTTCTTCTTCCATATGTTAGATAACAATTAAGATTAAACTCGCCAAAAAATTAAGGTAAATAAGTTTCTACATTGATTCAAACCTAATATTGTCACTGAGTTAGGGTCTAACAGTAGACTCCACCGCAGCGATGCGTATTACGGTAGTTGTTCGATTTTGGTTAATTAATTAAAATACAGAGTGACAGTGTGACAATTACACCGGTTTCCCCAACATTCTAAACATTGGAAATTTACGACGTTTTTATAATTTTTTTTACCGCAATCATCAACAAGAACAGTAAGTTTAACATTGCAGTTTAGATAGTAATATCGATTGCTTTCGTTTTAATTTGGTGTGGGAAAGCGATTAGGTATTGCGTTGAATTAACTCTGGATATTGTAGACTGGACAGAACTGGTCAAATGAAATCTGACCACCTAATGGCATTGAAGATGTGTATTCATGATCAGGACTCGAACCCAAGGTTCTCAGATATAGCATACAGCTACTCTGCTTATAATAATAAAAGTTTAAATTTGAGGCATGGTAGAGCTTGTTTACCAAATGCTATCTGAATAATGCTTCATTTACAACAAATAAAAATTATTAGAGCTACATTTCATAAAAAAGAGGCATAGTGTAGAATGATTTAAATAGGAAGCACGGCGAAGCCGTGTTTACCACTAATTATTTATTTCAGATTTTAGGAATAACTGCTCTGTCAAACAAGTAATTGTTACAAGTTCAAATGCGTTGCATGGTGAAGCCGTGTTGACCATTAATTAATTGGTATAAATTTGAAAATTTATTTATTTTATTTAGTTTTCACAGTCCAATAGTTTGTGTCGAGCTTTTGTATAAATGCCTGGGTCCAGATGTTTGAGTGTAATGATGTGAAAATCTGTCTGACCGAAACAAATTCTGTCTGACTGAAACATTTAACACATTAAATAAGCAAAACACAGTATTAAGGATGTTTTTTTTTTCAGTGGTACGAATTGTCATTATGACGAATACATAAAATATTTCATTCGGATATCCTCATTCATTTCCCTCAGAACAGTCTCGAATCAAAACAGCGAGTAAAATTGTAATTTAGCGAGTAAAATTGGAATATGCAGATCAAATTTTTGCCGGACACTCGGTCCTACAACATTGGAAATCACAACAGACCAGTCCAAAATTTCACCGAACAGGTCCGACGGTCCGGCGACTTTCAGGAAGTCTGTTGACACTAAGAAACTAAATTAAGTCATCGGAAAGTATATGCATGCATTGGGCAAATCATATCGTTTATAGAAATGCATATTACTGTCTACTCCGCCTAAAACAAATCTAAGGAATTAACGCAGAATAATAAAATTTGCAATCATCCTTTCTGTCGCTAAAACCGTTTCTGTTGATTGCTTGTTGTTTAAAATTTCATGACAATTGACAAAATATGAAAGAGAACATTGAGATACTTTCAGCAAAAATTGGACGAAATATGTTGGTACATTTTGTATGACTGGCTAAGTTTATACATCAAAAACATATTGCGCCGTATGCTTGTTGCATGTGTTTATTAAATTGTGATGATATCTAAAGAACTGAATGTTATCTAAAGAGTTTTAATAAGGTTCCAACAATCAAACATCTGTTACATATTCGCACGGAAAAAAAAAACTGCTTCCGATGCCTAATGTAAGGAAGACATTAGCCCCTCAAAGCGTTCCAAAGTGGTCACCCATCGGGTTTTTTATTTTCGTTTTGAAATCGGTCATTTTTATAACCCATTCTCTTTTCCTCTCTTTTTAGCTCGACTATTCGAAGAATAGGGGAGCTCTCCTACTCGCCCCGGTGTCGGCGTCGGCGTCTCCCTCCGTTAAACAAAAAAATGCACTTTGGTCCATAACTTGAAAACTACTTATGATATCAACTTGAAACTTGGAATATATATTCACCATCAAATTCTACATCATTACCAACAACACCCATAACTCTCCAATAAATATTTTTCAAGTTATGCCCCTTTTTCACTTAAATTTTGTGTTAAGAAAAATATGCACTTTGGTCCATAACTTATAAACCACTTGTGATATCAATTTGAAAACTTGGAATATATATTCACCATCAAATTCTACATCATTACCAACAAGACCCATAACTCTGCTGTCAATATATTTCAAGTTATGCCCCTTTTTTCTTATAATTTGTGTTAAGCAAAATATGCATTTTGCCCATAACTTTAAAACTACTTGAGATATTGCCTTGAAACTTGAAATATATATTCACCATCAAAATCTACATCATAACCAACAAGACCCATAACCCTGCTTCCAATATTTTTCAAATTATGCCCCTTTTTCACTTAAATTTTGCGTTAAGGAAAATATGCACTTTGGTCCATAACTTATAAACTACTTGCGATATCAACTTGAAACTTGGAATATATATTCACTATCAAATTTTACATCATTACCAACAAATCCCATAACTTTGCTACCAATATTTTTTAAGTTAACCCCCTTTTTCACTTACATTTTGCGTTGAGCAAAATATGCACTTGGCTCATAACTTTAGAACCACTTGAGATATTGCCTTGAAACTTGAAACATATATTCACCATCAAAATCTACATCATAACCAATAAGACCCATAATCCTGCCTCCAATATTTTCAAGTTATGCCCCTTTTTCACTTAAATTTTGTGTTAAGCAAAATATGCACTTGGCCTATCACTTTGAAACTACTTGAGATATCACCTTGAAACTTAGAATTTATATTCACCATCAAAATCTCTGTCATTATCAAAAAGACCCATAACTCTGCTACCAATATTTCTCAAGATAAGCCTCTTTTCACTTATGCAATTCTCTCATAACTTTTTAACAATTAGAGATATTACTTTGAAACTTGAAATATATGTATGACATCAGTTTCTCAATCATTATCAACAAGACCCATAACTCTACCGGAAATATTTCTGTTAGTTATGCCCCTTTTGAACTTAGTTTTTGCTTTAGCCGAAATATGCGCTTGATCCATAACTTTGAAACAACATGAGATATTAACTTCAGACTTAGAATATACATGTTTAGTCACTATGATAATCTTTACCATAAACACCAAGACCCAAAACTCTGCTACAATTTTATAAAATTTATGTCCTTTTTAAAATAGATTTTGTTCTCAAGTTTTTATGCACTTGGCCCATAACTTTTAAACTAATACAGATATCAACTTCAAACTTGAAAAACATTTTCACCATCACTTGACCTACTGTATGATTTTTCAAGTCATGCTTTTTTTCATTTCAGTTCTTTTTCTGTAACATTACTGAAGTAATTAATATTGAACTTAAAGTAAAGTTCCCCAATCATAAATTACTAACAAGTTTTTTTAACTCTTCCAAAAATATTTCATAGTTATTCCCCTTTTTAATTCAATATTTATGGAACATTTTGGAATTATTTCTGTTATTTAAAATTACTTTCTCCCATTCACTTGTTAATACTTTTCCTGATTGCACAAAAATGTTTGGCCATAGTTGTAATTGTTTTAACCTTCAAATTGCATTTGCTTCAAATGATTCGAAAAGTCGAGCGCGCTGTCTTCTCGGACAGCTCTTGTTTTTTTTGGCTGTGTGGGGAGGCTGTCTGCTGTAGCCATTCCTTACATGTATATTTCCCTTTTTTAAAAATACTGCATTGAAGTTTCCATGTTAACCGTCATGTGCACACCGTAGTTTCGGATAAGATCAAAATTAGAACTGTTGACTTGCTAAAAACAGAATTGTGCTCTATGGTGCGCTTTGTGAGCATTATGCATTTTCATTACTGCCCATTAACAGGTTCAATCAAGGCTGAAGGTTATAAAGCTGAGATTGGAAACCAGTCTCAAATCTCAAGCATCTGATTGGCTGAAATGGCGACTGGTCGCCATTTCAGCCAATCAGATGCTTGAGATTTGAGACTGGTTTCCATGCTCAGTTTTATAACCTTGGGCACAAAGTGAACATACAATATTTTTCTATTTGTCATGTTCAGTGGATTTCAAATTTTCTATTTTGTGAAATACCGTTTTCTGATTTTCTGTCAAAATGATGTATATGCTTTGCTGTATTGGCTCTAATGGAGTGCGTAAAAAATCGAGAAAAATAAATCAAAAGTGAAATAAAAGACGAAAATCTGTCGCATTGAGGTGATATCAATATTAAACAATCTTGAAAAATCGTTGCCTGGAACGACTGGCTAGATAACAAACATGAATCATGTAAAAATAAAGACGTGTTCTATTTTTTGTGGCGCTGCCTATGGCGTTCTCTGTGATACAGAGGATTTATATGTTCTGATCTCTTGTCAAATTTCTGTTATATTCAGTTTCGCCCATTGCTTTCTCGTTTAGAGCAAACCCATTTTTTCTGCGGGCCACTGATCATGGAATGGTGTTTTAAATACCGCATTGGAGGATCCATGTTCATCGCCATAGGCATACCATCGGTTGGGATGGATCAAAATTGTACTGTTTACTGGTGTAAATATTGAGTTGCGCTCAACCCGTTGCTAGACGGCGTGGACAGTAAATTAATATGCATTTCCAATAGTGTACACGATAAGGTATGGCATGCGGTTAGCACAATAATTACTTAAACTATAGGTTTAACTGTTAAACCCGTAGTTTAACAGACTTAAACCCAGGGTTTAACTGTTAAACATATAGTTTAAGAGTTGAAACTATGGGTTTAAGAGAAAATTGTGCAGAATGTTACTTAAACTACAGGTTTATCAGCTTAAACCCTATGTTTAAGTGTTAATCCTATAGTTTAAGACTTTAATCTATAGGTTTAAGAGATTTTCGACAAAATTACATTAAACTATGGTATTAAGAGACTTCAATACATAGTTTTAAGTGAATTTTCTTTAAAAGCTATAGATTGAACTCTTAAACCCATAGTTTAACAGTTAATCATATACTTTGAAGTTTAATAAGCACAATAATCCTCAAAATCTGTTAACTATATAGTTAAGACTTTAAACTACGGGTTTAACTGTTAAACCTATGGTTTAAGAGGTATCCAATCATGTTTCGAGTTTGTAATCACGTGAGAATTTGTTGTTGTTATTTAAGCGGAAGTAGCCGTATGTATAACATATCGAAGGTTTTAAAGTCTTGGAGAGGATGTGATTCATATTTTTGCTTTGTTATCTAAGTGAAAGTTGACTTTGACAGGTCTAGAGAGTATGTTACATTTTCCTCACGGATAATTTCGTTTAAAACTCGCAAGGGCATTGAAAGGAATGCCACGGACAAGGAGAAACAAAGTTGATGAAGCGATTATGGATCCTTTTTTATGTTCAAAGAAACTCAAGAGTATACTCCAGCAGTTTCTCTTTTTTTCCTGAGTTTGGTTTTAACTTATTAAATCCCTATTCATATAACAATACTATAACTAATCTGTAATATCAAAAGTTTATTGATAAACTTTTGATAAAAAGTTTATCAATCATAAATTAAACCTGTGGAAATAAAAGCATGTAAATACGCGATATCGTTTAGAATATAGGTAATACACACTCCAAGATTTTGCAAAATTATTATTTAAAAAATGAAATCCAAAAAGGAATCCAAATAGGTAATATCGGATGTTATTAATTTAGTAAAAGAATTGCAGAGTATACAGCATGCTACGTTGATCATTAAATAAGACTTTTTTACGGTTTTATTTCCACAGTTTTAACATTTAAACTAAAAAATTCCACAATTTAAGTCGATAATGGATTCTCAAATAATAACATTTTCCTTAATGTAAAATGCCTTCTTTATTATTAAAAGTGCATAACTTTTGTTCTGTTTTGTATCAGTCTCATGTTGTTGTTGTTTTTTACCAGAGAGGTAAAACAAATCAAAGTGGATGGTCCGTGTATGTACTTGTTTTCTGCTTGATGGGGCACTTAATCCGGATGTCGACAATAGAGGTCTTTCACATTGTTGTGCGCATGCGTCGTACGCCACGTTTGGTGCGGAAAATATTGGTTTTATCCTAAACCGACAAGTGAGGGGGCATTTAACTGTGTCATTGCTAACAGAATGAACAGATATGATCACGGTGTCGTCTTAAAGCTAATGATAAATTATAATAATAATTATGATAAAGCATAATAAATTCGAGTTTTAGAATTTCCGAATATAATAGGCTTAAAACGTCTGGTCGGCAAGATTTGACTGTGAAAAGCGTAAAACAATCAAAGACGTGGTTGCCACTTTGAATCGGGAAGTCTTATATGAAAACAAATACATTGTGGATTACACGTTACTGTATATTTTCCACAGACACATATATAAGCGTATCGAGTTTTTCTGACAAAATGCGTTTACTTCAAGAAATATATTTTATGTTACATGATCTCTCTAAATTGGAGGTAAACGGATGAATTCAGCAATGTATCGGCGTTGAATACTCGTCGTTGTATTCAACGCCCGTTAAGCTTATTAAGTTATTCACGTTATTATAAACATCATTTTTTTTATAAAATCGTCAGCCATAGTCAATAGACATTAGTTTAAGTCGCATTTCATGAATATCTACGTGTTACGGGAATGATGTAGAAAGAAGATAAAATGTCCGCAGACCTAAAAAAATCTCAGGATTTTATCTGAAATCTCTGGACCGTAAGGTTCTTCTCCGGATCTAAGGATTTTCAGGCAAATATTAAGAAACTTGGTCTTGGTCACGGCTCCAAAATTTCCTGTTTATTGAGAGATTACGTGATAGTGACACGCTGCCTCGGGCACACATGTACACAACAGCTAAGTGTCATAAAACTAAACTCGGACCTGAATATCGCAGTCCCGTTCATTTGTTTTGGTCCATGGTCATTTTGATTTTAAACAGAAATGAAAATATTATATTTCAAAAGCTTCAGCGACAACAATTACGAACTTCAACATCAAAATAGTTTTTATTAAAAAAAAACAACAACAAAACTCTCTGGATTTTTTTGAATAGGTTTTGGTTGGCCTGCCGTCCGGCAATATTCGTTTGGTTCAATCAATTTAACGATTTCTCGGGTTGTAGCTGGAATCATCCTATTATGTAAATACGTAATATTTTTTCTCAAAAGCAAAACACATATCAACCTAGTCGCCGACGAGCTACATCAGAATATAATTATGTCTCATTCCACTATAAATTATAGCGTTACAAAAAAAAATGCCGTAAAACGGTAAAATGTCCGATAATGTTGGTCTAAATTGTCAATTATACAGATTTATTTTTAGTAAACACAATTCACGTGTGTATTTTCATAAAAAACCCAAACAAATCCGTTGGATACTCGCGTCCTGAAAATACCGCGATAAACAATGTTTAAAATGCGCATAAACTTTCTTGATGTGCTTTTAAATGATCATAACGTTTTTTTTATTCTTCGTTGTTTGACTGAACTTACTTATTTATAAATTTGAAATGATTAATCAACATTTTCTTAATTTTATAATCACTTAGTCATATTAACAATAGTAAACGATGCCCCCTCGCGTGCATTTATCGACTAAATATGCTCTTCAATTTTAGAGAGCGCTAAGGGGAGGTAACAATGTGAAAGAACTCTATTAAACTACAATCGTGCAACGAAACACCAGTCAACGTATAGTTAACACCTAAGGGCAGATTCTTTGTTTTAAAACCAATCAAAACAATACAGAAATGTAAATAGTTGTTGTAACATGAAAAGACTGTTAAGTTTATAAATCCGTTAAAGAAATAATGCAAAACGGCGTTCAAACTGATTAATTTAATTCCGTCATATGAAAGTCAGAATATTATAATTTTATGAATTAGTGCTGATTTGAATCTGTAAATTTACTGTTTTGACTCGATAATTTCGAGAATACCGGTACTTTGTAACTGAATTAAAATTAACTATCTTGTAAGGTAACGCAAATTCTCTGAAATTCGGTCTTATACATTCGTTTAGATTATTTAGCTTAATCTTATGACAATTTGTTGTTGTTGTTGTTGTTTTCGCTGAGAAGAATCCATATTCCGAATTTGTGTTAGCTACCAGATGACAGGTGGGCAACTGTGGACACGTGTAAAAATGTGGATTCGAATCTTTCAATGATAAAAAAAACACCTGAGAGATATTCTTCGTTTGCCTTGACTTCAATCAGGGGTGAAATCTTAAACTTTTTAAGGACAAAAATACGCAACCTCCGAAAGATAAATGCATATAGACGACTTTAATAAAATCAGAATTTTTTCGTTTCTGGTTGGACACGTTTAAGCTTCGGTGCCTTAAAATGTAAATTCTATTTTTATGAATATTACAACAGCAACAATAATAATTTTAAATTTACGAAATTTATCAAATACACCCCTTGACTTTCACCAGCAAAAAAAATTAACAAAACAAACAACAACAAATAATAATATGAGATAACAAAGCATTCATTAGGTCTAATCTCTATAACCCACTAAAATTATACATATGTTTTTTACGATTTGGCTTTTTTTTTCATTTTACAGCTGGAGTAAAATAGTTTTATTTAAATGCTGAAATGGCACATTGTTAAACCTTCTCCATTCAACCGCGAAATAAGGTTAACCCCGGGAACGATTTTCGATTCAGCGCAATATGTATCGGGTCCTTTTTTCAAATTAAAAAAATATTCTAACTTCACCCACAAAACAGACTATCGCATCATAAGTTTTACAAAGAAAAACATATATCAGTTGAAAGATAAATTTGTCTTGTTTTTTATCCGTTTGCACCTAAGCTTTTATTTCAATAGAAATAGTATGATTAATTCACTTAAAACAGACAGATCGCCGATTTTGAACGATTTTCAATTGATTATATAGGAGCCTAAAAACAGACTATCGCAATATTTGAAATTTTATATGAAATAAATATATAAATATAAAGCAAAGATTAAATTTTATGAAACTGTTTGCACCTAAGAATTGAGATGAGCAGGAGAAAAGTTATGCACATGAATGTTACTGCCTTCTTTGTTCTATATAGCGAAAAATTCGTTGATCGGATGACCCGGTGAGGTAGTTTTTGCAGTATGATCAACACATATTTTGCAGTATGATCAACACATATACTCCCTGTGTTTTGGACACTGCGCGTTTTATGTCGATCCCTGATGTTTGTTGAACAGGATAATATTAAATTTCTTTATTGTAAATGACGACGTTTGCACGATGTGTTAAATATCAAAGAGAATTTTTAACTTGGTAAAATTTATTTGATCGGACGTCGGCAGTGCATAAGTATGATTTTTTTTTCAGGTCCAAAAAAGCGAAATATCATAATCACGTCAAATCATGTTGTGTATCCAGTCTATCCATCTATATTATATTTTTATCCCGCGACAAACTTACTGAGCCAGTACTGCCCCAACCAGAAGAAATCTTCGGGGCTCACTACATGGTTATTTGCTCATGGTGAGTCCCAATGTCTCCGACCAAAAAAAACCAAAAAAAAGATAAAATGCGCATAGCCTTTCCTTCTGCTTTGAATACGAATAACAAACTTCAAAACTATCCATATTCGGATACGAAGAGTGTCTTAGCTTTCCTGTATTTTTCTAAGAAATCCGGTCCAAAATCAAATACTACAGTTCCAGTTTTATTGCCTAAAGAAATCTAGTATATACATGTTAATTTATGAATAAAAATAATTCTGTCTTAACAACAACGCCATATAATCATTATTTTGCAAATGGCCCTTTACCTCCAGTATTTAACCATAAGCAGACGACAATTTACCTGATCGACAACGATAATCCCGTGTGAAACATCATGTGCGATTTCATTGGTTAAACGGCTTAATACTATAGTTTCTATTGGTTCGCTGTTAAACCTAGAGTTAAGTGTTAAACATATAGTTTAAGTAATTAATGTGCAAATGGCACTTAAACCCATACTTTAAGACTTCTATCTACGGGTTTAAGTATTAAAATTTCTTAATTATTTAGTTTTAAGACAAAAATACGTAAAATGAAATTTTAATCAATGGGATTTAACAATGTCGCGATTATGGATCCATTTTTTGTGTTGCAAGAAAATTAACACGTATACTTCCTGTGTTTTGGTCACTATGCGTTTTTATGTCGATCCCTGATGTTTGTTGAACAGGATAATATTACATCAACGTTGTTTTATTTCGTTATTGTAAATGACTATGCTGTTTGCACGACATGTACAGTAAATATATTTGAGAATGCTAACCTTTATAAAAATTATTTGATCGGACGTCGGCAGTGCATAATTATGATTTGTATTCACGTCAAATCATTTTGTGTATCCAATCTATCCGTCAATATTATATTTTATGACGCGACTAAGAGCCAGTACTGCCCAACCAGATGAAATCTGCCGATTCGGGGCTAACTACATGGTTATTTGCTCATGGTGGTAGGTCCCATCGTCTCCAACCAAAACAACAACAACAACAACAATAAAACAACAACAAAAAGATAAAATGCATGTAAGCTTTCCTTCTGCTTGTGAATACGAATGAGAAAACTGCAAAACTGTCCATATTCGGATAGGAAGGGTATCTTAGCTTTCCTTTAACTTTCTATGAAATACTGTCCAAAATCCAAAACTACAGATCCAGTTTTAGTCCATAAATAAAATAAGTATATACAGGTAAATTTATATAAAAATAATTATGTCTTATTCACTACGCCGTTTAAGGCTATTATTACTTAATAATTATTATTTTGCAAATGGCGTTTACCTGCAGTATTTAACCGTAAGCAGACGACATATTTACCTTATCAACAACGTTAATCACGTGTGAAATACCAAGAGCGATTTCATTGGTTGAACGTCTTAATACTATAGTTTTTATTGGTCCGCTGTTAAACCTAGGGTTTAAGTGTTAAACATATAGTTTAAGTAATTAATGTGCAAACGGCTCTTAAACCCATAGTTTAAGACTTCTATCTACGGGTTTAAGAATTTAAATCTCTTAATCATATAGTTTTAAGACAAAAACACGAAGAATGAAACTTTAATCTATGGGATTAAGCAAAAAAGTTGAAACTAATGGTTTAAAGTCTTAATCTATAGGTTTAAGAGGAAACAGTGAAATGAAGTCTTAAACTACGGGTTTAACAGTTAAACCTATAGTTTAAGACCTTAATCTATATGTTTAAGAGAAATAAAGTTTAATCTATAGTTTTAAGAGTCTTAAACATAGGGTTTAACTGTTAAACATAGGGTTTAACTGTTAAACATATAGTTTAAGGTCTAAAACTATAGTTTTAATTCCGAAAAGTTGAAACTATAGGATTAAGACTCTTAAACCCTGGGTTTAAGTCTGTTAAACTATGGGTTTAACAGTAAAACCTATAGTTTAAGCAATTATTGTGCTAACCGCATGCCATAATAAGGCTCAATCAAACCGAATCTGCAACATTTTGATATTTGTCGTGTTCATTGGCTTTCAAAGTTCATTTTTTATCTATAACAAACAATAAAATCTAGGATGGAGCAGTGATACACATCGTGTAACTGAATCTCTATTTTGGATGAATTTCTTCCTTTCATTAGAATGACAAAACAATAATTATTCTGTTACGATACAAAAAATATTTCCCTTATAAATTATATCGTTTACAAACAATACACATCAAGGAGCTATGAAAAATGTCATGAAACTGACCCGCTCATTCTGTCTCTGTGTCCTTCTCTTGCATTTTCCGAACGACTAAAACAATCAATTGTCTGTAAAGATACAAAAGGTATTTAATAAAATAACGCACCCATAAATACTTCATTATGCATTTGCCTAAATAATATTTTACTTTTTTTTCTCCTATAAGGGTGAAAGGGGATGGCTACCAAATTTCTCTCCTTGTTTTACTGTCAATATTTTCTTTATAACTTCGAATGCTGAAAACATGTGCTCATGCGGCTTTTATCCTACAATAACGTATAGTTCGAGAAATACTGAAAAACGCTTTAATGTTTTCAAAGTCAACTTAAAATAGTTCCAGCTGTCTTTATGAATGAAGGTTCATTGTTCTCGGTTTTCCTTATGTATGTTTATGTTCTATTCTGAATTATCTATTTTTCGTAAAGCATAATTATCGCTGTTTCAAGAGCAACTCGGCGACCGGAAATTTGTTTAATCTAGATCATCTAGACTCTCTGTCACTACATGTTTCACAACAGCCGTGATGGTGATATATTTCGGAATCAATCAGATATTCTAAGACCTATTTCAGAAACTCTTTTCTATAGTGTGGATGCAGAGATGACCGATGAGATATTTTTGGAAGATGAACGTTAGAGTTGCATTGAGATTTTTAATGTTTGTTGTTTTTTGAATGTCATTTAGTTTTATTTTTCCTATGGGTTTTGAGGTATACTCAGATCAATATTGTATATTAATTTATTAATGTCGACATTACTTTTTGTAATATAGGTGTTATATATGTCATTTGTCTTTTATTTAAGGACTGAATCGATATTTGTTGGTTTTCATTTGAGTATGGAAAACAGTTGGGTTGTTTAAAGTGTGTGAAGACCGAAGGGCTTCTCGTTTACTTTAAACAATCCAACTGTTTTTCATACCCAAATGAAAAATATCAAATATCGATTCAATCCTTATATTTACACACACAAATTCTCTTATGAATACAGAAATTATGAGAAGAATTTGTGATATTACGACTTTATCGAATGGCTGTTGGAACAGCCAGGTTGACAACAAAGTGAATGACGGCACGCTTTTACACGTACGCAGCAACTCATGGCAAAACGTGCGTACACGTCAAAACATTGTGCAACGTCCAATAAATTGTGAACGGTTCTACTGTAGCCAAGCCTTTGAAAGTAATTCATCATACTTTTTACCATCAGAAATTATGATTCGTTAGATGAATAAGACTTCATCATAGAAGACGAATTAATATATTACTTTTTAAATTATTTTGTATTGTGCATAAAGAATAAGGTTAAAGACTGCCACGTTTTCTATCAACTATTTTGTCTTACCAACAGATTTTAATATAATTTTTAGCGTTGGCTGGTATTAACAAAAAAAAATACGAATTCAAAAAAAAAGGTTTCCCACCAGGCTTGTTTTAAATCTTATTGACACATTTACCTCCTGTAGTAGGAAAACCAAGCTGAACAGGAACATCTTTAAACGCAATTAATCGTAATAAAACCCTGCATTTCAACTTAAAAACGAGTCCTTCAAAATAAATTGAGGAAACATAATGCCGCAATGCTTGTTTTGGGAAAGCCGCTGACTGTTTTACTATTTTACTTGCGGAAGAAAACATCCTGTTGAGATTTAAAACAGATGAGATTTTAAGATAATGTATATTGTTCATTTCAGTAAAAAGTATCCTTTTAAAAGCCTTAATAAAACTTTAAAACTTAACGAAACATCGTAGTTTGTGTTTTCATCATGTTTACCTTTTATAATATGCATTTCCATTACTGCCGACGAACAGGCTCTATCAAACCGAGCCTGCAATATTTTCATATTAATTTTGTGGCTTTCAAAGAGAATTTAAGGTTAAAGATCAACTGTTCAGAAACGACTTTATTTAAAGATTATGGTAAAACGTCCGTGTAAAAATCTTGTTGATCACTTTTTTGGTGTGAATATTTATAGTTGTACAAGCGCAAATCGTCATTTTAGCCCTGCAGTATTATTTTATACTCGATATTTTAATATATATTGATTCATCGTTATAATGTAAACGAATACTTTATTCCTAAATACCCGTAATTTTCATTTTACGATATGACAAAGAAATGAGACAAAACTGATATTTATGACCCTATTCAACCGCGTCTGTGAATGAACTATTCATAAGAATCATGACATCGGCAAGTATCGTATTATTTCATGAGTGCACAATAAACATTTGGTAGATTGCTAATAAACTATTTATTTGCAACACAAGAGATAATTGATTTAGTCAAACAAAACAGTTAGCACCGGCATCCAAGACATTTAATACTTTTCTCCACATATACGCACTTATTTTCGCAAATGCGAACAGTGTAGATCCTGATCAGACGACAAGGATGTGCCGGCTTACCTGGTTCTGCTTTGTTCGCCACGCGATAAGGTGGGTAGTCTGTACTTTTTGGAAAAATTTCTAACCCTACCAACCTTCGAAACGTAGTTTCTTTGTTTTAATTGCCAAACCAAGATTATATGATATTCGTTGTGTTGTGTAAATATATTTGACTTTGACAGGTGATATTCGCAGGATTGAAAACTATATAATTTGGTCACACAGTCGAGGTAAGAATTGTTTGTTAGGCTTTATATGGCTTAGATATGTGTATTTTCTTGTTCCAATGTTTCTGAATAAAAAAATCTTAAATTCAAAAGAACAGTTACACATTTAGATTTTATGAGATTTCAGCATATTTGTAGGACTTCGCAAACTTTGATTTTCAGTTACTATTAAACGGAAACTTTCTGAGATTTGTTGATCATGTTGCTCAAAGACATCAGGTTTGTTACTTTTTCAATATTTCTAGATTGGTATTGTATAAATATCATTATTGCGTATAACTTGTTACATAACATGAATCCACATTTTGATCGATCGTTCTCGCAATTACTTATTTCGGAAACCGTGAGCAACTGTGATCTGTTTGACTGTATGTTTACCAATAATCTCCGTAGAAGGAACTCTGAAATGAGCATTTTGTGAGAACTCTTAATACAAATGGATCCGATAAAATCCCCGAATGTTATTGCTTTGCCATTATTGCTACTTTGACATTAGACTGTTTATTGTAATGAGACAGCCAAACGCTGAGAGATTGCTAAAGAACATTTCGGAGTACGGAAGAAAGAAGGTAATATTATTGATACATTTTGCAATATTTTACGCAGTATTTAATCACGGAATTCACACTATTTTACGCAATAAGTAATACGGACTTTACACTTCTTACGCAGTATTAAATACAGAATTAATACATGTATCAATAAAATGAAATGATAGCTCTAGGCGATTAAAATGTAACGTAATTAATCAAACATAAAGATTCATAGTTGTCAATCCATTTTTAAATTTAAAAACGTACCTTGGCATTCATTTGTTCGTGAACGCTAATTAAACTCAAAATTGCGAATACATTTCGATATTGAACGTTCATAGTAGGTTAAAGATGTGTAATTTGAGATGTTAACGATCATATATATTTTAGAATTATCAAAATTATATACCTTAAGTTTATGATTTTGTGAGGGTGATGTGTTTTATAAATGTTGGTCTTCCTTATAAATGCAAACAAACAATTAATGTCCTAGTAAAATAAGTCTACTTTGCATTTTTAACAAATAAGACTCCTTTTTATTCTCCGCAAGCTGATAACTTCTCTACAATTACTATAACCGGTTTGGAACTTTATATAATATATTTTATATTAAAAAAAACGCTGCTCAGTCATTTCATTCGCTTTCCGCTGCATGCTGCAATGATGTGTGCACTATGATATGAGTGTACATGTATCTAATTAACGAGAAAGCCCTTGAGCAATGACGTGATTGATATGTCTGGGATATCAGTTCCCATACTGGAACGCTTTAATATCAAATGAGCTGTTACATATAAGAATCAATTGCTAACATATTCCGAAATCATCACAATTCTCAGTTGGCTTTAAATATATGATAATAAAACATTAATTCAAATTGCGAAGCCAGATATAAAAGATAACAAATCACTTATAGCAGCTATATCGCAACTCCACTTCTGACTACATTTGATCAGATAATCTTTGAAAACACCAATTTATGAACATACTTTAATTTCTAACAAATTATTAATCTTATAATTATTATTAATAATTATTATCTTAAAATGCGTGGGCAGTATTATGCATTTCCGTTACTGCACATGAACAGGCTCAATAAAACCGAACCTGCAATATTTTCTTATTTGTCGTGTTCGATCGCTTACAACGTTTCCTTTTCATCTATTTTTGATTATTATAAAAGTGAAACACAGTCTCCAACACAACCAATAAATTTTCCGAGGTAATTGATAACAATGAACTCATTATTTAACAACACAAAGCTAGAAACCATGTGACAGTAGCTTTAATACTATTGAGTTTACAGCTGTATCCCAACCCCAATCCCAGAACACATCAGACAAATTGAATACTAATAAGGCTTTAATATTTCATTTGTTTAAACCCAAATACATTATCCAAGTTTGTTTTTCCCCTTTATTTGCTAAAAATAATTGATCATGCCACGTTGTTGTTAGTGGGAGACAAATTTAAAGCCGCTCTGGACCGCAACATGTCTAATGGGAATTTCGTGACAATCAACTCTGTTTATTTATTCCATTTTAGAACAAGCGACGGTACCACACGGCTGTGTTGTAATTGTTGTAATGGACCACTGCTCGCTGTTTTCAAATGCCTTTTATAATGCATCATTTATAATGTGCCTGTCATTGGTGTTTGGATAGTATTTTAGCAATGTTTGTTATGATGTTTTTTATGAATTGTAATTTATCAATCACAAAATCGAAATATTTAAAAGTTATTCCAATCTATTAAACTGAAGATAGTTTTGGCAGATATTTTGATGAATCAGGGAGAATTGAAGCGTAATGAGTTTGTTCATAACAAATGTTTCGCAATCAAAATTCTAAGATAATATTTCGTTTGTATTATGATTGTTGAAATTCAATAAGAATTCAATAACTTCGACGATCTATTCATTATTTGACAGGCAATTTTACTGTAACACGAAGTTAAATTTATCTGAAATACGTTTTGTAAAACACACCTCAAAGTCCACAGATACAAAATGTAGCTAGTTTGACTGCTTAATGTACATGAATGATTAAAATTTTCTCGCAGTGCCTCAATGTTTTTATTACATTGTATTTGTAATGGTACACAGGAAAACCATTCTTAGACAAGTCTGATTTTTAAACTTTATAATGTCAAATTAATCATTAATTTGCTGTTGATGTTAGTACAGTTAGTTAGTTAAGTAATTGCTCTTCTGTTTAAAGTTTTTATGTTTTGTTAAAAAAACGTGAATAAGCATACCAAAAATACTTTGCGCAATGTTAGAATACACAGTCCTTTAATTTTATTTACACGTCAGTTTTTTTCAAAGAGTTACTTATCTACGTCTTCTTTATCGGGGGTAGGGGGCGTTGTTTCCTTATTCCATATACTTATAATAAATCTCTCAACATCTTTTATCTCTTTTAAAGATATTTCGTGTTTGTTCTCAGTTTTATCTTAGATTTTCATACTTTCCTTTATATGATTCTTAGAAAAAGCAACACGTTCAAACATGTATATGCCGACAAACAAAGATACAGAATTTCCGGTATGAGACATGTCTATAGAATTGACTGTACATACTTCATCATTAAACACATTATTGCAATAATAACCAACGCTTTTTCCGAGACTGAAATCTATCAAATGCACAAACGCTATCACAGATATGCAAATACAAGCATATCGTTAATTATATCATATCTACCAAGGCCTAATTGAAAAACGAGCTGTTATTATGTAAACGGAAACTAATTAAACATTAAAATAAATTGTATGATACCGTATGTGATTGATATTAGAGATATTAAGTTTTCCATTGACATCGGGCGTTAAGGGTAGTTATTCATTATAATCATACATTCGGTCTTGTTATTCATTCAAACCTCTGAGT
Organism: Corbicula japonica; assembly: GCA_038501625.1. Lineage (NCBI taxonomy): Eukaryota > Metazoa > Mollusca > Bivalvia > Venerida > Cyrenidae > Corbicula > Corbicula japonica. Next base: position 7,975,272 of record JAZAYU010000021.1, read on the forward strand.
GTTAAGCACGACATATATCTATTTGAATAGTACTCTTTCATTCTCTACTCTTTTGTTTAAATATTTTCGATTTATTTTTAGAGGGTTTTCATACATTCAGTCTTGTTATTTATTCAAACCTCTGAGTGTTAAGCACGACATATATCTATTTGAATAGTTCTCTTTCATTCTCTACTCTTTTGTTTAAATATTTTCGATTTATTTAAAGGGGATTTTCATACATTTAGTCTTGTTATTCATTCAAACCTCTAAGTGTTAAGCACGACATTTATCTATTTGAATAGTACTCTTTCATTCTCTACTCTTTTGTTTAAATATTTTCGATTTATTTTAAGGGGATTTTCAATGCCGAAGCTGTGGCTTACGTTCAAACACTTAAAGGATTTGCGTGTTGCTTTTAAATGATTTATTTTGTTATCGCCTGAAATTGACTGTAATACGCAGACTTAATTTAAACAAGCTTTTAATATGTTCATAAGTTTGATGTCTGATGACATTCCATTATCGTTGTATAACTATTTAGATGTCACTGAGCAAGATTCATATGTCAGTTAATAAATTCCACATGAAATACCTGTTTTAGATATACTAGTTTTTTGATGCCGATAAATATATTCGAAATGAAATGGTTGTTTTAGATGTCGGCCAGTCTTTACATGGACGTTATTACATGTAATATCCCGGTAATGAAAAGAGTTAATATGATATATTTTGATTGCACGCTTACAACCAAATATTGTAAATGTGGCGTGTTTCTATTCCAGAAGTATTTCGTTAATATTCCCAGCACTTATTTTATAGGAATCCTACAGCCAAGTCGTCAGCCAACGAATGAGTCAAATCAGAAGAAGAAAAAACTGTAGATGTTTAATTTGAAACTGATTTCATCACTCGATAACAGATTGTTGGGTGCATTCCACTTTTTATTTGAATAGTTCATTTAGTTATAATAAACTTCTTAATTTGCTTTTTGTGATTATGTGTTATTAAAGTGATTTTGTTTAGTATGCATAATTCTCTTCTGTATATCGCGTTATTTGCTACAAAGGGCAATAGTGTTGTTCGGCTGTTCTGCTCACGATAAATGGCCTTATTAATAACGTAGACGTTAACGGCCAACAAGACATTTGATGCGTTGCTAGGCCTTCAATACTAATGCAGTATTTAATCTTTCTCTGGTATCATCTTAATTTGAAAATCCGTAATGGGCCCCCAACGTTTCGCTAATGGATGCGAAACTACTTCGGCACGCTATGTAAATGATTAATAGCTAAAATATCTTAATATACAAGAATACTTAATTTAGCCAAAATGCCGTGTATAGGGTAATAAAAATAAAATATTATACGAGTATTAAACACGTCGGTACATGTAGTTGAACGCTCTAGAGAAGTCGTTGAGCTTTGTTCTTCCTGTAGGGCACATTAATAACTATTATATTTTTTCCGTGTAACAGACTTGTCTCGATAATGCGTTTTCTAAAATATTATTTTTTATTTTATGGTATTGTCTTTTCTTTTAACCTTTTTTCAATAAACAAGTACACGTTTTTACATAATATTATACAAGGAATATACAGTAAATATAGTTTTGCATTATTAAAGACCTTTCGAACAAAGTTTTTCTATGAACATCTGTCATCGTGTTCTTGCTGATTTTACTCCAGGAGCTCTGGTCTCGGTAAGATCATTGAGTACCCGCCCTTTGGCTTTGCAATGCTATTAGATTCTTATGTTTTATATGTTTGTGTGCCTTTGCATGCATCATTGTTGAGCCATTGTTAAGTGGGTTGGAGTTGTTTCACCAAGACAACTTGTATAAATTTGTTTTGTGATATGAGAACCTGTTGGGGCAAGTGTGAGGTTGGTGCACCCTAGAACCTGGTTTAAACCCCCAGTGGCAATTTGATTTGCCACTGACCGTTCCAAGGCGGTAACCCCTCGGGTTCTCATTTTTGTTAATTGTTAGTGGTGTCTCTTTTGAAACTAATCATTTTATTAACCATGCTCTCTCCCTCTTTTCTTCTTGACTGTGCGGGGAGGCTGTTTTTTCTGAATGTGGTGATTCCTGATATGCATATTTCACATTTTTATACAAATGGAAACTTATTAAACTTAATGAACAATTAAAACTGTTTAAAAACGTAACGTTACTGAAATGACAAACACAAATTTCTGTTGATTTCGAATATGTTGTCCTTATTCATTATGACTGAACAATTAATCAGTGTTGTCATTCAATTCACTTCAATCTTTGAAGCACTTAACCATGTATATAACAGACGCCTCGATTTCTGTCCGTCACTAAGACCAATTGTGTATCTAGAAGGGCATTATGATGAATTGTGCCCTCGAAAACAAGCATAAATCGACTATAACTCATTTGGATCTCATTTCAAACACTAGCTTGTCACTGAAACTCTTAATGGAGACAGAATCTGACTTGAGACTGTCTTGATAGAAAACATATTGCTCTTGGGAACGCGAAGATGGGAGTGCTAAGCGGTATGCTCAATGGAAACAAATGACATTCAAACACTGTTGTAAAGATAACCCGCTTTGACCAAGTTTTTGTTCTGGAATTTTTTGCTCAGATCAAAAAAATTACAGTGAAATAAGTGGCGGTACATACAGCCAAGATGACTAAGGTCGTCAGACTGCGAAATAGAAACATGGTGAGATACTTTTGCATGTTATTTCTTCACTAAAAGAAACTTTGTTAAATAATGACATAATTTAGGTCCTTAAAGAAGCAACCATATTCTAGATATGTGCGGGGCGGGTATTTGGTATAAAACTAAAAGGTTTCAAATAACAGTTTAGTTAAAATCGCAGACGTCTACAAAATGCCTGTCGCCGAACATGAGAAGTTCAGAAAATTAAGTCTATATTTTAATCAGTCATAATATGCTTGATATATCTAAACTTGTCTTTAATTTCAGATTATGATTTTAGCAAAATTATACTTTTAAGGTTTTCTCCCGAATTATAACCATTTATTATATGCATAAATAATTAAATAATTGAAATCTTAAACTTCAAAAAAAGGTGAAATATGCATATCAGGAATCGCCTCATTCAGAAAAAAACAGCCTCCCCAGACAGTCAAGAAGAAGAGGGAGACAGAGCATGGTTAATAAAATGATCAGTTTCAAAAAAGACAAGGCATAGCTGACTACATATAACCGAAAACTCTAAATACCCATGATTTTATACAAAGCATTACAGTTTTATTTGTTATATCTCCTCATCCTTTGATTATTTATTCATTTTCAGTTTAGAAATGGAAACTTTCAATTACATGAACATTACAGAAACATTAAGCAGGCAATTACATTAAATTAAATTGCGTTGAATTTCATTGTTTTACAGGCTAGAGTGTAATTAAATGTTTAGTTGCAGTAACAGAAAAACCCGACACTTCAACACAGCAATGCCCCAAGCCACGTAAAATCCAAACATAATATAAATCCTAATTACCACAATAAACTTCCAGACGCCAGCATTAAAACATTAAAAGCTATTATTTGAGGGTTTTCTGTTACATGCTCATGCTGTTTTGTTTTAAAGTTTCACTGCATTGTTCCGAAAATATTATATTACGAAAACAGTGAAATATGCATATCAGGAATCGCCATATTCTCAAGACACAGCCTCCCAAAACAGCGAAAAGAAGAGAGGAAATGAGAGCATATGTTTATAAGTATGTCAAATTCAAATAAGACAAGACAAACAATTAACGAAAACGAGAATCATTTGGATTTTTTTGTTTTCATCGAAGGAATAAAGGATTGTATAATTTTAAAAAGTAAAATAAATGCTTATATAAAATGCATTATAGACATCCTACCTTTAGGTTGTGAATTTACAAATGATTTTTGCAAAAAATAACGTGGAGAAATTAATTTTGTTATTTTGTTATTTTCTTAAGTTTATAAATCAAATATCCATTATACTGGTTGAGAAATATCTTGTCTGAAGGTTATAAAGCTGAGATTGGAAACCAGTCTCAAATCTCAAGCATCTGATTGGCTGAAATGGCGACTGGTCGCCATTTTAGCCAATCAGATGCTTGAGATTTGAGACTGGTTTCCATGCTCAGTTTTATAACCTCTGGCACTTGTTCAGGTAGAGATTTTAAACTAAGCTTTAGTTTTGAGTTGAAACCAGGGTGTTGGCGGTAAAACTTGCTAAATGTTTTTCTTTACTATGGTAACGATACCAAATTTTTTTTTGTAAACAACGTTTTAAAATTTCACATACCCTAAAAGGCGAAATAAAGCTGAAAATATAAATTCTACGATGTTTCACATGGGCATAACCATCTAAAATGGAAAATATACAATATTAAATAAAAACCATCTATTTTATTATATATTTAAGTTAAATATTTAGTCAAGAAAAGCTTATTTTCAAAATCGTTGTTCAGCTTGAGGATATAAGGATATTTTTATTACCCTTTTTGTTATAACACGATTTGTCTTTTCATGCTTTAGCATATATCGATATCTAGTGAGGAAATTGTGCATCTATCTTAGCAACTTGTACTTGTTTGGTAGAAATCTAGCTTACTGCATACTTCGGCTTGTGTTTGAAAGAGAATTTTCTAGTATTCTTGATTGCTGTATCTCTGTTTGGCTGTTTGAGAACATCCTTATTTCGATTGAATTTTTCGAAATTTGAACTTTCTCTTCCTATCTCGTGCAAAAGAAAATGGCCATCACGTATATGGTAGAAGTTAATAGGCAACAAGACAGTTAAAGCGATGCTATGTCTTCAATATCAATACAGTATTTAATCTTTTTCGTCTAGCAATATGAATAGAAAACCCTTAATAGGCCCCAAACGTTTCATTTATAGATGCGGAATTCCCTGAACACGTCCGTTAACTAATAAAAAGCTGAAATTTCTTACTCAAAGTTCTTCATTTAGCCTCAAGATCTTTAATAGAATATAATTGAAACAAGAGCTGTCCGAGAAGACAGCGTGCTCGACTATTAGATTCATTTGAAACAAATGCAATTTAAAGATTAAACGGACAAAAACATGGGCAAACATTCATATGCAATCGGGAATATATTAACAATAGAACAGTAAGGCAGAAAATTGAATTCAAATAACAGAAATAATTCCGTAATGTACCATAAATATTCAACTGAAAAGGGAATAACTATGAACTATTTTTGTAAGTGTTAGAACACTTGTTAGTAATTAATGATTTGGAACATTTACTTTTAGTTCAATATCAATCATTAAAATTATGTGACAGAATTAAAACTTTAACACAAAATCAAAGTGAAAAAGGGGGCATAACATTAAAATAATTGTAGCAAATTTACGGGTTTTGGTGGTTATGGTAAAGTGTATAGTAGTGACTATATATTCTAAGTTTCAAGTTGATATCTCATGTAGTTTCAAAGTTATGGACCCATTGCTAATTTTGATAAATGCAAAAATGCAGAAATATTTCTGGTAGAGTTATGGGTCTTGTTGATCATGATGAAGATATTGATGTTGAACATATACTCCAAGTTTAAAAGTAATATCTCAAGTAATATCAAAGTTATGGTACAAATGCGTTAGTGAAAAAAATGGCAAAACTTGAAAAAAATTGTAGCAGAGTTATGGGTCTTGTTGGCAGTGATGTAGATTTTAATGATGAATATATATTTCACGTTTCAATATGATATCTCAAGTAGTTTTAGTTATGGCAATAATGTGCAAGTGAAAAAGGGGCATACCTAGAAAAATATTGGAAGCAGAGTTATGGGTCTTGTTGGTTATGATATAGAATTTTATGGTTAATAAATATTCCAAGTTTCAAAGTTATTACCAAAGAGCATATTTGTTTCAAGCAAAATTGAAGTGAAAAGGGGGCATAAATCGACAAATATTGGTGGGAGAGTTTTGGGTAATGTTGGGAATAATGTAGATTTTGATGGTGAATATATTTTTCAAGTTTCAAGGTGAAATCTTAAGTAGTTTGAAAGTTATGGGCAAAGTGCGTATTTTGGTTAATGCAAAATTTAAGTGAAAAAGGGGCATAACTCAAAAAGTATTTGTAGTGGAGTTATGGTTCTTATTGGGACTAGTGTAGATTTTGATGGTGAATGTATATTTTAAGTTTCGTGGTAATATCTCAAGTAGTTTCAAAGTTAAGTTATGGACCAAAGTGCGTATTTTGGTTAACGTACGCGGACGCCGGGGTGATTAGGATAGCTCCCCTATTTTTCGAATAGTCGAGCTAAAAAGTGTACAAGTATTAGATAAGTCTAATTTCCACTTTTATAGCAATACACGGTAAAAATAAATCTCTAGCTAATAAAAACATACGTCGTCATTGGTGTTTAGTAAAAGAGCAAAAGGTGGCGTGAGTATCATGAATCAGTTTGTTGTAAGGGCTTCTGCACGAGATAATTAACATTATTTTAAAATCAAAAGGTTTTTGCGCTTTTTAACAGTTCGTTTCGAATATTTTTAAATTTGTTCACGTGCAATAGTTTCTTCAAAAATGATCAAATGTTAAACGAAAATAGTATCCAAGGGTTCTCTTTTTCGTTAATTGTTTTTAGCGTTTATTTGAATTTGACATACTCTAATAAAACATGCTTTCTTTTCCTCTTTTCTTTTTCCCTGCGTGGTGAGACTGTGTTTTGTGAGTGTGGCGATTCCTGATATGCATATTTCACTACTTTACTATGATCTTATTAACAAACGCGACTAAGTTTGTTGTCTGGCACACAACAAATATGCATTTGGACTTGCTGCCACGCGGGCACTATTTTCCTCTAGGGTTTTGTCAACCTGCCAAGTATTGCTTTCTTTCCGTCTAAGAAACAATTCGAAATTCACAGTATCGAGATACACTTTACGTTCATCGGTATATTTAAATCAAAAGATGAATTATCTCATAGCTACAATAATAATATGTTGCCAAAAAGTCTACGGTTACTGTATGGATTTTCAATAATTTGCTAGGCAGCTTCATTTATCTAGATTAAAGTCAATTGAAGGGAACATTCTTGCCTCAGAGGAAGATATATGTTACATATACACACATTTTGGTCAAACAAACATGTTACACACAACAGAGATCGATTAAGGGAAGTTAATGGAGTACTGATAAAGATTAATATACATGATAATAACGCTCAATGTATGATTTGAAACATTTCGGCTTAAATAATAATAATTAATTTATTAATTTAAATAATATTATTTACACTAAGTCTTATCGAAATCCTTTTTGTCGAAGTCTCCTTATTCGGTTGCACGCACTATGTATCCATTTCTAATTTAGCCTGATTTTAAATAAGCGCATACAAACAAGTGCTCAGAAACGTACTATCCATGTGTTATTTGTCGCATGATAAAATTTAAAACACAATTTAAAAAAAAAATAAACTAAGGGATAACAGCCGTTGCAGAACAGTTTAATACCGGTGGGGGGGGGGGGGATTAAGCGAAGTTCTAGGATACACCGACAGGATCTCATGTGAACAAACAAGTACAAGTTGGTTGACTTGGTGAATTTGCTCCTATCCACCCATCAACTCGGCTACCTTGCAGGCAAAAACACACAAAGGCTTAAAAGTAAGAAGCTAATGGTATAGTCCAACAACAAAAATTTGGTACTGATGATAAAATGAAGTTGTATGTTTGAATTAAATCTAGATTTCGTTGATGAACTTACAAGAAGGTTTTTTTTTATTAAAATTTGCGGTATCGCTCTTGACAATCAATGATTTATTTTCCTCGTATTCATATTTGCAGGGTTGGTTATCATTTTTAAATAATGTACACTTACAAATATCTAAACCAATTTTATTGGATTCTATTTTGAAAATAAAATATTAGGGATTTCCATGATCTCGTTTATTATATTTGGTCTTTCTTTTATTTTATTTTTTCTCTGTGTTTTCTTTATTATGCCGTTACACTGTTATTACGAAATGATCTTGACGACTTTTTGTGCAACGGATATATGTGTCCAAGGGACGCCAAACTGGAATTGATAAGTACTCTTATGTTTAAGGTTATATTTTGTGGATCGAGTTGAACAATCTACCAGCACACTTTCTAATCTCTTGGGACGTGTTGATGTGATTGCATGCGTCTTCGGACATATTTATAGCACTGATATACATGGTGAAATTCATTAAACCCCATGAACCTAATAGCGTTCAATTATTCATCAAAATATATCAGTTTCAGATTGATACTCGAATTCGCAAGATAGATGAGATCAAAAGAAGCTAATGCTAAGCCAAAAGTTGATTGCAGTGTAAGAGAAAAGCGTGATATTATTTACTAAACGTACCTAACAGAAATCAAATAGATTCCACGAGACTTTAAGAATGTCTAGTTTCACGTCTTGAAAAAAAAATGATACAGCGAACCTCTTTGTAATTTGTATATTGTGTGTGCAAAAGAAGCGTTTTTGCTTCTTTGTAATACCAAGTATATTCTGATGTCGAAAAGTTTATCCTTTATTTCACCGCTCATATTTAATAGATCTAAAGCAATAAAAAAACAATTATCGATAACAAGATCTATATTGTTAACTGCAACTTGATTTCGAAATAAAAAATATTAGGGTTTTAAATTGGCATTCACAACTTACATGCAGCTAGATCTCGTACGGAAAAAACTTATCATTTGAATTTTAATCCGTTTGTTGCAATATTTCTGTTGCAAAACCGTGGAAATATCATCCTTCTTAAAAGCGCTAGGATGTTCATGCAAAACAAAATTACCATCACTCCCTTTCCTCTAAAGAGAGAACTCTATATTAATATTTTATATTATCAATGTAACGTATTTTGTTCTCTTGCACTGAAGAATATCCTTCACTGAACAGTTATGCATGTTTATTCAACATATATTTTTACATTTGGAGATAGTTGTCATAAATTGTTTAAAATTAAATGTTTTCAGTTATAAGTTCACAGATCGCTAAAGACAAAGTTGACGGCTTAATGTTCATTTTAATATCGTAACGGTATAGCATTTGTCAGGGTAACAAAGGAAAGATCCGTTTCGGTGGTCAATATAGATATATTTATTCGCTAGTGTTGATTAAAAAAGAAATGGAATGAAAACCTAAAGCCGCGCATCATACTCTAATTAGATGTTAATCAAAGCAAATCGTCGGAAATATAAATGATGCAGATTTCAACAGAGACAGATCAAAAATAAGTTATACCTTGCGTAAGAAAACTGGCCATAATGAATTTCGGCATGTGAAAATAATGCCAATGCGTTACATTATAGGTCAATATGGATCTCTACAATAATTACACACTACACACTTATGTACATTTACATTAGAAAACTTACGATGGGCATCTAACACATTTGGGCAAACAATGCACACAATCTAAACAGTTTTCGTTTCAAAAATTACTTATTACTTATTCAAGTTTGAACTCACAACCGGAGGGTCTAACTTAAAAAAGCTGACATTTTAGCCGCTGGGCGACCGAAGCTGCTTTCCTTTCTGCACACAATTTCATACACCATTGTTTTTTGTTTGTTCTGCAGAAAAAAAACATCAATTTTATATTGGTGGTAATTTAATATTTACATTATGTTATGATAATAAGAATATGTCGTGTCGCTGTCAGATGGATTAAATTGTTAGAGATGGGCCGACATTCTACTATTATGTTGTACAAGTAATACTGCTCATGAAGTGACTTAAGACAAACGAGTCTTTTACCTCCGAAACAATTATAATAAAAGGAGCATATTCAGATTACGGCTTTCTTGTTTGGATGTTGTTTTTAGACCATAACAGTTTTTAATATATTATTTGTCTTCCTCTTGAAAATGAATTGGTCCAGGAGTCTTAGCGAGGAGTATACGAGGGTTGATCAAAAATAAACCGGATTTTTGCTCTCAAATAAAAAGTTTCCTTTCAAACAATCAAATCTTTACACCGATAGAAATCCCAATTTAAATGCAAACAGTTGATCCAACTTTTTATTTGAAAAACACATACTTCTATTCATAATCACGAATTAAGAAACCATGGTAACGCCATCACGGCGCAGCGCATCATTTTTCTGTTACGTCCGATGTTTAAAATTGTTTATTTTTGTTTCCAATCATGTTTTATACGTAAAAATCCACGAAAACGTCGTGCCGTTATTTTTTGACGTTATCGCAAAATATGACGTAATTGCATAAACGCATATGGTAGCAATCGGATTTTTAATATCGTACGCTGAATGCAAATTGCGTTACAAATGGCGTCAACAGAAAAACTTGAAATACGGTCAATAATTAATTTTTGCCAGCAGCAAGGCGACACTCCGTCTAAAACTTTTGAAAAAAGTGCAGCTATGCACGGGAAGCAAGCAGTAAGCCGAACAGTGGTTTTTTGATTGGCACAAATATTTTAGAGAAGGCATCACCGACAAAGAAGGAAGAGGAAGAAAGAAGAAAGAAACAACGACGTAAGTGACGTTAATGGCGAATGCGTTGAAAAACGACAGGCGTTTAACGGTTAGGGCGTTGATGGCAAAATTCGATGTAAGCTACGGGACCGTGCAGACTATTCTTACATGGGATTTGAACATGTGAACGATAAGAAATTTTTTTTATCATAACACTTTAATTGTTTTTCAATTACACGATGTCTTGAATAACTGAAACTTAGGATATCGAATATCTACGTTCCAAACCTTGCAAAATGAGCATTTTCATAATGAAAAATACATGTTTTAACAATTTAGTTAATGGTGAATTCTTATTCTTTATCTGAATATTTTTTTTATATGTTTCTAAAACGGAAATGCATTTTTTTAAGTTTAACCATACCTGATAACTAACACTAGATGCACGCGCGCTGGGTCCCGCGTCTCTTGAAAGACACGGAGATGATCCGTCACGTGCAGGATTCACCAGCCTTCTTCGTAGAGTGAACCGAGAAGGGGACTACTTCCTCAATCACAACATAACGACGGACAAAACCTGGTTATGGTTCTATGACCCAGAAACCCGGTCACAATCGAGACGCTGTAATAACGTGCAACGTCAACGACGTCATCAGTGTCATCTTACCGTGCGCCGTGACACTAGACATATGCTCGCTATTTCCATTGTTTGTAAATGTTTTTGAGAACTGTTTTCTGTATTCTGTAGCGGATTGATTTCGCAAACTGTTATATGTATTTTTATTTATCCTGATGAAATATTCTACTTGCTATTTATATAATCCGGTTTATTTTTTATCAACCCTCGTAGACAGTTTTATTATTTAACCATTTTATTAACAAGGCGTATGATTTTCACGCCAAAATCAAAATAGTTTGCCTTGATGTGCACTCTAGAAAGAAATGTGTTTAGAAAAAATCATGCAAGTTGAACAAGGTACACAACACGTTTTATTATTTTTATACCATTTTAGTAATATTTATGCTTATAATAAGAGTAATAATCAAATACCTCAATATTGGTTTTATATTATTGTATAATTCTATATTGTTGAATAGAAGCAGTAAAAAGTAAAACATTTGGACATGCTCAACTTGATGTAATAGAATACTCTAATTTACATAGTGTATTACATTCTTCAATTTTACAAAGAGTTATTACTGACTTCTATTTAGGAGGATATTATGCATTTATAAAACCTTATTTGTGCAATAAAAGTATGTTACCACAAAGCGATCACATGCCGGTTATGTTAAGGAAAAAAAAATAAAATACAGAAGCAATGTCTGCTTGGTCAAGCTATTCTCCGTAATAATTGCAATTGTCACACAGCGATGCTCCCGAGACAAATTTAGAGCCACATTGGTAAGGCAGATTGTCTTCAGATACATTCCATGACAAATGACCCTAGTTTTTATTTCAATTATTACAAACAATGGCACCAAGAGCCCTCGTTTCAATTACTTTAATGGGATTTACTTCGATAGTTAAGAGAATAAATGATAATAACCCTACGAAAAAAGAAGCATCTAAATGTTTAAATATGGCCTAATGTAACTCATTGGGGAATTTTAAGTACGAGGTATTGTCCTGGAAACGAACTTTCTCAGCCGTTTTGTGAATAATATACTTTGAAAGATAAAGTAATAATCAGTGGTTTTGTCCAGGCTGATGCTCTGGAATTTTATGGAAAATGACCTCCTCCACTCTCTTATCTTAAGTCAATATGATTTTTACGATGTTGTTGTTTCGGAACCTACGTACATTTACGTTGCGTAACACAATTGTCTTAGCACAAACTCGGGTGAAAAAACACGATGTGCAAAGAAAGAAACGCCAGTTTTTTAACTGGTTAAAATGATAGTGCCTCTAAGTGGGAGCGAACCCGCACCGTCATGGTGACAGCGCCTATCCCTGCAACTCCGGCGACGCAACCAACTGAGCTAGCCGGGACAACCCCCATAAAAGTTGATCGGACAGCCCTGATCCACGTGACCATCATTCCATGACAGCTGTAACGTGTGATTTTACTGGTAACAGTACTGACTATATGTACGGGTAGACTTTTTACGGCTACAACACTGCACAAATAGCGCTATTGTGCATTTCGATTGAAAGTGCCTCTAGCTGGGAGCGAACCAGCATCGACACGTTGACATATAGCTTAAGTATAAGCTAGCTCGAAAATATACTGAACCATGAAAATTATATATCACCTTACATTTTACCTTTTCTGTTTGTTTTTATGCGCGTGTTTGATAGCAAAGTTACCTTTTGATATATTTTTGTAGTTACCCGATGATACATGTTATTGCATTGTATGTCTGTATGGGAGTTTATTAAAAACAATTTATGTAACAACTTTGTGTCTATTGGGATATTTTATGTTACACTGTTGTTACGAAATGGAAGTACGCTCGCTTCTGAATATTATCACAAGGTCCCATCTCAATATTGGATCCAGTTTCCTTATCATTTTCGCTTGTTTATGTGGCTCAGGCTACTGAACTGATTTGATTGTATTTGACATCTTTATTCCAGGATCTGGATATCGTCATTTCTCAAAGCAAATATTGTTCTTTAATTTTAGTTATACAAATCTGATTAAAGTCACGTGATTCGATGTCTGTTTATCCGGATGATCAATTGTTTTGCTAAATATATTTTACGAGTGCAAGAAAATGAAACTTCACAAACAGTATAAGTATCAATTTATCATATTTGTCGCATCGTGTTTTCTTTTGATGTAACGTAAGTACAACGCGTAGTAATATGATTGTATAGCTTAATACAAGATGCTCGTTAGTTAGTATTGACACTTTCGTAAAAGTGATTCAAAATTAGTACGTGAAACTACTGTTTGAATAACTTGCAATTAACTAGCGCGAGCACATGTTGTTTTGTCGATGAACTATAGAAAAATCCGTGTGTGCTTCGGCATACAACATTGTCGAGCAATATTTGGGGAGAAAGTTAATTCACCTGGGCAACTTGTATGTGTATATGCTTTATTGGGAACCCGACGAGGCACGAGCGTGGTTGGTGCACACATAGACCATGTTTTTCCTTAATGGCAATGTGCTCAGCCACTTTACTTGTTTGTTTTCTTATATATTTGATGTGCGTAAGGATTTGTTTTCTGCATATGGCTATTCCAGAAATCTAAGACCATTTTTGTTGCTGTTGTAGTAGACCTTGTTTGATTTTCGCGTGTGGCGACTCTCAATAGGTCGTAGCGCTTTGTGAGTAATATTATATTTACCTGATAAAATTGCTATAAAAAACACAAATAATGCTCCATTTTTATCTTTAAAAAAATGAAATATGCATACCACGAATCCACACATTCAGTAGACACAGCCTCCCCACACAGCCAAAAAGTAGAGAGGAGAAGAGAGCATGGTTATACAATAATCAGTTTCAAAATAGACGCCACAAACAATTAACGAAAGTGACAATCCGATGGTTTACCGCCTTGGAACGATTTAAAATGAATAAACTGTTAAGACCTTTTGATTTGGAACAAGACGGTATTTTTTCCAAATTTGGCGTTATTGACGGATTTCAAATTTTATGCTTTGTATCATGATAAAAGCATAAATCAGAGTGCTAATTAAACTCAAAGAGGTTAAATTGCAATATCTCTAAGTTTGCAATGAAGAAAGCCTTAAAAGTATCTATTTCTTCTGGCTTTTAACAAAATGCTCATCAATGTTTGGAACAGGTTGCACCTGGTATTATTTACTTTCGTAACTATCGACTTGCACGCAACCTGTGGCTATGGCGTGGGCATCAATATGCATTTCCATTACAGCTAATGAAAGGGCTCAATTAATATGAACTTACAATATTTTCGGATTTGTCGTGTTCGGTTGCTTTCAGCGTTCACTTTTAATCCCTTTAAAGGCGAAATCTTGAACGTAGGAGTTCGATCAAAATCAGTTTCTTTTATTCCTTTTATCCTAATGTTCTTGTTGATTTGGCTCCATGAGCTCCGGCCTTAATGGCTTTGGCTGACGAATACTTTTAGCTTCTAGCGTATGTATGTGTGTATGCTTCTTTTTGCATCATTTCCATCAGATGGGTTGGTGAGAGTTAAAGATATGAACATGAAGGGGCAAGTGTGAGGGTTTTGCACCCGTAGCAAAGTTTAAATCACCATTGGTTTTTTTGACCGCCCCATTTAAGTAATCCTATAGCTCTCAGTTTTGTTGTCATATTATAAACAAACGCTCTATTTTCCTTTCTAGTTTTTTCTTTATACTATACTGAATGAATAGTTATTTGTTCTTGCTGATTTAACTCCATGTGTTCTGGTCTCAGTAAGGTCATTAAGTACCTTCTATCTCACCTGGCAACTACTTTACCTACTTATGTTTGTTGTGCTGTGTGTTTTTGCATGAATCAGGCAGTGGACGGGTTGAAGTGATTCGCTAAGGCAACTTGTACTTGTTCGTTCACATGAGAAATTTACGGGTTAGGTTCACTTGAGGTTGCATCATCCAAAACATGGTTTAAACGCCAAGTGACAAAAGGCTTTGACATTGGCTGTTTCAAGGCAATAACTCATTTGGGAACTTTGTTGATAATTAAAATGCCTTTTTAAAATTTATCAAAATTTAAATTCATGATCTGTTTGCACAGTACTTGTTCTATCGAAAGATGATTTGGCGCTTATTGTCATTTAGTTGCATAAACCTGTAGTAGTGGTTATCACAGATCTTACCAAGAAGGAAAATAATATCAGTTCGAGAGTCTCAGTTGGTAATTTAACTAACAAAAATCTTTCTTGTACCAAGAAATTAACTTATTTGGTTTCATTTAAGATGCCTATTAACAGCTCAGGATGGAAAATTAATTCATCTTGATACAAGTACTGTAATTTACACTATGCGTAAGTAACAAATCATTCCGTGGAAACGCCACTAAAAGGTTTGGCTTTGAAAATATTTTTATATATATTTTATATATTATATATTGACTACAACAAGTATTGTAACAAGAACGGTTATTTACGCTAAGCACAACTCTGCTTACAGATAGAGGCAATATACATATACACATTTTGCCTTTGAAACAGTTTTACAGTATCTCAACAAATACTCTAACAAGAATTGTTACTTACACTACGCATAAATATCAAATCATGCCGTGGAAACGCCACTAATAAGTTTGCATTTGTAAAGCTTTTTACAGTACTGTAACCAGGACTGTAACAAGAACGGTAATTTACGCTACGCGTAATTAACAACTCATGCCTTGGAAACGCCACTGAAAGATGTCTCTTTGGAAAGACTTGTTTAGTACTGTAAACAAGTATAGTAATTAATACTGTAACAAGAACGGTAATTTACGCTACGCATAAGTAACAAATCATGCCGTGGAAACGCCACTAAAAGGTTTGGCTTAATAGGATTTTTGTCAATAAACATGTCCAGTGGCTGTGCTCATACAGATACTGCTTAAGGCTGTGTATTGGAAGTGTCTATCATTTTTCGACCACTCGGCTCCCAGTCGAGCAGTTGTGAGGAATTGGAAGATGCAAATTGAATTCAATAAACGACAGACTTTTATCGGGTTCTAAGCAATAAGGGTGTACTGTGCAGTATTGAATTTTATAATGAAATCATTGCTATTCAAGGAGGTCAATTTTTAAAATAAAATAAAGAAATATTAAAGGAATTTATTACTTCATATTAGGATAATTGTGACTTGTTATAAAGGTAAATGTTGATTTTAATGATGTGTAAGGTGTATAATTAATAGAAAATTCTAGCGAGATAGATTGAAAAAAGTTGATCAGGTGTACGTGTAACCCCGCTTTGACAAGTTGGAAGGAAAGGTTATCTTAAATTTTTATTTGATAAATTAGTCAGTCTTTTATTTTAATGGATACATAATTTATTATTTATTTTTTCGTAATATACTCCAAAACTAAAATTGGCATTACATAGAAAACAAAGAACATGATTTAAAATGATTTTATTTACAGGATTTTATAAAGGCTGTGTTTTCAGGGTGTGGTTATTCCTGATATGCATATTTCAATTTTTAATACATTTATTCTTTACAGTTTAACGATTTCCGATGATTATCAAACCAAAACATATTGACGTTTCCTGTAAGGTTTGAATAGCTTTGCATTTTAAAAATTCATGTTTTGGGCTCACAGTTTGAATTACAATAGCAACAAATGTTCTAAGCTATTTCCCTTAGGACCTTATCATTTAAGACAGGAAAAGTTACATTATACGGTCGAATGAAGCACCAAGTACCATTTATTTACTGAATTATGCATGTTTGAAAGTTATTTTCTATCACATAAACAGTAAGTATACACTAATATCGAAAACTTTTCATTAAAAAAACATAACCGCGGCAAGACAGCCATCATGTCATTATTAAATACTGAAGACTTAAGATTCTCTTTCTGCAACTTAGTTTCTTACCTCCCAACGTTCTTTTTTTGTTGTTGTTGGTTTGGTGTTTCATTCCTTGTGCTATTTTCTAAAAAAACACTGTCGCATCATTCATTTAGCATTTCATTTGTCTTGGTACATGTAACTGGTCATGGCAGCAAAATATTTTGAGGGAAGTATTCGTTTTTGTTGTTTCTTTTTAAACTAGGCACGTCGGAACCACTAGCTTGGAAATCATGTTATAATCAGCCTTCTCTTGTCCGTGTCGTTAGTTTGTTTAGTCAAGTTTTTAAGTGGAATTTCTAATCAACAATAAAAGGTTTTCTAATTGTGAGATGAGACAGTGTCCGTATTGGATAAGTCAATGACCTATTAACGCTACTTCAGGAAAAATTAAGATTGAAGCGGATATAAATCACTGCAAAAACAAAGAGAATGATTGTTAAAGTAATTTTTGTATTGAGTACATTATAACAGAAGAAAACTGTTGTAGAAAGATGTAAAACAATGCCCTTGCTTTTGAAACGGCGCACATTCCTGTCCATAACATACTTCAGGTAAAATATATTAGTAAAATATGTAGGAGTTCATGTTAACACTTTTGTAATTCTGAAGTAAAGCTGACTGAAATACAAATGTACCAATAAGCAGAATTAAGTATTTTTTATAATGATAAGATGAGGCCAGTCACAGAACTTGTTCCTTAATAGGTGTAGGTAGTCATTAATTATTATATTATTAATTATGATTATTGCTATTTATTTGTATGTTTGTTTTCATTATTATTCATCAGTGTTAAATGTTAATATTAATATCCAAATATTTGTTTTATTCTGCTTTAAAAAATGTTAGTTTGTTTCTGTTTCTTGTGTTCCTTCCAAACGTACAAGCAGATTCCGGTATTTTTCGCCGGAAATATATCTTTCGTTGTTGTTTTCCCTGGCTGTCTCACAAGAACGCTATTTATTTATTGCAGCAATATTCGTTCCCTTGCCTTTTCACGACTAATGAGAATTTCTTACCATACAATAATTCAGTTCTGTTTGGGCGCTAACTTAATTTGCCACTGCCATTACAGCTAGCGTGTGTAACCGTGATGGGTTTTTAATGAGCGTATGTCACATCAGTTCTATCAACGAACCACTTCGCACGGAACAAGAATCGTGCTAATGATGAAACACTTAAAATTGTGTTTTTGTTTTTTTTTCTAAGCAAAATTTAACTTATATATTATATTTAAAACTGCCAATTCCCAGTTCAGGATAGAATACATTAATGCATGTAATGCCCAACATATTTGGTATCAAAAATGAGATTAGATCATTTGTTTTCTAGTGTAAAACTATCTATGACCTAATCTCAATTTTGTTACCAAGTATTTAGGCATTAAGAAAAGCAGTTATTGAAAAATAACCGAAAACAAAATGCACACTTTATTTTGTAATATATGTATATGATGCATATTAATGACTGAAAATGAGGAATGATCAGTACATGTTAAGATCTGTTTTGTGTGAATTGTATTGCGTTAGTAATGCTTTAACAACTTTGGCTTTAAAACATTCAATTGAACGTTATTTGTAAAAGAACTTTGTATCAAATTTACTTTGTTTAAAAGACTTCTACGGTTTGTGTTATAAATTTTGATGTTTTAAAGGACTTGATATTTCTTCCTCTGTGATGGGTTTTAATGAGCGTATGTCACATCAGTTGTATCAACGAACCACTTCGCATGGAACAAGTATCGTGCTAATGATGAACCACTTACAATTGTGGGCTTTGTTTATTTTTAAGCAAAGCTGAACTATTATTTCATATTTAAAGCTGTCTATTCACAATGTTTAATACCTTAATTGTACTTATATATAGTCAACAAGAAGTTAAGGAATATTTCAAGATTTTAAAAACAAAATGAACAGCACATTTTTTTTTATTTAATCCGTTTTTTAATTATGTCATTTCTTAAAAATGTTAATAAAATGCCTATTAATTGTCGAAAATGAAATGAGCGAATTGCGACGAAAGTCTAGACTAATAAGTACATGTTAGGATCTGTTTTGCGCTTATTGTATGGCGTTAGTAACGCAGTAGCATTTGGCTTGTCAACTTGTACGTTGACTGTAAATGTATATTACATCACATTTACTTCGTGTAAATGTCTTTTAAAGTTTCTGTTATAAATTTTGATATTTTTTGTCTTAATATGTCACCAGCTACCTTCAATTACAGAAAACTTAATTTCAGTATTTTTGTTAAACACGATTTTGATCAATTAAATATATAAAAAGTATTTAAAATATTTCTTCCGCTATGTCAATTTAAAATTAATGTAATACCTAATTAGGACAGACAAAAAAACACTAAACGCGGTGAAATCAAAACTCCGTACAATCTATTACATTTCGCAATTAAGGTGGAATTTAATGAGAAAATCCTAAATGTATTTTAAAATTTTGGAAATCCATTCGAAACTAAGATCTTATGAAAACTGTCTAAAAATGTTTCTAACATATATCTGAGTCATATATTTGTTAATAGCGTAATATCTTACGCTGACATGACACATCAAGTACGTGTTTTCGTTTATTACATAATAAAAGAACTGTTCAAACATGTTGGCTTCAAGCAAAAAGGTTCTGTATAAAGTTATCATACAAAACGGTCATAATATTGTATTAAAGCCAAAAAAATAAGGTTTATTCTAGAATATTAGATGTTTTAATTTTACTTTACATTAAATGTTTAATACTGAAATTTAAGATATAACTGGTCCAGTAAAAGTATTTACTGATGTTTAAACGTTAGATTTCCTACAAAGAACTTTTGCGTTTTTGTTAGCATCGCACAAAATCCGTTTCTACAATCTTTACATCGAAAATCTAATTATTACTAAACAAGTGCACTCAGAAATAGTTACAGTAAAGAAATGGGTCATCGACGAGCACACTGAACCTTAAAGTTGTGTGTATGAGTTCTGAGAGTATCTCAAATAATTTGATTTTCTCCGCAAATTTACTTTTGCTTGTATCTTCATGATTTCTGCCAAAGATTTTAAAACTGAGTTTGGAGACCAGTCACAAATCTCAAGCATCTGATTGGCTAAAATGAAGAGAAGTTTGCATTTTAGCCAATCAAATGCTTGAGATTTGAGACTGGTCTCCATTCTCAGCTTTATAATCTTGTGATGTATTTTCAGATGACGACATTGAGTAGTGTCTGGAGTAATATATGGCGGAAGAAGACGGTGATCATTTCTACGTTACATGATACCAAACTTAAACGATGTTTAGGACTTCTTGATCTAATAGGCATAGGTAAGTGAATTTATTATTGTGTATACCTACATTAGTAACAAATTAAGTTACAAACGGAAGGGGTTATAGTAAGGGTACCAAGCGATGTTTAGGACTTCTTGATCTTATAGGCATAGGTTAGTGTGTTTATCATATCGAGGGTTACATGCAAGACTCGAATCTCATTCTTTACTTCAACACAGATAGAACTGTTACAGTCTAGCGTGCAACCCTCGATATGTTTTTGGCGTCTTATTTGAATTGACATACCTATAACAACATGCTCTCTTTACCTCTTCTATTTTCGCTGCGTGGAGAGGCTGTGTTTTTGTGAGTGTGGCGATTCCTGATATGCATATTCTACTTTTTTATATTTAGTAACAAATTAAAATAATAACCGGAAGCGTTATTAAAAGGGCATTAACTTATCAAATTAGCAGGGATATGATCGATAATGACCCTGCAATTTAGCTACATGTAATATCCTTTCAAAATGATCGATATAGTGATTGAAAACAAAATTATTAATTGGCACTGTTTAACAAAGTAAACATTCATTAACTAACTTCACATACTAAACTTAAATGACGTAGTAATTTGAATCCTAGCAAATTTGTTTCTATATCTAAATACTCGATAAATTAATCGTATTGCTCAGTCATTTTTTTAAAGAGTTGAGCGACTATTTTAGTGTATTAAGGTATGTATACTGCTCAAAGTTTGGTTTACCACATACCATTATATAAATTAAGATTGGAAATCGTTCAACAATGTACCGAGAAGGCCCCTATGTATACAAAATCTTAAAAGAAACAATTGTACAACGAGTTTAAATGTTCCATAATCATCAGTCGTAAAAACTGTTTTAATAAATACATCTAATGGGTAAATGGGCAAGCACTGCCACCTCTCATCGTGTTCTTGCTGATTTTACTCCAGGAGCTCTGGTCTCGGTCATTGATCATTGAGTACCCGCTCTTTGGCTTTGCAATGCTATTAGATTCTTGTGTGTTATATGTTTGTGTGCTTTTGCATGCAACATTGTTGAGCCAATAAGTGGGTTGGAGTTGTTTCACCAAGACATTTTGTATTTGTTTTGTAATATGAGAACCAGTTGGGGCAAGTGTGAGGTTGGGGCACCCTAGAACCTGGTTTAAACCCCCAGTGGCAATTTGATATGCCACTGACGTTCCAAGGCGGTAACCCCTCGGGTTCTCATTTTTTGTTAATTGTTAGTGGTGTCTCTTTTGAAACTGATCATTTTATTAACCATGCTCTCTCCTTCTCTTCTTCTTGACTGTGTGGGGAGGCTGTTTTTTCTGAATGTGGCGATTCCTGATATGCATATTTCACCTTTTCAGTAATAATGGAACTCGGTCATTATTTATATGTTGTCAGGGCCATTATCGACAAATGGCACCGCTAGCCCATTTATTCTATATACTTATGGCGTTACGGTCGTTATCCGAACAAAACTAGTTAAGATAAGGAAACGATGGATCCAGGGAAAACGTACATACTTTTATAGGCTGTTTTCTCATTGTTTGTGCGCTATGCTTCTATAGTTGTAGATGTAATCTCATTTCAAATTCACAGTAGCGCTATTTGTGCATTTGGCGGCCCTAAAAGTCTCCCAGTACATATAGTCAGTACAGTTATCAGTTTAATAGCCCGTTACCGATGTCATTCACTAATGATAACGCATATCAGGTCTATCCGATCAACCTTTTTAGGGAATTGTCTCGGTTAGCTCAGTTGGTTGCGTCGTCGGAATTGCAGGGCTAGGCGCTGTCGCCGTGAAGGTGCGGGTTATCTCCCTGGTAGAGGTAATATCATTTGTAATTGATATGAATAACTCCGCTTATCCAGATACATACCGTGTAGTTTAAGTAAATAAAGAATCTAGCTTCTATCCCAAACTCAGTATGATAATAAGGTGTTTAAATTGTTTAACGGCAAACAACTGTAGAAAAATATGCCCATGAACAGGCTCAGTCAAACCGAGCCTGCAATATTTTCATATTTGTCGTGGTCGATGGTCTTCAAAGGACCCTTTTCATCTATTATATTAATCAATTTTTATTAATTGATATTATTAGCTTAATTAGTTAAACATTAAATCCACGGAGTAATTTTATCTTGAATAAAACGTTATTGAAAAGATATGAGAATTGTTGAACTATGATGTTTATATTAAAACAATGAGAACATGAAATACAGCAGACTCGTTTTAAATTGAGCCTGTTCATGGGCAGTTATTGGAGCACCGCGCAGCCCCGGGTTTAGCGCAACTTAATATCTACACAGACATATTAATCCGGGAAACGGCCAAAAAAACAACGCTACTGTCATTAGTGATACTTAAATAGACGAATAAGGAACTTGAAATCCACCGAGCACGACAAAATTGAATTTAATGCAGGCTCGGTTTAGTTGAGCCTGTTCATTTGCAGTTATGTGCATAAATTCTGTAACCTAGACCCGGTTTGAGCGCAACTCAAAATTTACACATTATGTATTGTTTATTATTAAGTGTTTAATGAGTGAATTCCTATTAAAAACGTTCTGTTATCATGGGAATACAAATACAACATATATAGCAAAGTTTGATCGTTCTTTTTTAAAATAAAAAGCGAGTTGTTAAACGCATTATTTGATCTTAGATATCCAGGCGTTTAAGATAATAATAAATAAACACATTCTAAAAGCCTGGAAGCCATCGACCAAGATGGCATTCTTAGATACTATATTTACTTAAAACGACAAAACCAGACAATCGCGATTTAGGTATAAACTCACCGAGGAATTAATTTCCGTTATTTTAAACAATATTTCGTCAAATATTTATAAACAAATCATCGCTAGACGAATTTTCTCAATTACTTATTTAACTTTGTGCTATAAATTGAATGTCCGCGCTGTGTGTGAGTCTAACCGCCCCAGGACTGGTGAATATTAAATATCTCGATAATAATAATTCTTTAAATGTAATTTAATAATGGCAAATCCATTTAAATATCGGTCAGATGAAATAATATCTTACTACAGTATTATTCGGAAAAGATAATACAGCAATTATCTGTGGTATATATTTTTGTGTTCCTACTAAAATTTCTAATTAACCAAAAAGTACAAAAATTAGTGTATGTTACATAAATAGATGGAAAGGGAACTTCGAAAACCACCAAACACGACACTTATGAAAATATTGCAGACTCGGTTTAATTGAGTGCACTGATTGAAATATATATAAAAAAAACTGCCTATGCCGCATAGCCCCTAGTTGAGAGAAAGTCAATAATTACACAAGAAGTACAATTTTGATCCATCCCAAACGTTGGAATTATTGTTTTATTCCTGATATCACAAATGTAAACAACAACATACACTCATAGAAATAACGGTAAGATATCAAATAACTAAACAATTACAAGCAATATAATAATGGATGCATCCTGGTAATAACTAAAGTAGGTAGCTCTGTCTTCTATCTGTTTTGATGTGTCATGACTGAAGATCGATATATGCTCTCAGACAGCAATAAAACAGCCGAAAGTAATGAAACAACCTATCACTACTGACGGAAACACATTTGATCAGGAAAAGTGTATCAAATACGTACATGTAAAAATCTCTGTAGGATAAACAAGTCAAAGAAAACAACCTACAAAAAAGTAGAGTATGCATATCAGGAATCGCCAGACACACAAAACACAGCCTCCCCACGCAGCGAAAAAAAGTGGATGAGAGAGAGCATGTTTGTTATAAGTATGTCAATTCAAATAAGAAGCCACAAACAATTTACGAAAAAGAGAACCTTTGGGGATACCGCATTGTAACAAGCTAATGAATAGTTTGGAGGTTAATAAAATCTTATTTAGGCCCATTAGATTATAAGGGTTATGCGATCAACCCAAAAGTTGTCCTGGTTAGCTCAATAGGTAATTAGCATTGCATTGAAAGGCGCTGTCGCAGTGTGAGTTCTCTCCACAGTAGGGGCAATATCATGAGAAACAAAGGGTAAAATATATAGAGGATATTTGTTTTTACCAGTGTAAGATAGAAATATATTTCACCGAGTGAGCTCCGGATTTCGCATTTTCATGATTGGCGAAGCCACGAATGAAAATACATAAATCCGGAGTTCAAAAGTAAAATATATTTATATCTTTCACTGGTAAAACAAATTTTCTTTTATTTCATGCGTTTAGTGCAAAATTTGCGTGAATTTGACAGAAAAGTTGCAAGAAATGGCGCCAAAACCGCTTGTTTATGACACGATGTTTGAAAACAGTGAATTACCATTTTTATTTCACCGGGAAAATTCTTTAATTCACTGAAAAGCATAAAATAAAACAATTTGTCTAAAGATTATAAAAGCTGAGAAAGAAGACTAGTGTCATATGTCTAGCAGCTGATTGGCCCCAATCTCAGTTTTATAATCTGGATCATTGCACTTTGAAACGTTGTTTCTGAAAAATATGTGTTTCAAATAAAATAATCCAACGAGTTAATTCTTTAAAATCTTCCAAAAAATTTCAACATTTATTCAAATTACGTTAAAGTCAATTTACAACGCATTTAAATAAAGCTGTATTTTATGGTTATGAAATATTTGTAATTACGTCCTGTTTGGAATAGCCTTCAAACATAGAATAATTGCTCTCGTGCGTTTTAGTACATTTAATTGAAATAAAAAGTATGGCTCTTAAAACGTGGTTAAGTACGGTTATTTAAATCAAGTTTTTATATTCTTATTGTTGTTTATTTATAGTATTCACCAACCTTGTAAAGCAAAAATTCATTGACCAAGGTTATAAAACTGAGCATGGAAACCAGTCTCAAATCTCAAGCTTCTGATTGGCTGAAATGGCGACCAGTCGCCATTTCAGCCAATCAGATGCTTGAGATTTGAGACTGGTTTCCAATCTCAGCTTTATAACCCTCAGGCCATGTCACATACATGCCACCTAACATTAGGGAGATATATCGCAAGAAATATTTAAAGTTAATGTCTGTCTTTTTGCTTAAGTCAACAACAATAATATTTAAATTTATTCTTGAAACAAATTTTTAAACTCGAAATGAAACCACCCATGAAAAGGCTCAATCAAACTGAGCCTGCGATAATCGCATATTTGTCGTGTCCGGAGCCTTTCAAAGTTAACTTTTAATCTAATTAAACGTGTGTAAATAAAATAAAATAATTTTCTTTTCGATACTCTGCATTTGATGTTAAAATAATTGATAAATTGTACTATGCATACGAAACGAATTAATCACAAAACTTAAACGCTATTTTAATTGATGAAATACTGCAACACAGTTCTTAGCATAAAACTACGTAGTTATCATACACATGTACAAGACAATCGGCGTATCAGGGATATAATCTTAATGCCTTCTGGATATAATCGCTGCTGAACATTATCTGAAAATTATTGTTCACGAATTGACATACGTAATCCGCAGCTTTACCTCCGGGAGGTGTTCTTTTGCAAATGAGTTCTTGGTCTACATTAATGGTAATTCTTGATTGAAATCAATCGTGCAGAATCGGAAATACGGTCTAAACTGAGAAAGGCAAACAGATAAGAAACCGATAATGCGACGAAATGCTAGCTGATTAATGAAAAAATTGCGCATGCTAATTTAGGGAAATTAAATCATCTGATAAAGAAAATTCGATTTCTGTTATATTTGTACTATCCCGTTAACGGTCTGTTTGCATGATAGTGCGTACTTCACCAACAATCAACGGCGGCTATGACGATATCAATGTAACCCATGTTAGCATCTGAGAAGGCTTTTCACTTAATATAATTCGAGCTTTAAATAGACTCGTGTAAACAAGTTTGAGGTTTTGAATATGTATATTATATTTATGGAAAGTAATGGAAATGAAAATTCTAACGCACTAAATAAATTTCGAGCAATCTGATTGGTCAGATGGCGAAAATTTGCGACCGTAAAATTCCTTGTTTACTGTCGTTTGACGTTGACGTCATTTCCTGTTATGACAAACAATCCTTAAGAAGGCATTATGGCCGAAACGTCGAAACGTGGAAGAGCGTTAGAATAGGAATAACCATGCCGTAATTTTGAAGTGTGCGACGGTATACACAGATTTTAATGGTCTTAAATCATTTTAACGGCTCAGGCTGCGCCTTCGCCGTTAAAAATATTTGCGACCATTAAAATCTGTGTATACCGTCGCAAACTTCAAAATTACGGCATGGTTATTCCTATATTTCTGCCCGCGTCTTCAAGCTCCTGGTTGAGCAGTACTCAATATTTTACGAATCATGTGATCAACGCCCTTCAAAGATGGTAATCCATAACATGATTTATTGAATGTACGGGGAGATTTTTTACAGCCTCCTCCCGACACATGCTTATGGTACGGATTTCAGATATGACAAACTAGATATTCTCTGACATTGTTTAATATGCATACTGTTTGATTCACTATTATAAAATTGATAACGAATGTGTAGTATTCTTATTTCTGAAGGTTTTGTGGTATTAGCAATAGAATAAAGTCATAGAACTGAAACAAATCTAGAAACTCAGCAGATTTAACACCCCACATTTCACAACTTCATTTTTATAAAGTGTACAAAATGGCACTTTTATTTCTGGAATAACTCACATTACGATCGAATTGCCTAAATTCTTGATTCAGTTATCACCTTTATGCATAAAGTATTGGCAAAACGTCCACAGATATAAAATTGTCCAACTGCACGCATTGTCAGCAAACAATTACGATCCAAAGATTCTCGTATTCCACTGTAAAATACTTCAAGAGTTTTGCCCTAAGTTTCAATTGCAATCATATTAATAGAAAATGCATGTGATTTCTTGAAAACAACTTTTATATCTGGAAGCCAAGTTCAGAAGCACAGCCTGCTCAGACAGCCAAAATGTAGAGATGAAACAGAGACCTATAATTTCGGTAAGACAATACAATAAACAAAAGGGCAATAAGAATCCTTAATGTGGTGAAAATCTCGAAACTTTTTGACAATTTGCTGAGTGTATTGAAACTTTTAAAGCAATTGCATAAGTGTTGAATAAATATTGAACTTATAATAAATGCAAAACCTTTTGTCAATCTTTCGTTGGAGAACAGAAAAAATGAATGAGCAAACTTAGTAGTGGGCTTTAATTCATAAAACTACCAATTATACCGACACCATAATCAACAAAAAGAGAGGAGGTCTTCGAGCTATCAATAATATTTTTAACTACATATTAAATTACACTTGTTACTGGTATATCTAAATTTAGTAATAGATGTAAGTAGGCTAAACGTTACTGAAGGTCGCAGGGCATTAACTTATAAAATCCCAGAGCCATTATCGAAATTCCCCTGGGATCTGTTTAGGTTGACACGCAGTTATTTTTGTCGTTGTTTTGTCACATTTTAAGACACAACACGATGATTAATGAAAATGAAGTGTACATTTCTCTGAACCGATTTAAAAGCACAATATTCCGATTAATAGAATGGAAAAAAAACGTGACAATTTAAATGAATTAAAATTTCTGAATTCCGTAAACGCCACCCTGACTCCATGCTCCTATGTTTGCAATATATCTTATTGGAAGTAATTACTGAGCACAGGCAAAATGGAGATTTAACGCCATGTAAAGTTGCAAATGTAGTTTGTCTCATTCATTTCCAATCGTTACTACATGGGTTCTCTGTTTCTTATACTTATAACAAACATGTTCTCTTTCTCTCCTCCTCTCTTCTTTTTCGCTGCGCGAGGAGGCTGTGTTTTGTGAGTGTGGCGATTCCTGATATGCATATATTACTTTTCTTTTATCTATTTTTGTATATCGATCTCTATGTTTTTAAACATTGACTGTGTCAAAAACAATGATTGAGCCTTTTCATAAGCAGTAATGGACATGCACATCACTGCCCACGCCGCCTAAATCGAAAAGAAACTATGTGTAGAGTTGTTCCAGATACTGTTTTCATGAAACGTTAGTCAATATTGTTCCTGATTTGTCCGACGGCTTTCATTTGTTACTTAAAGATTAATGATCTGGGTTATCGGCCAAAACATTATAAAAAGTGCATATTGATTACGCACCACTTAACCATTAATTTAAGCAATGCAGCTAGAACTGCTTTTCATTCATGAATAAGTAATATGTTGACTAAAATACATTCTTCAAACAATGTGTCATTTTTGCTGTTGGGTTAACATTAGGGCATTTACCTTTTGCTGTGTTATATTTAGGAGGTAATCAATAAATACAGTCAACTACATCTGATTAAATCCTACTTAAATTATCTTTTAACCTTGTTAAACCATTCTTAAAATAACAAGCGAAACATGCACAGCAGGAATTGCCACATCCAGAAGACACAACCTACCCATGCAGCCAAAAAATAGAGGAGGAAGAGAAAGAGCATGGTTTATAACCAATTTCAAAATAGACATCACAAACAATTGTCGAAAATGAGCTCTTGACATGTGAGCGCCTTGGAACGGTGAGTGGCAAAACAATTTGCCATTGCAGGTTTAAATCGGGCTGTAGAGTCCACTAACACATTTGTCACAGCAGGTCCTCATATGAAAAAACAAGTATAAGTTGTCCAGGTTAAATTACTCCCAAACTTTAGCTGTTTTGGATTTTGTATTACAGAACAAGTGAAACTTTTTCATTAGAACGTTTCGCCAGGAAAAACTTCGTGGACTTGCCTTTATTTATAAGCATAACATATATTCCAACAACATATATTCCAATAATAATGGTTAGATCAAATAAAATGTATCGTTTCATAAATTTGTCTTAACACTGGGTGATAAAAAAACAAATTGCAGACGATTGGAAAATAGAAAACTCAAGATATATTTTAGTTTATCTACCTGTTACGTGTGAGAACAGCCTGACTTAGCCTAGTTACGAAAGTATTCACTTAAGATTTAGGAAATATTTGCAAAAGCAAATCTTAATAAAGAAACCTCATTTTACTGTAAGATATCTTTAAAATAGTTACAAATACTCCTAATGATCGGACCAGTCATCGCGTTTGGTCATTACAAAACACAAGACATCCCAATCGATCCGGGATACTATTTCTTTCACATATTTCTATGAGTGTCTATCGGTTGTGTATGTCAAAATGCATTTAGTGTTTTAATAACCTTTGTGCTGCTTTGTAGAATTGTTTTAAATGTTGTTGTTTTTGTTAAGACGACCATATTGTAAATACCATTGGCATGTATGTGTTCAAAACTTAATATGGAAACTTCTTTAAGTAAAGAATGTATTATCTTTACTCCCTACTATCAGACTATTATACCCAATGGTGATAAAGTAAAATACGCATATCAGGAATTGCCATGTTCAGGAGACACAGTCTCTCAGCCTCACAGGGTAAGTTGGAAGAACTCCTGAAAGCTGAAAGCCAGTTGTGTTTGATTGTTCTTGACATAACAATTTTTATTTTGTTTAACCCTCAAATAAATATGAAACTCCTTTGAAAAAAAAACTACTTCTAAGCGTTCTGAAATGGTTACCCGACGGGCTGCTTCATTTTATGTAATTATTTTGACGTTAATCTCTATTTTCCTCTGTTTTCGCGGTAGAATGCTTCAAGTTTTAACATACGTAATTTTAAAAGTGATTTTTCCCCTTTTATTCGTAACTTTCATCATTGTTTATTTAAAAAAAAAACAACCATAAAAAAAATCTCAGAACGGCTGCGTTGTGGTTGTAGAAAATGCATTTTGCTCTCTCCCTCTCTCTTCTTCTTGACTGTGTGGGGAGGCTGTTTTTTTCTGAATGTGGGGATTCCATATATGCATATTTAACCCTTTTCTAAGATGTAACACTAATTTCCGTATTACCCTGACTCATTATTGCAAGAGAACGCTTTTAACAAAAAGGAGTCAACTTGATTAACATTGAAGTTGACAAGGTATTGAATTATCCTAATACTACCACAACACAATATCGCCCCTTACTTTCCATTATTCAGATAAATCCTGACAACCTTTGAAAGTAGCTTAGAAAACCAGAATATGTTACCATTAAACATTTAGATAGATGAAAAAAGAAACTTTGAAAGCCACCGAACACGACAATATCGAAATTATCAAGCCCGGTTTGATTTAGCCTTTTCATAATCAGTAATGGAAATGCATATTACAACCCACACCCCTTGCCCCGGGATGAGCGCAATTCAGTATTTACACAAATATAAGTATGGCGCTTTACGGCCTATACGACATATATGTATATGACATATAATTGATAGCAGCATAAAATGAAAGTAAAAAGACAATGACTGTACTAGAGTTGATTCGCAATAAAGAAATATTATAGTGCCTATCAGGAAAAGCCATAATTCCATGTTCAGAAAACAGAAATAAACAAAAAAAGATCACATTGTATTTACCAGAGTAGATAAATTGTTTAAAACATAACTCTAAACATTCAAGAACTTCATGTTTTGATCATGCATATGATTTAAAAGATGAGTAAGTAAACATGACATAAGGTGATTATATCTTTTTAAAAAAGATCATATCAAATATAAATTGTTACCATTCAAACAGATGTTTTCAAAAGGAAATATATGAAGAAAATCAGCTAATGATTGACCGGCACAGAGGACCTTTCAGTACAGAATGACGCCTTGTGCCCGTGAAAATCCCTCAGCTTTATCTGACAGGCAGCTGATGATTGACCGATACAGCGGGCTCTTCAGTACACAATGACGCCTTGAGCCCGTGAAAATCCCTCCACTGTCTCTGACAAGCAGACTTATTAATGAGGTTCTCTTAAGCTGAATAGATGTTATCAGTGTGATCTATCACTGTAATTGAAAGCTTACCGGTTTTGGATGCTTATTCAATGAACGAGACAATAATAGATCATTACAGAAAAAAAATCCAAGGACTATTTTCTGTCTTTGAAAGTGAAAATGGTTAAATGTAGCCTCATACACAAATACAGACATATCTACTTAAACCAGCAGGAAAGCAAATCTATTTTTTTAAAGGTTGAAGACCAGTAACAACGAGAAATGTTTGTAACATATATGCCTCTCCCAAAACAACAACAATAAAACAACAAAAATCTATGAGTAAATAATAGTCGTCTACTTGTGATCACAAACTTCCCTACCAAATCTAAAAACTGAATGCCGAATTGTTTTCTAGTTACTGATCGGACTCGGTCTGATTACGAACCGACTGACCGACATGTGCAAAACAATATATATCTGCTTTTTCGAAGTGTACATAATAATGACAGACATTGAGAAATAGATGTAAAATACAATACGAGGACGAAACAGACAAACCATATTAAACAAGGTTTTGAGACTGTTCTTGTCATAGAATGCAGGACACTAATTTTATTTATGATGTCAGTGCAGTGACATGCTGTAGCATTCTCTTCTTTCATAACAGTGTTGCACTACACATTGGCTTAGAAGCATGTCAAGAATATTCTTCCATTTATCACGGTTATCTTATTTAATTTAATTTCTATCTTATCGACAGAAAAGAGAAATAAAAAAGAAAGGGATTTTCCATAATTAGATTTCTGTTTGTAGCGGTAAAAACTTTTATTGATGAATGTTAGAATAGCATCAGATAAAGTACAAAATTATGTATTGCGGAAGTACATAAAAGAGAAATTTGCTTTATTATTTAAAATCTCAAAACTGCATATAAACATTAAATATTAATGTACTATTACTAAAGATAAATATATATATTTATATAAATAATATTTATATTTTAAATGGTAATAGATAGGAAAAATTAACGGAAATACTATGTTCTTAGAATAAAATTAATTTTTATAAATTTACATTAAATGCAATTAATGCAGATTTTCAAAAATGATGATAGGAATATGTAAACATATCGAAGTTATTGTTCTAGTTTATAATTGTGCGTTATTTATTTCCAGGTCTCGGCTCGTCGCTAGGCGTTGGAGTTTATATCATGACGTCATACAGCATAAGTAAGGAGGCGGGGCCATCGTTTGTTATTTCCGTTATTTTAGCAGGAGTTGCTACACTTATTTCAGGTAACTATAGCTTAATGGAATGTAATTAGCCAATCATACATTTCACTCATTATTAACTGAAAGAAAAAAACACTTCAAGGTAAGAAATGAAATATTCTAGAGGTTTAGCTGTAAGAAATAAAAAGAAACATATTTGATTGCAAGCCGGATACAGCGTTTTGTAAACTCGCTACATTCCTCGGAATTAATAATCATAAATTTTGTGTACGATATATATTTGTATGATCTGCAGTGATAAAGAATATGCCATTATCTATTTACCGAAATAGAATGGAAACAAAATGCTGATGATTGAATTGATATTAAGTAAGAAACAAACGATTTGTTCCATAATAAATTTTAAAACAATGATATTTTTGCAATGTCTATTATAAATATAGCTACAGCTATTTCTTGCGTTTGCTGATTAGGTATTTGAGTAATAATAATTGTATTTTAGAACTGAACTATCAAAAATATTTAATAATTAGTTTGCGGGAAAGTAAACTTGGTGTGCTTTCAAATTAGACAGAAATATATTGTTATCATACTTTCTATGTAAACAAAAGCATTTTACTGATATATTCAGTAGCATTATATCACTTGGCTGAGACCATTTCTTAGACGTCATTCCCATGATCTCTTTCTTCAGTTCTTACTTTCTTGGAAAGAAAGTACATCTTAATTTAATATAATATATTTACATTCCTATTGATTTCTTCGTTTAAAAAAATTCGGTTCATTTTGCATGAACCGCATGACCCGTAATGACGTCACTAACGTCATGGCAGTTACTATTGAAAACTCCCACGTAGTACTCCCCCTTTTCACTTAATACTAATTTTTGAAAGCGTTCGACTTAAGTTTATTTAAAGAAAAAAGCGCTTTATGGATTTGCCAGCTCTCGCGTGCACGTCCAATCTGCATGAACCGCACCAAAATAAGAATCATTCCTTAATTAGAAAAATTAATATAATATGTGGTATAGGTTTATGGCTATGGTATATATATTTCAATTATATGTTAAACATAAAATCTGTTTTACGTGAATGGCGATAACTACAGTTCAGTTTTTATGTCTTTTATGTTATATTTTCATAATGGTTGACAATCTTTTTTAAATAACAGTTAGAGGGCCGATCACCGACACATTGCAACTAACCAATTACTCAGATGTCCACTTATACCACGATTAAAATACATGTAGATGAAAGGGAAACTTAAAAATCCACCGAACACGACAAACATTAAAATATTGCAGGCTCGGTTTGATTAAGCCTGTTCATGGGCAGTAATCGAAATGCATATATTACTTCCACGCCGCATAGCCGCGGGCTTTATTATCGCTAAGCAATAATTTCAAAATATTATTACTTCTAATTAATTGTGGAATATTTCTTGGTTTCACGAAGAAATAAAATAATGATCATTGTGACATTGTCAGCATCTCTTTCAAATGCATCAGTACAGTCATTAATTTAAAAAATGCAACCTGGTGCAGTAAAAATAGGTGAAACAAAAATGATCCTTTTTCAAGTTTTACCTGAATCAAGGTCATTACTTCTTTTGTCGATTGACCAGGCAACACAGCCAAGAAAAAGAAGAGAGGAAGATAGAGCATGGTTTATAAAATGGCCAGTTTCAAAACATACAATTAAACAATTAATAAAAATAAGAACTTGAGGGTTTACCGCCTTAGAACGGTCGGTGGCAAAACAATTTGCCACTAAGTGTTTAAACCAGGTTCTAGGGTGCACCAACCTCACACTTGCCCCAACAGGTTCTCATATGAACAAACAAGAAAATTGAATGTTTATATTTTAATGCATTGTTTGCAAATCACAATCATGAGCGATAGTTTGTATTGAAAGTAATGGCTTTGTTTATATTAAGTTCACTGATGAAATAATCGATTGCTGGTAAACATTTTCTAATGTTTGTGAACTATAATATCCAATTGAATGACTGATTTCACCAATTTATTTTCAGTATTTCGAGTGATGCATGTTGTGTTTTTAGCGATGCGTTGGAAATTTGTTTTTTGTTAAACCTTTTATGGTGATCTTTAACCGCATTAAAACTCAGAACACGGGAAAACATTCCTCCAGAATCTGATTAAATAACGCATTAAACTATATTAAACTTTTTTATTATTCAATCTGCTAAAACCAGAATTTTTAGAAGCTGCTGTTGGAATGCTGAAGTTTAAAGTTGTTTGACAGATCCTAGTCTGTTTCGGAATAGGGAGTTATACAAGAATTCATTCATGATAGTTAGGTTAGGGTTTTTAATTATTGTATGTCGTATCTTTATGATATTAAAATTGAGAAGTATGAACGAACATGTCGGGCATTTGAAAAAGTACTAATTGTATATTTACCCACCGTTTCTTGATTAATTGTATGTCATGTCTCAAACGGATTTTAATGCTAACTAGGCGCATGATAATGAAATAAATGATTATTACATGAACTATAAATAGACGCAAAGCGATTGGTCACACCCCCAAAATAACCGAGTCAATAAATCTAGATATTGACCCGCTTTCGCTGATATTGACCTGTTTATAAATAGAATGCGAAAATTTCCATCTTTTATATTATTTATAGTTCATTCTTGCATACCAGATCAGGTCATCCGGTGTTTTCACCCGTGTAGGAAATTTCGATCCTACACCCCCCCATGTAGAATGAGTCACGTGAGTGACGTCACGTCTTCAAATATCTGACGTAATATATTCAAGTTAGTGACGTCATTTATAAAAAAGATTGCTTTAACGTCAATATTTCAGCATAATGAAAATAAATAAGTTTGTATACTTACACAAAAATGTTATAAATAATAAAAGGTATGCAAGAAAAAGTATCTTGCATGAGAAATTCGGTAAAGATAGAAAAATCTGTCACCTCGGGTGAACTGTTTTGGCGGGAACTCGGCAGAGCCTCGTTCCCGCAAAACAGTTAACCCTCGGTGACAGATTTTTCAATCTTCACCTCACACTCATGCATGATACTTATATGTAATAATAGTTATTTTAATGACGTCATTTACGTCTCGTTACCGTTGACACTATATTTCGCGCCATTTATCGTTCAAATTAGCTTGATAAGCCGCACGCAGTCCACCTGAAATTAGTCTTAATTGAAGATTTCTAAAACATAACTATTTATAGTTCATGTAATAAAACAGTTATTTACTTATTAGCTGGGAAATATGCTGTTGATATTGACCGCAAAAATCGTTATTGACCTCGGCTATCGCCTCGGTCAATAACGATTTTTTAGGTCAATATCACAGCATATTTCCCAGCTAATAAGTAAATAATTGTATAATATTCACCCATGGTGTCTAGTTTGTTATCATGATAGGTATCTTTATTTTGTAATAAGCCAATAAGGCCCATGAAAAAATCTAATATGGTTTATTAATTACTATATTTTGTGCATGATAAAGTAATACATGAAATTCCTCCCGTTTAAGCTAGATTGTTTATTGTTGTGTCAAGACTCAAATTATTCGTTTTATAGTATTTAATCTGATATTAGTTATATATTATTAAAGCTGAGAAGGGTAAACTTTTATTAGTGCAGATGATAACGTTTTACCACTGTCTCCTCCCTCAGTGACCTTTCTTTTATCTCTGATCGTGCCAAGGCGGATCTAATATTGTGAACCGTTTATGTCTTGGATGGATTAAATTGTACTAATCACTGGTGTGTTGCGTTTCTCTCGCCCCGGGGATAATCGGCGTGTGAATGAATGTGCATTTCCATTACTGTCCAGGAACAGACATACATGTGTAATCAAACTGAGCCTGTAATATTTTCATATTTATCGTGTTCGGTGGCTTTCAGAGTTTCATTTTCATCTATTTTAAAGAATTTTAAACTTGACATGCGAGCACTTGTATAAAATTTAAGAAAAAAAACTCACCACAATAAACAAAACTATAAATATCTTCAGGTGTGTAATTGTTGAATATTTCGAAGACCAACTTCCTCTAAAAAGAACGCTTTCATTAAGCTAATTATTTGTCAATTTACGCTTATACGATCCGTTTTTCCTTTGCCTCGACGAAATATGGGTGTATAGAAATCTTTGTGAAGTTAAAATTCCGTGCAGTAATTTATGCTCCATCTGTGTCATCCATCCAAAATGATGTATCAAGTATCATAACTTAAAATGATAGACAATAAGTGACCTACCAATTCAGTCAGTAAAAGTTTTTTGTTATGCCTCTTTAACTGGGTTTCAATCCAGCTTCGCTTAGTATGTCATCATTATAAACGACAAAATGATGGAGTTACTTTTTATAAAGCTGACCATGTGCGCCTAGGTCACCACAGTGCCATTTAATTAAAGTGTTGCTCAAGTCAATACTGTTCTTTTTGAAATTATTTCAATCTTAACCGCTGATTTTTTTTTCGGGTAACACTGAGAAAATGCTGTTTTTACATGTTTGAAAAATATAACTAGGTTGTTTTTTTCTTTGTTGTTCTTTGTTATAGGGTTATGCTATGCAGAGTTCAGTTCACGACTTCCCCGAGCCGGCTCTGCTTACCTGTATATATATTCGACTTTGGGAGAATTTTGTGGCTTTGTGATTGGATGGAATATGATTCTGGAGCAAATAATCGCAGCTTCAATTGCAGCTAAAGCGTGGAGCCAATACCTAGATTTCATGCTAAATGGAACCATTCGAAAGTAAGATCATTTAAGACAATACAGACATGCTTATTAGATGGCTATGCAGTTCAAGTGAATTGGCAAAACTAGTATGTTAAGAGTATCTGTAAACGTTTCATATAGAAAGGTTTTCATTTAGTCCAATTAACCAAGTCTGGGTTGTTGCTTTCTAAAAGTTAACGCTCAAAGGCTTCAAGATAATGTGATTAAGACAAAAACATTTTACAGCACCAGGGTTTCCGGTGTTAATATAAAGTTTCTTACTTCCGCAAGAAACATGACATGTGTCACAGTCAAAGGTTTTATACGGCCTCTTTTAAATGTCTTTGAAATGCTCTCAGACTGTCTGTGTTTAACTCTGCTCCTCTTATCATACTGATAACTTAAAATGATAGTCAATTAGAAACCTACCAAATCAGTTAAAGTTGCATTTTTGCTTGCCTCTTTAACATTTAACAAGGTTTTATGCCAGCTTCGACAAAAATGTCATGTCATTATCGTTATTAACGACATTATGTTGGCAGTTACCTTTAATAATGCTGGACAAATATATTTAATTTTAACTTTGAAATGCTATTGGTGTTATCTGTAGACTTGAACAAAATAGTGTGTCAATCAAATAAATAATTTGGTAATGTCCTTTAACAATTACAGTGCCATCGAAGCTAGTATTCCGTGGCAAGAATCGGTGATAGTAGGCGAAATACCAGATGTCGTAGCCTTCACCATCACCATTGCTGCAACCATTATTCTCGCTTTGAAAGTAAAGGTATATTATCATTTTGTATCTTAATGTTTTGCACTCCTCAAACGTTTTCCTGCTGTATTGACAAATGAAGTTGTATTGACATCATTAGACAGGGTTGGTCTTCGCCTTTGATATAACATTGACTGAACAGTGTGAAAAACGATTCATTATCCAGAAATAGATCAATCCTATAAAATCCAGCTGAATAAAGTGGTAAGCAGCAGAGAAAACTGGTATTGCCTAATGCATAGTACATTTAAAAATTCATTTGATGAAATTTATTTTATTTGTCAAAATATATTTCATTGATTATTGGTATTGGGAAAAATTGTTTTCTTGGCTGAGGCCATTTCTGATATGCATATTTAACTTTGTTGATTGTTACTTTGTGTTGTCTCTGAGAACAGGGCAGGACAAAAAACTCTTATGCTTGTCCCGTAAATTCAATCACTACTTTCGGTTATGCTCTTTTAAAGTCGTTCAACAAGCTATTTACATTTATAAAGATATTGAATTGCGCCAACCCTGGGATAAGGGTCATTCAGTAATATGCATTTACATTACTACTGATGAACGGGCTCAATCAAACCGGGCCTGCAATATTTTGATCTTTGTCTTCGCTGGCTTTCAAAGTTCTTCCTTCATCATTTTGATTAAAACACAATTATGTAACTATTTCTGTCTGAGTGTTTCGCAATGTTCAGTGTAAATAAAAATAAATGACAGACTGTGTTCTTTTCGTTGCATCGAAGAGTTAATCCATCACTGTTAATCTTTTAGTAACAATTCATTTCGTTCCTGGCTGTGCGTCCTATATCAAATAAAGCAGACATAACGTGGTCCGCAGAACCACCAAATTTTAATTACTGTAACAGTTATTCCAAGTCAAATTTTAGCATACTTATCCTTAGCGGAACAGTAATGAAATTTCTTTTAACATTTTTTTTCAAATGTTACTTATTTAATGAGACATATCATAGGAAGCCAAGACATACATATTCGACGGAAATTTATATTTAACTTTTATTTTCAAATGTTACTTATTTAATGAGATATATCATAGGAAGCCAAGACATACATATTCGACGGGATGACAAAAAGCTATCAAATGATAGCTTATATTAATTATTCGTCTCATACATGTAGTGATGATTTTATCATTATGTTGAAGCTCAATTAATGATAACAATACAGTCTGATGTGCATACTCCACTTTTTTATGCCCCCGCCATGAAATGGCGGCGGGCATTAAGAGTTGCTCCTGTCCGTCCGTTCGTCCGTCCGTCAGTCCGATATTCTCGTGAACGCAACTGCTCCTACACTACTGGTGGGAATTTAATGAAACTTGACCACAATGCTTGGCCTGATATGTTGTTGTGCATAAAGGTGGGGTTTCGCTCTTACATGTTCCGTTCAGAAGTTATGGCCCTTTGATACTTCCATTTACATTAGTTTTAATAGGAGTATATCTCGTGAACGCAACTCCTCCTACACCTCTGCTGGGAATTTAATGAAACTTGACCACAATGCTTGGCCTGATATGTTGTTGTGCATAAAGGTGGGGTTTCGCTCTTACATGTTCCGTTCAGAAGTTATGGCCCTTTGATACTTCCATTTACATTAGTTTTAATAAGAGGAAATCTCGTGAACGCAACTCCTCCTACACCTCTGCTGAGAATTTAATGAAACTTTACCACAATGCTTGGCCTGATATGTTGTTGTGCATAAAGGCTGGGTTATGCTCTTACATGTAACGTTCAGAAGTTATGGCCCTTTGATACTTCCATTTACATTAGTTTTAATAGGAATATATCTTGTGAACGCAACTCCTCCTACACCTCTGCTGGGAATTTGATGAAACTTTACCACAATCCTTGGCCTGATATGTTGTTGTGCATAAAGGTGGGGTTTTGCTCTTACATGTTCTGTTCAGAAGTTATGGCCCTTTGATACTTCCATTTGCATTAGTTTTAATAGGAATATATCTTTTTTCTTATATTTTGTGTTAAGCAAAATATGCATTTTGCCCATAACTTAAAAACTACTTGAGATACTGCCTTGAAACTTGAAATATATTTTCACCATCAAAATCTACATTATAACCAAAAAGAGCCATAACCCTGCTTCCAATAGTTTTCAAATTATGCCCCTTTTTCACTTACATTTTGTGTTAAAAAAAATATACACTTTGCCCTTAACTTCGTTTGGAATGGAGGGATTTCAAAATAACTTGGCACAAATGTTCACCATAACAAGGCGGTGTGTCGTGATTATACCCATGCCTGTAGGTCCAAGGTCAAGGTCACTGTTACTAAAAATAGAATTTTCTTGCAAAATCTTGTCCGCTCTGTAACTTTGTTATTTCTTATTGGATTTTCAAATAACTTGGTATAATTGTTCACCATATCAAGACGGTATGTCACGTACATGCCCAAGCCTTTAGGTCGAAGGTCAAGGTCACTGTTACTAAAAATAGAATTTTCTTGTCCGGGCTGTTACTTTGTTATGAACGGAGGGATTTCAAAATAACTTGGCACAAATGTTCACCATGACACGGCGATGTGTCCGTACCATGCCCATGCCTGTAGGTCAGAGGTCAAGGTCACTGTTACTAAAAATAGAATTCTCTTGTCCGAGCTGTTACTTTGTTATGAATGAAGGGATTTCAAAATAACTTTGCACAAATGTTCACTATGACAAGGCAGTGTGTCCGCACAATACCCAAGCCTGAAGGTCCAAGGTCATCACGGTTACTAAAAATAGAATTTTCTTTCTTGTCAAATGTTCACCATGACAGGGCGGTGTATCGCGTACCATGCCCATGCCTGTAGGTCAAGGTCACTGTTACCTAAAATAGAATTCTCTTGTCCGGGCTATAACTTTGTTAGGAATAGATTGATTTCAAAATAACTTGACAAAAATGTTTATCATGACAAGATGGTGTGTCCCGTACCATGCCCATGTCTGTAGGTTCAAGGTCAAGGTCACTGTTACTAAAATAGAATTTTCTTGTCAGGGTTGTAACTATGTTAGGAATAGAGTAACTTCAAAATAACTTGGCAGAAATGTTCACCATGACAAGATGGTGAGTCGTGTACCATGTCCATGCCTGTAGGTCCAAGGTCAAGGTCACTGTTACTAAAAATAGAATTTTCTTGTTCGGGCTATAACTTTGTTTTGAATGGAGGGTTTTCAAAATAACTTGGCACAAATGTTCACCATGACAAGGCGGTGTGTTGCGTACATTACCCATGCCTGTAAGTCCAAGGTCAAGGTCACAGTTACTAAAACTTGAATTTACTTGTTCGGGCTATAACTTCTTTATGAAGGAAGGGATTTCAAAATAACTTGGCACAAATGTTCACTATGACATTGCATTGCATTACCACCAACTTCTTCACAGACATTTCCGTAATGAGAAGACAACAGTGCCACAAATACAAATAATTTACTTGATCGTCAAGTTTATGCATATTCTTATAATTACTCGAACACCACTGTCTTTGAAATGCTATTATTCCCATCATTGCACTTAAGTATCTGAAAACGATGCATAGCGGTGCATCCGTGTCTTATGGACACATTTCTAGTCTATTCTAATTTGAAATGAATATTTTCAATACCAGTATAAAAAAGCGGATATTTTCGAAAAGAGTGATATGTTTACGAAAAAAGATAAGCGTTCTTAAGTTTTCGAGTAATACATTTTTGTTAATAAAAATTTATAAAATTAACCCGAGAAGACAGAGAAAAGAGTAAACTATATTTGCAACATATCTACTCAAACAGGTAATTTAATTGGTATTATTACAGGTGTCTACGGTGATTCTCCTCGTGTTCACGTTCTTCAACATTCTGATCATCATCTGTTTCGTTTGCATCGGCTACTTCCACGTGCAACATGATAACTGGACAAACCCACCGGGTTTCTTCGCACACGGATTTACTGGCGTAAGAAAATACTTTTTACTTCTATGCATTTCTATTTTACTGACTATGAACATACTCAATCAACCCGAACCGGAAAAATTTTAATATTTCATATTCACACGTCGTGTTCGGTGACTTTCAAAGTTCCCCTTTCATCTATTACTGTGGTATCATTTTATTTAGTGATGGCTTAATTTTCGCGTATTTCGCGCTCGGGCCAGTGCGCGAATTTAAAACCTAAGCTAAAATTTAACCAAGAAGTTCCACAGACGTATCCGAAACGTGCTATGTCCGAATGGACCTACACTTTATATATAGTTGCCCGTTTCGCTATTTGATATTAATTTGAAGTATCGAATAATTATGTTAATAAAGAAAATAAAATTAGTTATAACTGTCGAATTTCTGTTGGAATATGTTTAATGTTACTTCAAAACTTGAATTACAATTTAGTCCGCGCATTTAGGTCAGGTCACGTTTTACCAAACAGTATCGTTGTCATCTCATTTTTAATTTATCAACACTTTTTTGAGTAACTGTTTCGCAATTAATTGACACTTCATACCATAAAACGGTTACGAAATATAACTTGCCAATGATGATATGAATGGTCCAGATAGATGGATCAAACGGGTCCCGTGTCAATTAGCGGCGCCGAATAAACAGCGGTCCGATAATTGACTAACAATGGAAGTGGTAATTGACAGAGGGCCAACTGACACATGATTAGCTCGCGTGTTCAAATAAATAAAAGGTATTGATAACGGGTCAGTAAAATATCGATAATCCTTTTTTGGAAAAATTGCATTTGCGCGAATTTACGTCCGCGCGAAACAGTCTTTTTCGGCGATTGCGCGAATTTTCGTGCCAGCGAAATTAAATGATACCACAGTACAAGGATCGATTACCTTTTGATTAGCTGCATGGTCAGATTGTTCGGTGTGTTTATGTCTCAAGGGAACTTTTCCTAAATTTTTAACATTTGGCATTTTTATATAGGAAACAACTCTTTCTTATAAATAAAATTGTCACATCTGTAAACCCGAGATTAGAGAAAGTTTTAACTTTCACATAATTCATCTAGGTAGATGTGAAAATTATTGAGACTCTCCACCTCTCGGCCGATCTCCCAAAATTATCCAAGCAATACCGCCAATAGAAGACGGTTCACGTGTTTCTATCTTGCTTCAGGACTGAAATTGTTTAAAGATTTGGTAGTAAACAGAAAAGTGTCTGGAACGTCAACCAGTGTTAATATATAATTTGACATATTCTTAAACGCTGCTTAAAAGTGTAATTTATCATCACTTTCTTCATATCAACATTTTTCTAATGCGTGAGAACGAATACATTTACTCGTATAATATGACTATCTGATAACTTTCATGATTTGACCATACGACGCTGAACTGTGAATAGCATTTATCTGAAAATACCGCATTATATGTTCTATGTTCTACGCCAAATGCGCACTGTCGTTTGGAAAACAAAGTTTACTGTTTTACCTTGTTTAAATATTGCGTTGCGCTTAACCGAGGGCTAGGTCAGTAATATTCCTTTCCATTACTGCCCAAGAACAGATTCGATCAAACTGAACCAGAAATATTTCCATAGTCCTCATATTCAGTGACTTTCAAAGTTTCTGTTTCAACAATTTCATTCATTTTATTATCTAAAAATCTTATTAAATTTTACATTTTTTAAAGTAATGTCGCGATGACCACGTGAACAAACTGTCAAAACAATCAATTTTAAAATATCATATTTTCTGTTGTTTATTGTTGTACAGCGTGATGTATGCAGATAAATTTCTGTTTTCCACTTTGTGTGCGCTGTAAGCCTTCAACTAAACCATAACAGCAGATCAATTAGAAAAGCAATTGTGCGAATGATCTGCTAAACTGAGCAAAAATAACTCATTGATAACCGTTTAGTTTCACAAACAATTCACGGATAATTTAACGGAAATGTTTACCATCAATTTGAAATCGAACCAGAATCGAATACAAATTGTTCGCATCGGCCTGGGCAAATGTATGAAAAATTGTCTGAACGCACTGATCACAATCCAAAAGCGTTTTTCCTCCTTTATAAATCTTGTAATGGAGTATTGATTATAAATCTTTTGATATTTATTGCTTTGCATTAGAGGAATCTTATACGTGTGCTAAGTCTGATAATAGGATTTGCTCGACGGCTTTTGTCCAGCTTTGATTTATACGTAAGATCTATAAATTATGGAGATGAAGATTTTTCCTGACTTTTACGATAATCTTCAGATCATTTCTGATTTATGGAAGAAAAACAACGGATTCCGGAAACTCTGGTCTGTTAAATTTGTATACGCTTTTATAGATGTAATTTGATCTATCTGGTTGATTTAAATAGTTCTTTTGTTATATGATTAATTAAAGAACATACTGTCGTAAAAGAAACTGTGGAGCACATGAGAAATGAAGTTTTATTGGTCTGTATAATGCAATCAATTTAACTGAAACAAGAATCTGCGTCTGAAATGGAACAGATCCATTAAACATGCAGGATCAAATAAAGTGGTATGTCGATTCGTAACACCAGACATATATTATGCTGTTTTCGAATAGTGCAACAGAGGTGATGGAGACGAATCAGTCATAGCAAAGTACATTATCTACTTTACGTGTATGAAACGAATCAATATACTGATTGCCACCTTAATCTTGAAGTACGGTTTAATTACCTCTGTGAACTAAGTTTCTCTAAATGTACTTACATGTATGGAATAGAGTCTATTAAGACGTTTCTATTCACTACAAGAGTACTTAGTAAGATTAGATCATTATTCTTGCGTACCGGATAATGTTTCCGCGTGTTTTACCGGAAAAAGAAAG
Source organism: Corbicula japonica (assembly GCA_038501625.1). Taxonomy (NCBI): domain Eukaryota; kingdom Metazoa; phylum Mollusca; class Bivalvia; order Venerida; family Cyrenidae; genus Corbicula; species Corbicula japonica. The sequence goes on from JAZAYU010000021.1 coordinate 8,019,708, forward strand.
TCTTATCTTTCCCTAGGGAAAAGATACCGTTCGCATGCTTACTTGTCTGACGTCAAGCCTTAAAGTATTTGATGTTAAGTATTCAAATTAATGACTTTATTAGAAAATTAGGTTTGCGTAAGGGAACAGAATTTTTATTATGTATGTAAACACCAATGTAATAAAGGTGTGCAAGAAAAAGTATCTTGTATGCGACATTTGGTAAATATAAAAAAATCTTTCCCCTCAAATGAACTCTATTGGTGAGAACTCTCTCAATTTTTCCATCTTCACCTCGCATTCGTTCTCATATTTATAACTGATGTAGGCTCAGACGGGGAATTTCGGCGAAAGTGCATCACACGCTATCAACTACCAACAAACTCGTATACTTTGTTTTGAGGAAAACGCTAATATCTCTGGTGCCAATATCAAGAGAATAATTGAGTTGGCTTTTCAACTAAACTGAAAGTGACAATTTTAACATCCTGAAGATAGCCTGCTTACTCGATTGATTCAAGGTTTAACAATAAACTTATACAATAGTATTGTTTTAAATGCGGTTAAGACAATTTGTTTTTTTTATATTCAGATAAAAAAAGTAAAAAAAAAACGTTTGAGTAAAGACTCAGTTTGAGTTTGAACTTAAATATTTATTCTCTAAGTTTTCAGCAGGACCTAATTTTATTTCAAATATTTCCATGATAACAAGGATATTTTATTTCATGTTTAAAAAGTAATTTAGAGTAAGTAATCAACACTTGCTCAGAATTTGTATTATTATATTGAGTTGAAAATGAGTTTGAGCATAAGAACGTTCACGATATTGGGTCCTGACCATCATTATTCGACACAAGGAACTAATTTATTCTAATTACAATGCATTTTTGCCAAGGCAGACATTTTAGGTCCGCCACGCTGCACGGCGTTCCAGTAAATTATTAATGATACTGGCGGAGACCTAATGGTGACCTTGCTTTTAACTGATTAAAGATGATTTTCTTAGAACGTAATCTAAGTCATTAAATTTGTTATGCTATTTAACCACCCCGGTCGTTTGCCCAGAGCTTGAATGTTTTAACAATATTGGTTTCTTTTTCAAAGAACTCTGCACACGTATCAGCAGATATCTTATTACAAGATTTTTAAGAGAGACTAGAGACCAGTCTGAGATCTCAGTAATCTGACTAAATTTAATTGTGCACAGTTATTTACTTGACCAATAGGAAACTTGACCTCCGAGAATTAGGTCTCAGTTTTATACCCCTGAGGTCTGGTTTTTCGTACCACGAATTGTTATAGTACGTACACCGCATTTGTTTCTGCCCATTTCAGGTTCTGAGTGGAGCAGCCAGCTTGATGTTTACATTTACGAATATAGAAGCAATAACGTCTGCCAGTGAAGAGGCTAAAGAACCAAGTCGAATTACACCAACGGCTATCACTTACTCCATATTTGTCTCATCTGTCGTGTATTTCTGTATATCTACTGCGTCATCGCTTTCGTTACATCACTTCCCTATCGATTCGCTCGTGGCTCTGCCAGTGGTTCTTCAAAACCTAAACATCCATGGAGCAGCTTTTGTCATCGCCACCGGGGGTATTCTCGGCCTTACTGCATCTTTAATTGGAAGCATGTATTTTGTTACGCGACAACTTTATGCAATGGCAAATGACCATGTTATTTTTAAGAGTCTTGGCATAGTTAGCAGTAAAACTTTTTCTCCTATTCCAAGTGTATTACTGACTGGTTTTATTACTTCTTTAATAGCACTGGTGACTGACTTCAAACTGTTACTACAGATTGTTTCAGTCGGAACACTGCTGGCGTATATGTTGATAGCTATATCTGTGATTTGTTTACGTTATCAATCTGGAGTTGTCGGACTTTACATGGAATACGAGGACCCAGATGAATTAAGCTATATGCAATGTACTGACCTATCTCGTCCGTTGGATCGAGGTGATCAAATTGAGGACAGAAAACAGTATTACAATGATATGCAAAGAAAAAACCAACACACACCGCTGTTTAATCAGTGTGACAAAATACCAAACTACTCAAATGGTTTTCAGAATGGAAAATGTGTGCGGAAAAGTATTTCTCTTGACGAAAGACTTCACAAGTGTTCAAATAATAACAAAAGCATTACACGCCCACGTGATAGCACATATACAAGATTCGATAGTGTAATTAGTAGCACTTCGAACGGAAGTGTGAGCGGACTTCTTCGGATACCATCGGATGCCGTTATGGACCCAAACGATTCAACATGGCGGTCTGCAGCAATCGGATTGCTAGTTTTCATTATTGTATCTTGTGTGCTTAGTACAATAGTTATTTATTCTGAATTCATTACACAATTGGATAGTTGGTTGATTTTATTAATAATATTTGTGTTTGGTGCAGTTCTGATTGCGGCAACTGCTGTTATAGCAAAACAACCTGAAAATCGGAAAAAGCTATATTTCCGAACACCGTACCTTCCTTTTGTTCCTCTGCTTGGAATCCTGATAAACATATTCCTCCTTACTTCATTGTCAATATACTGCTGGCTGAGATTCCTTGTTTGGATGTTTGTAGGTAAGTTATTTTCGTCAAATAGCTTTTAATATGATATTTTTTCTGTATAAAAATTACCGCTATACCTGTCTTCAATGCTGCGACAAAAGGACAATAACTCGACGACTGTTTTTCAGAATGAAATATTTCCCAGTCGTTAGAAATGGCAAAAAAGCAATTGTTTTCTAACATTTCCTTAGGTGTGTGACAAAAAAATGATAAAATTTTGTTTAATATTAAACAATAATTGTAAGCTATATCAGACTGGTTGCTTTAAAGAAGAAACTACTAGTATGTTTACATTTTTGTCGACGTTAGCTGTCTTAGCTAGCATTTGACCTAATCTTTTCGGATTATTTGTTCTGAATCATATGCGTTTCAAATCATTATGCAGAGGGAAATTTGAATCGCTTGGATTGGTGCTTATTTTTATCGGAAAGATATCTAGCGGGGTGATGTTTAGGATTACCGAATCAATTTTAACACAGTTTGAAACGACATTGATTCAAGTTATTTTCTGGGAAGATAAACAAAAACTTCGGTATTAAAAAGGGTCATTTAATGTGAATAAGATCCTGTTAAAAGTTTTCTTCTTTTACATTTTGCTTAACTCCTTCGCTTTCAAGAACTATTAGTATAACTTTATTTTATTGCTATCTAATACTCTCATTTTGACGTGGTTAACTTCAAATTAAATAAATAATTTTTAAATAATTGAGAAGTTAACTGGAAGTTTCAAAAAATGAAAGTTTTGTTTATTTTACACCTTTTTTCTATATATAAGCGTTTTATACATGTAACACGTGCGACCAGTGTAGATCCAGATCAGCCGGCACGTCCGTGCCTTCTGATCAGGATCTGCACTGGTCGCATTTTGGTCAGAAATAACCTAACGAATCAAAAAGCAACCAGTTTAGATCCTGATCAGACGGAACGGACCTAAACTGTTCGCCCCCGCAATTAAGGTGTATCTATGGAGGAAAGGGTTAAACCATAATTTCGCCAATTAACATAACTAACTTCGACTCTAGTATTTAAGAACGTAAGGCATCTAAATGCAGATTTAGGTACAATAAAGGTACAATCATGTAATTGGTAATAGTTGCGCTGAAACATGAATGTAGGAATGTACGTGCTACTTAATAAAGTATTCTGGAATTATCGAACACTGGTTCAATTGAACTGGTTAGTGAAATAGGTAAACGACCTCACGACCGTAAACAAATCCAAAAATTGCAGTAATTTTCTATTTAATCACTTGGCTGTCATTCTTAAGCATTTGCTAGGATTTTCGAGAAGATAATCGATGGATATATCTGACATATACTGAACAGAAGTTCCAACAAAACTATGTGAGATACATCCACGTTATAATTTGGGGCACGCCACGGGACATATTTTGTGACATTTTAGTTGTTACTGTATTAAGAAAGAACTAACAAGTATCTATCATTGTCTCATAACTAAACGGTGATTTTATTACACCTTTTGACAATAAAATGGTACTTTTTACGCGAAATGCATAAGAACGATTGTCGTTCGCTCAACTTTATGACGTCTTTTTTAGGATTAACGTCAGTTGTCCAAATGTACCTTTCCCCCCGACGCGCCCCATTTCAGAAAATAGATAAAAAGGGAATTTGACAGCCATCGAACACGATAAAAATGAAAATATTGCAGGCTCGGTTTGATTGAACCTGTCCATGGGAAGTTTTATAAATGCATATAACTTCCCACGCCGCGTAGCCTCGGATTGAGCGCAACTCAATATTTACACCAATCAAAAGTACAATTTTGATCCATCCCACAAGATAATGTGCATATGGCGGTATCACACTAATCATTTAACAAATCTAACTTCATGTTATTGCCTATGAAAACAAATAAGGCAAAAAGGTTTTTATTTAATGCTTTATTAAATTGCCGCGAGTCTTGTTAAAATCAGATCCGCTGAATGGTTCTGTTACTTTATACTGCGCTGACTAAGGGTTTGACTCAACCATCCGCGTTGAAGATCATTTCAATTTGCATACCGGTTTAACCAATTATATTAAGATCTGAAAGTGAACAAGAGGCGACTAAATTTGTAAAGGAAATAAATCGTGTTATAAGTAATACTTTCAATATCTTCCCTGGTTTACGTTAGTAAAATTTCAGCTTCTTGAACGTCAGTTCATGTCAGACTGACCGTATCACTCTGAAAAAAAAAATGAAATATGCATATCAGGAATGGCCACATCCAGCATACACAGCCTTTTGAAGAAACCTTTTATGTTATTTAATCAGATCGTCCTTTCTTAGAGTGGTGAATCATGACAGGAAGCATGATTTAATAAGACTGCAAAGCCACGTACATTTATAAACAAGTCTGAAAATACCGGTAAACTGCTTAAAGGAAAATGTAAAATCTCAAAACATGTACAGGTTAATAAATATATAAGTTTTTCTTTGTTCATCTTACAACGTGTTGAATGTAATAAGCCTTTTACAAGTTTTGGTATTGAAGAAAATGTAAAAAAATTAATTAATGGATAAGTGTTTGTCATTTTGCAGAATAAAACTTATTAATTTGTTATGAAAAAGCAATGTTATTGTTAATCGAATACGTTTTAAAAGGATGACTGTTCCGTCAAATTATGGAATTTATTTTTAAAAAAGTTAAGCTATAATGGTGAGTTTAAACTTAAACTTAAATATATATTTTGAGTTACATGTGTAATGTGAAGATCTTTAATATTTCAGGTATATTGGTTTATGCTGCATATGGATACCGACATAGTTTAGAACACCAAACGGACGAACAAGAAGTGGTTCTATACGAAATAACAGACGATTCAAATGAACTACCTTGAGACACAATATTTTCAGTGTTCATTTTTTCGCACTTATTGTATGAATTGCTGTACTATGCCAATATAAAAACCATATAAATCTTTGCGTGTTTGTTGAAAGCGAAACATTGTTCTTTTAACAAAAATGTCAATTCCATCAAACATTTTTTTCTCTACAAAGGATATTTTTCGGTCAGGTCATTATATTCCTCTGTGGCCTAGACCGGTAAAATACCCTCACATTCCACCTCAAATCAAGTGAAGCTATTTTTCATATTTTCAATTACTACATGCATTTCAGTTAAATAGGTTAGTTATTACTTTCCCAAAATTCGCAGTAATATTTAAGGTTGGTAATGTTCGACCATCGAAAGTCAAAACCAGAAAAGCATAAATCGTAAAGTCTGGGATCATTCGAATGGCTACATGTATTTGGCGACACTCTAAGACTACCAATTTGAAATGACAATAAATGTCGAATAACAAAAAGTCATACGTCAACATGTATAAAGCAAAATTTATTAACAGATATCTATCAAGCCAGACGAGTTAGACATTAGCCAAAAACATGAAAGATCACAATGAGTGACTTACAGACTAACCTACCGTTCTTACACATATACACTATATATACCATTGTATTATGTCAGAAAACTTTGATACCCCGTGCAACTTGGTCTTCAATTAAGTGTTATATGTGATATGTTTGAAAATTAAAAAAAATATATCCTAACTCACGTTCATGGCTCTTGAACATGACATCAGTTGCGTTAATGTTTGATAATTAAAAAATATTGCAGCTGAGACCAGCAGAAGAAATAAGTTAAGAGAGGCTTTGTTCACATGGTCCGATCTGCATCTTCATGACTGTCGACGAAATTGAGAGTTGTCAGCAAGCCGACAATGCAATTCACGAAAAGCAAAACGCACTAATACTTCTGTTACGGGTAAACAGTTTTGGAAATGACGCTCCAAAAACACTAGACTTGCAAAATGGGATCAATATTTAACTATAATGAATTCAAGAATAAAAACACATGCCATCTATCAACGTAAAAAACTTTATTATTAAGCATATGCTGTCTGCACAAGACAGCTTATGCCAACAACACATGTGCGGGGACACCAAACCTGTGGCAAGTGGTGTAATTTTGAAATAGAACCAAATTACAAACATTCTAATCTGCCAATCTACCATATGGATCATATCTAAAAGAGGTTTTGTCAAAGGAAAGACTTAATCACATTCTTATTAAACTTATTCGTCTATTGACAACGGTGCCACAAAAACACCCATGGTCTAAATAATTTTGATATGAGTAAAAGACCATAATTTCGAAATTACACACAAGCGCAAGATTTTCTTATCTTAGAATGCTGTTAACCACTTATTTAAATGCTGTAATATGCGAGGCAGATCTTCCGCAAAGCAGTCATATTACATATTATATCAGACAGGAGTAACGAAAACAAACTGATATAACTCCTATTCGTACTCTAAACAAGCAAAATGACGCAAAAAAGCAGTTAAAAAGAAAGTCAAACGCATGTACAGATGATATTAAATTTGGAGTAACACATGCTATAGACTATTCAAATAATCATTCCGAAACAATATCTCACCATCTCTTAAAAGATCTAATAATTTTGTTTGTTTACATCTAACGTTTAAATATGGTCTGAAAGCTATTTCTTATTTTATAATTATTTGTTTTCTTTGTCGTATAGTGGCTTTCCAACTTCCTTTTTCATCTATTTAAATATCAATGTATATTCACTCATGTTATTATAGGCACGCACACACATGCATTTTAAAAAAGACAATACATTATATTATCTTTAAAAAAATGTTTAAGATGTTATATAATTTTATTTGAACTAAACTGATGAATTATAATCAAAACACTTCAAATTTCGTGGGAATGAATATCAAGACGTTGACGTCGCCGACGTCATTTCCTCATTGTATTTGCGTAAATTAGAATAGAAAAATGTGTAAGAAGTTTTCTATTATCATTATTTTGATGAAGGCCATAGGCCGAAACGTACAACAAATGAGTGAACTTACTATAATGTTGTGTATTAACACTTTCCCTTAGGATTAATTTGAATTCATTTAAATATCAGTTATTGTAGCGTTGTTTCAGCCGTGTGGCGGCTGAAAAGAAGTCTTCGTATTTTTTCCTAATGTTGTTAAAGAGAATTTAAACTTATTACTTAATCAGTTAAGCAAGACGTTTTGAAAATGATAAAAAGAAAATAAATACATCTATCTTTTGAAGGCCTCTGCTTTTTGAAAATAAAATAAATGAAAGTTAGCATATTCAACGTTTAACTTAATGTTTTCATTAAAGGGGAATGCATTTCAGTTTTATTTAATCTGCTAAAAAGTGTCGCAGTAACATTTGTGGAATCTTAAGTAAGTCTTATAACTGTCAGATTTAACCACACCTTCCATTAAGAGAGTATTTCATATAAAATTACACCATAAACGTTTATTTAGATTGTCATGCTGTTCTATCAATTATTTAAATGCATCATTGCCATTTTGGTTTACAGATAAATTGATAGCCATGGATCTCTCTAGATGATAGAAATAAGCGAATGAATCTATCAATGTAATTCATACTCGGCATCAGTCTGGAGATAATCTGCATTCACCTAGTTAATCTTACGCTCCCAAGATGCCCCGTGGGTAATTTCCAGTTTATCGCCGCGACTTGGATTATTAGAGCCGAAATTACTAATGGCATTCTCATTTCGTAGCATTACACCAATCGCAATATGTATGTTGTAAATAAGGTATGCAAAACTATTTAAGAAAGCTTCACTGATTGTACACTGTTTTTACACTCTTTGTACTTGGCTGTTGTTAATAGGACATATATTTATCAAAAATATAGGCATTTCAAAAGAAAGGCACACTGTTTAATGACAGTGCGTTCAATAAGTTGTCTTCCTAGCCAAAAATATACACTTTAATATACCCTGACACAAAGGGAACTATTAAAAAAAATCACCAGCTGGTTACTTAGTTTGGGAATCAAAGAATTTTTGTAGAGCGATCGAAAGAACATTTGAATGAAGATAGATGAAAAGGGAACTAAGTCGAGTGGTAAGCGTGTCAGAACGAACATCATTTAACCTGAAAATGTTGCTTAGGACCATACAAAAAAGTAATATATGCATATCAGGAATCGTCACACTCACAAAGCACAGCCTCCCCACGCAGCGAAAAAGAAGAGAGGAAGAGAGAGAGCGCATGTTTTTAAGTATATCAATTCAAATAGGACGCCACAAACAATTAACGACAAAGAGAACCTTTGGGGATACCGCCTTGGAACGGTCAGTGGCAAAACAAATTGCCACTGGGGGTTTAAACCAGGTTCTAGGATGCACCAATCTCACACTTGCCCAACAGGTTCTCGTTTCTCAAAACAAGTACAAGTTGTCTTGGTGAAATAACTCCAACCCACCCATCGGCTCAACAATGTTGCATACAAAACCACACAAAAATATAAAACATAAGAAGCTAATAGCATTGCAAAGCCAAAGGGCGGGTACTCAATGATCTTACCGAGACCAGAGCTGCTGGAGTAAAATCAGCAAAAACACGATGACAGGGATAAAAGAAACAAATCGAGCTTATAGGTTCTTGTAAGAAAAGCTTTCCCCACAAACCTTCAAAAACTCTTAAACCCCTGCCACCGTCGTGCAACTAAAGAGGTAAGCATAATGATCATCTGTAGATGGGTTAATCACCAGAGCGCTGAAAAAACGAGAACATTCAATTTCAGCGGAAAATAAAACATGTAATATCACTTAATGTTTTTCCATCAACGGTATCCTTTCAACACATTATATCATGCCTGTACTTTTTGGGTTTGTGGCGTGGTTGTGATTTCCGGGGTAGCAATTATTGATATATATATATTTCACTTTTTTGCGAATGATTTTAGACTCCTGGAAAATATATCTAGATCCTCGGTTTATAAAAAGGTTGTGAAGAGATAACGAATCGGACTAAAATCCTACGCATTGCAGAAGACACATGCTTTGGAGAAAAAACAAAAATTACATCCAGATTCTCGTATTATGTCAGTGATGTAATTTGGCCGGTGCAAGCCGTATTTTGTCAGAATCGTCAAATTAAGTGACAGGCAAACTTGTTAATGTACAAAAAGTTAAATAAGCAAGCTCTAGAAAAGCTAACAAGCTGCGAGATCTAAACTCCGTCAGATGTTGCACGAGGAACATCACCGTCTAAATGCGGGAAATTTACTATATTAAAATTAAAATCATCTCTTTTATCATACATTTTAGTTGTGACGTAACCATTTTCAATGGACAGATTTAGATCAAGAAAGTTTGCTTGCTTTTTTGAAGTGCTCGCTTTATTAAGCTGTAGTTCTTTAGGATAAATTTTATTAACTAGTGATGAAAAATAGTTATTTATATTTAACAAATCATCAAGGTACCTCGAGGTGTTGTTAAAAGCTGTAATAATATCTTAAAGGCAAGAGTAATATGATATTGAAGCGAAATTTCATTATAAATCAATAGCAAGAGCAATTCTATCCCATAATTGAAGCCTTTCCAAATGGTCAATGAAAAAAAACAATATTAACTTAAAATGGTTGTCTGTATATTTTAATCTAAGTATCAATGAGCACTGAAGCTTCTCTTTCACTAGAGGCCAACATGCAAACATAGGGATTAGTTAGAATCAAACCCTTTTAGAGAGACATAGGACCTTTTGATGTTCTTATTTGTGTGTTTGAAGTTGACAATCTATCGATAATTCACATGAAGTTATGTTTCATTTGGCTGTTTATCTATAATATATGACATAAGATGGTTTTTATTTTGTATTCAAAGTTTTCCATTAGAGCAACAGAATTTCCTTTTATGAGAAAGGCAACATGTTGGAAGTCTTCCTTTATTTTTTAAGAAAAATAGACATCATCAACAAAGCGAATGATGGTGTATCACTCGGTCTAGAAATAACATGAAAGTGGTCAGTCACTTGTACATTCTTTGCAACGTTATCACAGGGGTGGCTTTTTTGGAATTATGTCTGTATGTTTAAAAAAGGGGTTAAAATGTTTAAAAAAGTGTTACATGCATAACATAGATAACCGGACTCATTCACACAACCTCCCCACAAAGCCAAAAAGTGAGGAAAAGAGCATGTCTTTATAAAATGATCTATTTAGAATATTTCGCAGAAAACAACGTAAAAGGGACGGTTTCCTTTTGGAAGGGTCAGTGGCCATATCTATATGCCACATAGAACACGATTCTAGGGCTGGTTCTCATAATAATTATGAACAAAAAGTAAAAGTTGTTTTGGAGTATCAGCTTCACTCCCTTCCTCTTCATCGACTATGTTGCATACAAAAGCTATAGTGATATAACGTATAAACATCGTAAAAGCAAATGGCTTTTATCAAGGAAAAAGCTCTTAAGAGATCTCCAAGACCTTACTGAGACCAAAGCACCTGGAGTCAAAGCCGCAAACACACGATGACGGAAATAAAAGAGACAAATTAAGCGTTTACGCTCTTTACAATAGATGGAAATGGAATTTTGAACGCCAACGAACACGACAAATCACAAAATATTGCAGGCTCGGTTTGATTTAGCCCGTTCATTGGCAGTAATGGAAATTCAAATTACTTTCCATGCCGACTAGTCCCGGGTTGAGTGCAACTCAATATTTATTCAGATACATGAATATTTATCGTTCTCAACGGTCTTTACGGGGCATAATTAATAACAGTATATACTCCTGCCATCTTCGTGCAAAAAAGTGAAATATGCATATCATAAATCGCCGCACTAAGAAAACACAATCTACACACGCAGCTAAAATGTAGCGAGGAAAAGAGATCATGGTGTTTATAAGAATATTAACTTCAAATATGACACCACAATCAATTAACGAAACATATAACCATTGGGCTATCCTCCTTGAAGCATTAAGTGGCAAAACAATTTGCAAACCAGGTTCTATGGTGCACCAACCTCACACCTGCCCAACATGTTCTAATAAACAAACAAGTGTGAAAATTACCCAAACCATCATTTTGGTAACCTTTCTTCTTATCATTTGCATATGTTTTTACGAATAACGTGGAGTAATTAACAAATTAGTGTACATTTAAATGAATCACATTATGTTTTTATTTTTTCTCCCTTAGCAGAACTAGCCCACATAGATGAACTTTGATTGGAACTTGCCCTTTTAACTCAGTGCGAACTTTAGTGTACCCTTTCTATGGAGTATAATTTTCAAGGTACAATGTCTTATAACTTTTTTTTAAATTTTAAGCAGTGTTAATAAAGTTTAATAGATAAAAGACAGACATAAGCTGACAGTTAATTATATATTATAGTCGAGGTATGTATAGTATTTTATACAGGATATGCCACTGAACTAAAATGATAAAACGATAGAATAAAAAATGTAATTAAATGTAATTTGTAATGAGTAACATAACATTAATAGAATAATAAAAATGAAAGTATTTGGATTGCAATGGCAACAAAACTTTGTAGAAATACCTTCCTTCAACTTAATATTTGCACATCTCAAATAGTATTCAAATGACGTTTATGAAATATAGTACATTATTACGATATATTGCAAGGAGATTATCGAAGTCTTTCTATTTTTAACGTGTCAGAAAGTCTCTGTCTGTATGTTAGTCCAAGTAAGAAACCAAGTTTGATTCTTAGCAGGCAGTGCATTTAATTTCTTTTGTTGGACACAAATACAGTTCCAATGAAAACTAAAATAGTGACCATACAACACTTACCCCTGATTATAATATAGCATAATCAAAATGTACAAAAACATTTACAACTGTTATCCACTTTGTGTACAAGTAAAGCCCCCAAAATCAGCACACAACATTTTCCATATGTGATATTTTTTTAAACTTGAAATCTTTGTTTAGTATTTGAATAGCTGCACTGAGCTACAGGTTTTTCCGGCCTCGTGAGTTCTTCTGATGACACAGAAAAAGATGTTCATTTGGCAACGAGAATGCTGTATCAAAACAGAATCTGATTCAAGACGAGTAGAAATGGAATGTCTTGATAAGAAACTTGAGGTATGGAAAGTGAAATTTGCATATCGGGAATCGCCACACTCAGAAAAAACAGCCTCCCACCGCAGCCAAAGAGTAGAGAGAAACAGAGAGCATGGCTTTAAAGGAACTTAACGACCTTCAGAGACCAGAGCCCCTAGAGTCAAATCAGAAAGAAGACGATGACAGTGATAAAGGAAACAGATCAACCTTCCATGTTTTTTTACAAGATTTCTTTTATAAACCTGTTTATTTCACCTTTTTCATAAACTTTTAAACTGCCACCGTCGTGCAACCAAAGCGATCAACTGAGACAGGTTACTCACCAAGCATGCAATTAGTTGACCTAATTAACAAGACAACTTGTTAAAAGAGTTCATATAAGAACCTGTCGGGACAAGTGTGAAGTTGGTGCACTCTAGAACCCAGTTTAACCGCCCTACTCCTAGTAGCTTATTGTTATGCCACTGGTCATTTCAATGGCGTTACACCTCGGGTTTTCTTTTTCGTTAATTCCATTTTGTTTCTTATTTGAAATCGATCATTATATAATCAATACTTTCTTTTCTTCTCTATTTTGAAGGTTTGTGGGGAGGCCTTGTTTTCTGTTTTCAATATATATATAAACCACAAATTTTTATTAAACCTAAATGATCCTCGGAGTTTTCATGATTGGCGACCTCTACTCTCCAGGTAAAAGAATAAGTTTATCCTAAACGAAAAAAAAACAACAACATATTGCAGAACTATGTGAAAACAATTTTGACAAAGGGTCTGAGAATATAAAACATGTGTGTCACACTTGACGCGAAAGTCAATCAAAATCTGCAGGAGGTTTCACCATAGGGTGACTGAACATTTCTGAAATCTATACTGACTTGGATAATAAAACCATCTTTAAAAAGCTTTATTGTTTTTACCAAGCTTTATGTGTTCTCCATGAAATCAGCTAATTCATTTTCCCCTAATGCAGCGATCTTTAAAGAAAGTGAAAGTATTTGTTTCTGTTTTCGTTAAATGTTCTGATGTTTCATTAAACTCAAGGGTCGCATAGGTTTGAATAAATTGTATCTCCTTCTAACCATAGACAGCACAAAATATACGGTACCCGTTTTACCCACGTGTTAGTATCTGCATAAAATAAGCGTGGATAATTGATAATATCAATGATCGTTTTAGAAACACAGTTCTATTTTTTTAACAAAATAAATTACCGCCCAGAGAGATGTTATTTTTTCCTGGATGAATCAGGCTGTTATTTTATCACGTATAATCATCTTGACAATTGCTTGCTTCTAAACTGACATCAATATCTTAAGACCGGTTGAAGATGACAGATTAATCCCATAACATAGTATTTTGCTCCAGAATTTCCATAAAACAAAGCAATTTTTAATACTTCGAAAGCCCGAGAAGCAATCCATGTGACAGTTTGAATGTATCTGTTTTTCATTTACTTTCCATGTAATTACTTGGCATTTGTTTTATATCCGTTTATGTCCTTTTTATGTTCTAACAAACATAGGTCAAACAAATTTTCGGCTTAAGAGTTTATTTTTCTAAACCTAGGTAAAAGGTAAACTTCATGTTATCATGTTTTACAAAATAAGTATATTAAACAAAAAGTTACCCATTCTACTGACTGAACTCGCCCTGCTTCAGAGAGATAATTGCGTATACGAGTTTTGCTTTTGTTATATGTATAATAATACATCGAATAATGGACTTATAAATTTTCAACTTTAATTACAGTCAAACCTGTGTTCAAGGAACCCCCAGGCAAAACCCCAAAAGTGGTCTTTGAAAGCAAGTTGCCATCATTTACAGGTGAATTCGTTTCCCAAAGTGTGTTTTTATCAGCTTGTGGTACTTAAAAAGTACTGTTTCATTATGTATTCTAAGACAATGTTGTTTTATATCAAAATACTAAATTTAAATGTTTTCTTAAATCGTTTAATATATGTTTTGCTAATTTAAACTTACTTATTTTTACGCTTATCATCATCAAAATCAGCTACATCTTTTATCATATAGTTAAGACTGTTAACTTTTTTCTAACATACAAATCATTTCAAGAGTTAAATTTCAACATTTAAAGAAATATTAAAATAGGTAAATGCGAAATTATGTTATTTGTGGAAGATCGTATTACATACACAACTTAGAAAAACATTTATTAATTCGGATTGTTACTGTGTAACAGTCAATGTTTATGTTTACACTTATTCTGCTTATCTGTCGTTTTAAATTAGCTAGATGAATCAGATAAGTTTTTTATTGAATGACAAACCTTTTCTTGTCGTAGACGCTGTCGGAAGTGTTTGACAAGAACAAATTTCTGCGGGGACGTGGCAGCATAATTATACTGAAGATTGATCATCGGCGTAAGATGTATAGACAGGCGTATAGAAAATGATTCGTTTTAATGAGGTTATTTATCAGCTTGGCTGCTTAATTCTTTAGTTTTGTAAAAGTATATAGCTAACAATGTCATATAAATAAGTCACAGAAGTTTTGGAAATGCATTAGATGTTTCAAATGCAATTTGTTATTCCGTGCTGGTTTGGAAGTCGTCTTTACAGACATACTTTAGATTAAGATATTGCAGATTCCGTTCTTCTGAACCGGCGGACAGATGGACAAACGCAAGAAAGGTAAACTTGAAATCCACTCTGCAATTGTTTTTACGTTTACCTACACTGAAATTTCCATTTCAAATATCTTGGGAATGATAAAATAAACACACACTACAGATATTATTAACTGTCTGCAGAAGTGATTGAGATCTAGAATTCCAATTTATCTCATAACCATAAATTATTTGAAGTGCTGGTATGAAGCAATTTCAAAGTGCATTTGCAGTATAAAATCAAAGAATATTATATCCATTCTTTACATAAATAACAACATAAACAGCTTTTTCACGTGTGATCTGGTTAAAATTTTAAGAGTTATTCCGAACGTATTCTAGAACCTTTAACTTTATGGAATAATAAAGCAACTTGCATACCGTGGAAAACTACGTGAGACTGAATGTCACAAATATTATGTTCGCTACGTGCAACCGTAATGTTCATTGTGTGCACATTACGGAAAATTTGCATTATAATTTGATGACATAATTTATTTCTCATTTTCCCACACATAAACCAGCATTACAGTTTTAGACATTTTCTGGTCGTTTTTCCTACAGATTGTTGTGTGGTTGTTGTAATGTGAAATTCGGAGCCGCCATTTACATGTATGATGGACTAAAAAGTTGATGCAATCTTAGTACTCGGTTTATACACCCCACCCTGCCACTGATCATACAAGTTGGTCTGATGTTGAAACCATGTTCTCGTGTTCGTTAATTGTTTGTGACGATTTAGCAAAGAATGAAATATGCTTACTAGGAATTGTTACATAAAAACTCCACACAATGCCAAAAAAGTTACAGAGAAAAAAAGAATACGTGATATTTAAAAATTAAAGTTAAAAATTACTGAGTTTGAGTTCTTGCACAAATGGCCGAGAAGATACAAGCAGTGTCTGTGAGATTTGACACATTCTTAGCAGTGTCTGTGAGATTTGACCTATTTTCTATACATCAAGATAAAAATCCTTCCGCAAAACCTTTAACATCCATTTAGAGTATCAACGCTGATCTATTTACAATTGTAATCGAATTAAAAGCACGATGCAGTTCTTTACAATAATTGAAGTGTTCGTTTATTCTTCTCAAAGGAAATAAGGTTTGCTGATAAGATCGGTAATCAATTTTAGCAACAAGCATTTAATGACGTTTTTGTTATGACTGTTCGAGAAGGCAATATATAACCCAAAATTTGCTGAAGAATAGAAATGACAAACTGATGAATATGGATAGCTTTTGCTCTGCAGATGAAACATTTTAATGATAACTATTTTTAATGTATGGGTGATCTTGCATGCACTATTTAATTGTTCGGGGGTGAGTTGGAGTTAAGTTATCGGGACAACGTATAATTACTGGTTCAAAGGAAAATCTGTAGGGCAAGTGTAATGCTTATGCACACTACAGCCTGGCTTAAACCCCATCGGAAAATTGTTTTATCACTGACCGTTCCAAGGCGGTAACCCCTTGGGTTTTCAGTTTCGTAATTTATTGTGATTAGTTTTGGAAATTAATGTTTGGTTAATCTCATGCTCTCTTTATCTCTCTACTTTTAGACTTAGTGAGATGGATGTGTTTTCATGGTATTTCTATTCCTGATTTATGTATTTCACTTTTATCAATAACTGAGTAGCAAACAATGAAAATGAAACTTTTAAAGAAGATAAACACGAACAATGATTTAATTTCTCTTGAATGGTTCTCATCTGTATGAAATCGTTATCTTCAAATGTAATATTTCTTAACAAAGCAATTTTCAGTGAATTGTGTCCGTATCAATACCACCCCAGTGGCACATTAACGCAAGATTGATAAGAAAAAAGCTGCGAAATTATATTCCCATTTGAATGCAACCGTTTTCTGGATGTCAGTTCTTTTTGCATATTTTATTTTCAATTTAGTTAAACCGGTGTTATCAGTGTATAAAAAAGAGATTTTATGAAGTGTACGATAGTCTTGAAAAAAATCTGTCTTAAATGTATTATTCTCGATAACTTATAAAACCTTAAAACCTTAAACAAATGAAAAAAAGTGAAATAGGCATATCAGGAAGTGTCACACCCAGAAAACACAACATCGTCACGCTGCCAAAACCACAAAAACAGAGGAAATGATGCAACATCCTCACACTTGCCCGAATAGGTTGTCAAACATGTATAAACAAACAGGCACAATTTGTATTTTTTCAGTTGCTCCAACCCACCCATAAACTCGACAACGTTGCTAGCAGAAGAAGCAAAATGTATACAACAAACTAATATGAAAAATGAATACAGTGTTACATGGACAAATCTCTCTTACACGGCACCTTTCATTTAGTGGTTTGAGGCCCCCAGATATGGTTTGCTCGAGTTCGTTTATATTTGTCAATGGAATTACATTTAATAAAAAAGAGCCACCTACTAATCTACTTGTGTATGTTGTCAACATGTTTCCCACCTATCCCAACATTGCTTTTTTACAGTGAACACAACCTCCGACATTTTAAATCAACTGGAGATTAATCAATAGCAGTTGATAGCGGTACCTGACTTGTCGTAAGCAATGTAATTGTCTGAAACCCTATATTTCCGAACTTGTAGACAACCAACAAGAATATAAACGTCTTAATGTTTTATACTTTTAGTAGTGTAGTTCAATGAAAAAAACAACTTATACTTACAGTCTGAACCTATGGGAGTGCCAATAATTTTGCAAATGTTCATTTCGAACTGTTTACCTCAAACAAGATTTCTGCTGGACCTATCAGTGGCGATAATAATACTATTTATTAGGGCATTACCACCTTTTAGTGATTTCACTATTTAAAAATAATACTATATATAGGTAATTTATTTTAAAAAGTTCATTAAGAAGTTAAAAGGGTAATTACCTGGATAATTAAGAATTTGACCTTAATGTCTAGCTTTTGCGTTGTATAAGCCTCGAAGAAGCAACCTGACAAATCAAAGCGTATGTTACATGGATCTGATGCTCACCTGAACTGAACGATCTTCAAACTTGAACAAAATGCCTGTCTTGATGCTGTTTCGATCTCTGTCGAAACTCGGTCATCTTGGATCAAACACTATGTTACTATTTAAAATAGTTAATTATGTTTGTTTACGCGACAGAAGCTAGATTATTTTACCATCGTTATCATCCTAGGTCAAAATGTTTGTGTTGATGGAGTCTAGATTAAAGATTCCTTTCGGAAATGGATCGCGTTGGGTAAAAACTAGGCCAGTATGTCAAATTTAAGAATAATGGGTGCGTTTTACTAACGTTCGTACGAAAGTTCGTTTGTATCGTACGATCAGTGACGTACACATGTCTTACAAATCTTACGAACTTTTTATCAATGAGTTCGTATGAAAAAATATTCATACGTTTTTGTACCGACGATCGCTTTTCTCACTGGAGGTGAATGACGTCTCTACGATTCGTGCCCGTGTTTCGTCTGGTTCAGTGTTTAAAAACAATGCCAATGATGGATCTACCTCCGAAAAAGTGACCTAGAGTGTTGACAAGATTGAAACGCTTGCAGAGAATTGCTCAGGAAAAAGCCCGAGTGTGAGTAACAAGAATTGGAAATTTTGGGAGGAAGTAACAGATAAGTTTGCTTACAATCATTTGTTGTCCGGTTCGTACGTTCTAGATCATAGAATTAAGCCAATTTGGGCCATATATGAAATCGAAACGTTGGTGGAGCATTGCTAAGAAAGGACTTGTGTGAGATTATTCATTCTAGGAAAGTGTGACAAAGTAGTATGTTTATAATAATAATTATAATAATGATGATGATATTATTGTTGGCCATCTTATCCGGTGTGTGCTTATCGTAACTTTAATCAATGTAGACCAAAAATTAAATGTGGTTCAGGTAACATTATTGAAAAAACAAAGGCAAGATATTTTACGAAGATATTTATCATTAAATCTACTTTATTTGACTGTGGGTTGTTCCACGAACAAAGTACTTAAAAGACGTATTAAGTTACTATAGTAGAGAAGTGTCAAATGATATATAGGAGTATTATAATTCTCGATTATTAATGGATTAATCATGAAATAAATGTGTCTTCAATTTTTACACCATGATGATCTATTTGTAATCAAAAGTGGATCCACGTTATACTTGAACATCGAACAATATTGGACATGAATCAATATTAATATGACACTGCATGCTACAAATCAATTATAATTATAATAACACATTAAAGACATTTTTGTTTATAATTGACCAGCTTTCAATTTCTTATTATGCTTTTAATGACAAAAGTTTTAAGATATTTATACGTGACATAATTTGTTTTATTTTTCAAACGTTTCAGTCAACAAAAGAAAAAAAGAATAGCCATTAATAAGAAGGGGATGAAGACTGGTGGTGGGTCGATGGCTACGACCTTATCAAGGCTACAGGAAAAGGTATGTGTATAAATACCAAAGCAGACTTTGGTTCATGCTTATTGGAATAACATAGAACTTCTGAGAAAATTGAGAAAATTATACCTGATGAACAAATAGTTATTCACGTACCATTGACTTCGAAAATGTTTTACTGATGCCCATTACTTGTTTTTATATTTACTACAATAAAGATCATAAGATTTATTATGCCCAGTTGTTAACTGCTATAACATCCTGTCCCAATACCGGTATAGACGGAGGTGCATACACATTTATAAGTATGCCGTTTTCTTGCATAAGTTTATGCATTTGTTGCAGGAAAATTAAGAAAAAATACATTGATCCAAAACTTCTAATTTGCACCATCAATAGACTCATACTTGCCATTAATAAGACAAGTTCCGTAAAATACTTTTAAAGATAACATTAACACGGGACTTATTCATGTAAAAAGGCTTAAAATACCATTAAAATTGTTTCCCTTTATATTGGTGTATGATAACACTTAATATTTAAAACTTTACTGCATAAATACGTACTTGGGATTCTCCTGTGTGGTCTTAAGACAGGTTTGACTATACATAGTGTATGACTTATCACATCAGATGTGTCAGCTGATCGTGATCTACATTCGTCGCAAATGCATCAAATTCTATTATATGGAGTTATAGGTTTTATATAAGTGGCAGTGTTAAATCATACTTAGTAACAAATAGGCTGTTTTTCAATTCAATGTTAATTATTATGAATTTCAGAGAACATGGGTGAGTTTCTATCAGATACGAAGAATTCCTCATCAATGGAAGCCTTCAAATGTTGCATTATTTATTGATAACTTTCATGATAAAACTTATCTTGCGAAGTTAAAACATAAATTTTGCAAAAATCCCAGTGCAGAAATACAAGTACAATTGCATGCCGACAATTCTCCAAATTAATGAATATCCACCTGTTTGATAAATTAGTTGTTTGATACCATGTGTAATAACACTACTTTTGATACCGCCCCTAACTATGATACTGACAGTTTTATTATTATAAAAAAGGTCATTAAATTAACTTGAACATTTAACATAAAAAAGCAGTGTTTGCCAAAATTTAATAATTTATCAAGATTTTTGTTGTTTTCGTTAAACATCGCATATAACTTTTAGGTTACTTGTAATTTAAAAATTATTTTATCATTTAGTATTGAATATATTAAACAAGTAAAAGCAGGCACTTGAAACATGCTTTTGTCAGGTTCTGCTAGCAGAGAAACCAACAAATCTCTAAAGCTGGAAAGAAATGTAGATGAAATTCACTGTTATGTTAATTACATGTAATTTTAATGGTTGAGGTTTGTGAGAAAAATATAATGCATTCCAGTCACCAGTTTCATTTTTTAAGGATAACTTTACGTCGATGGTCAATGGAAAACAATATATAGATTTTTATATCAATTTCTTCAAGAAAACAACTTGGAAGGACTACTAGCCGAAAGACAGGAGAGTTAAGGGAACTGTTGGCAGTTCAACTTGAAATGTTGGCAGTTCAACGTGAAATGTTGGCAGTTCAACGTAAAATGTTGGCTGTTCAACGAGAGGTCTTGGAATTGAAAGAAACTTAAATATTCAACAGAAAGCATTTACAGGTCAATTTATGTTATCCCTATATCATCACCCAGTTATTGCAACAAGGTTTTGTTTAGGGCCTTAAGTATACGTTTCTAATGCAAATCTCATCGATAAAAAAGAACATTTTCCATCTATATAACTTACAACTTTAATTTGTCTGCGTGTGGCCCTATTTTGAAAGTGGAAAAAATATAATATATCATTTTTGTCTGTTCTAACTTAAAAATAAAGAATGTTTTGGAAAATATACCCATGACTCATAACTTGGCAGGAGACAGCTTCTCCACTAATCTCATTCTGGACATGACGACTAAACTCAGGGCCCATGGAATAAAAGCAGTGTCCATCAAACAGATTAGATTACGAGACTGAGCAGGGTTATTACACCGTATTAATTCTAGGCTCGTTTCTGTTGTTACGAAATGCTGTATACATATTTCTTTGCTTAGAGTGTAATTAAGTTTGTGCTTTCATTTGTGCTTTTTCATCCCAAATGTAATTTTACAATCTTTCGTTTTCTATCTGAAATAGCAGTGTTGGGTACGTGGTAGTAATCAGTGTTTTCTGTAAAATCACACCCACTGTTACATTTTCATTTTTTATTAAGTTCAATTATGTTAAGAATGTTATTGTTGTTTTCCCAAGTTAATGGATGCAAATGCAATCACATCTGGAATAATTGTAATCAGTTAATGAATATTATTAAAATATTAATATTTTTTATTAACTTGTTTAGTTTAGGGTCTTTAGTTCCATTTAATAATGGCAAGTCATTGTCATGTGAAATGATTAAAATGTGTTTGTTGCAAAAGTGATTTACCTTAACAGGTTTAAAACAAGGTGAATACAGACAGTGTTCGCCAGTCAAGAAATACTACTGAACAGCTCTTTGGACATAGGTTCTTCAGTCTACGGTACAACACTTATTGCGTAATGTATATGTCTAAGAAAAATGTAAATTTATTATTAAAATTATTACTATCCAGACAGATATTCGAACATTAGGGTTTAGCTGATAACGATCTTGTTTTTAATCATACTCTAGATTGCGGGGTATTAATCATAACATTATTCTTATAGGGTTTAATCATTCATTCTCTTTGTCACTAATTAATATGTCTACAGTATTAATTGTTACAGAATTTAAGTATATTGTTTTTATAAAAGGTAATAAAAATTATTGTTGCCTCTTTAAATGTTCGAGCATTTGGCCCTCTGGCCAGGCCGTTGTCCTGGACATGACAAGAGCCTGCTTTAATAAAAGATGTGGCCTCTTGGACCAGACAAAATACTGGGTTTAAAACCATTAGAATTTGCATTCTTACAGAGCTAAAAGCTCTAATTTGTTGTCTTCATGGGGCTTTGGTGGTTTAGTTAATGATTATCAAATTAATAGAAAATTGCCATTTTTTGTATAAATCAAGGACCATAACTCTGAAGTGCCTGATGCAATTTAGCTGGTTATCGAACCTGGCCGAGATATTATGCCCAAAAACATTATCCCTAAATTTCATGAAGATTGGTCAACAACTGTTAGAATTATTGAGCGGACATCGCTGTGGACGCCCGTCCGACATGGGTGTTCCAATAATGCCACCCATCTTTCGACGGGCGTATAACAACTTAAGTACATCTACGCACGCATGACAGTTTTTAGGTATAGGTTATTGTTTATTTGGAGGCTTGTACGAAAATTAAACGGTCTGGCCCAGCACAGCTGGGCGACCGTTTAATTTTTCGTACAAGCCTCCAAATAAACTATAACGTATATAATGGTCGAAATTATTTTTGTAACTGACAAAACAGTCGCCGCGTATATACCATACATGGGTATGCACAAAATCAATAGTCAAACTGAAATTAGCTTTGTCATTCAATGGCTCGTAAACATGTACTGAGAGAATATTTTAGGAGTGAATTATGCATTTTTTTCTGAAAACACCATGTGAACATAACTGACTCTCAGGAAAAAAAAACGTGAGTCTGTCCTTGGGTTGAGAAACAAGGGTTCATCCTTGGAAGTTCCATTTTACCCGTTACTTCGTAAATAAATCTTTTATAGCATGGCAAAATAGTTTATATCCGCATCAACGGGCTCATCCGTGCCGTCTGAGCACGACCGACACTTCTCGCTGTTAGATTCACCAGAGACCTATATATATAATATAGGTCTTTGGATTCACTATATTATTTGTGACAAAAAAGAGAACTTGCAAATACTGATGACATTGATTTTATGGGTGATCTGGATCTAAACTGGCCGCCTATGTGATAACAGACGTTAGAAGATTATCATAAGCCAAAAAAGTCAGAGCTAAGATATTTCAATGATTTTCTTTTCCTCAGACTTTCTAACTCACGCCTTCTTGAACACTGTAGAAGATCGTTCACGAACTATAATGTTTATCAAAAAATGTTTGGACAATATTGTGGAGAAAATCGACCTATAATAAACACATTCCAGACGCGCGACGTTATGAGAATTAAGGTTCGAAATATATGAAAAATACTGCATTGTCATTGGCTCAAAAATAATTTCAACCATTATATTAGAGTTCAGATTAATTCAGTTAAGATGGAGCTATTTGATTTATATCATTTAGACGGGAACTTTGAAAACCACTAAACATAATAAATAATTAAAAATTTCAGACTCTGTTACATATAAAATCATTGAAAATTTTGGTTGCATTAAGGTGCAGAAAAACGTAAAACAGATCATTTTATGCCATTATTTTAAGTGGCATCACTAGATCTATTTTTTTCCGCTTCTGTATTTCTATAATTAGCACATAAAACCATTTTTGTTTTAAATATTAACGTATTAATTCACAGATCCCAAAGTTATTGGACTGTCAAGAAACAATTCTGGTACCTAATAAAAGCTACCAATAAATATTTAGTCATTATGGAGATTATAAAAAAATATCTTATGCTGCTTTTTTTCCATATTTTTTTTTCTATATTTTTCAGAAATGGAGAAAAAGAGTGAAAAGGGAAATCTTGTAAAAGAACCTAGAAACTCGATTTAGAAATGGAGAGAAATTATAATCTTTGCTACTGATTCAAGGGGTAGTGAATAAGAAAACAACATTTTGTCTCATTTCTTTTTTTCAACCTTTTGGTTAAATATTTAGCAATTCCTGGGACAGACAGAAAAATTTAGTGAAGAAATAACGTCAACTTTATTCTCTTTACCTCACAACAAATTCAAAAATAATAATTCTAATTTCTGTTGGTATTTGCAATTTTACTGAAAAGAAATATTAGTATGGGCTATGTGAAATTGCGTACAGTAGATCTGAGGAAAAATGTATTGATTGTTTCTTCATTTTCAAGTTTGAAACGGAAGTTAGGTGAACAATTCAAATACCAGGTATTTTCAACCGCCATTCATTGCACCAGCTTCTTTAAAAAAACTAGATTGTGTCCTCAGGACACTGATGCCCCCACAGCTGCAACTACATTTGTGACAAAGTTGTGTACCAGGTATTAACTACATGTGGTGATCATGATTAGTAAATGAGGAGTAAGTGCCACAAAATTTAATGACTAACATAAACAATATAACTCTGGTGAAATTTGTTGCAAGACAATGTCCTTTACAACAATCTACACAACATGTCTAATCATCTGTGCAAGTTTGAAAGAAATCAGCCAAACAGAAAATGTGGAGTTGATGCCACAAAATTTTGTAAGTGGACTTAACAAAGGACCATAACTCTGGTAAAAATGGCTTCAGGAAAAAATAATTTCTTTATGATCATCTACACATCCAGCTTGATTAAGTGTGCAAGTTTGAAAGAAATCCATCCAATAGTAAATGAGTTAATGCCACAAGATTTTATTACTGAAATAAACGAAGGACCATAACTGTTGTAAAAATGGCCGTAAGAAAAAAAAATTTCTTTATGATCATCTACACATCCTGCTTGATCATCTGTGCAAATTGGAAAGAAATCCCTTAGATAGTTAATGAGGAGTTGATGCCACAAGATTTAATTACTGAAATTAACAATGGGTCATAACTCTTGTAAAAATGGTCGCAGGAAAAAATCCTTTCTTTACGATCATCTGCACATCCTGCTTGATCATCTGTGCAAGTTGGAAAGAAATCCGCCTTACAGTTTAGAAGGAGTTGAAGCCACAAGATTTAATTACTGAAATTAACAAAGGGCCATAACTCTGGTAAAAATGGTCGCAGGAAAAAATCCTTTCTTTACGATCATCTGCACAATCTGCTTGATCATCTGTACAAGTTTAAAAGAAATCCGCCTTACAGTTTAGGAGGAGTTTACGCCACAAGATTTAATTACTGAAATTAACAAAGGGCCATAACTCTGGTAAACATGATTGCAGGAAAAAATCCTTTCTTTATGATCATTTACACATCCTGCTTGATCATCTGTGCAAATTGGAAAGAAATCCTGTAGATAGTTCATGAGGAGTTGATGCCACAAGATTTAATTACTGAAATTAACAAAGGGCCATAACTCTGGTAAAAATGGTCGCAGGAAAAAATCCTTTCTTTACGATCATCTGCACATCCTGCTTGATCATCTATGCAAGTTTGAAAGAAATCCGCCTTACAGTTTAGGAGTTGACGCCACAAGATTTAATTACTGAAATTAACAAAGGGCCATAACTCTGGTAAACATGATTGCAGGAAAAAATCCTTTTATGATCATCTGCACATCCTGCTAGATCAACTGTGCAAGTTTGAAAGAAATCCGCCTTAGCTAGTTTAGGAGTTGATGCCACAAGATTTGGGGACGTACGGACGAGTGCAACTCTATATGCCTCCCACTTTGTGGGGCATAATATTTTTTAGAGATTATCAAATTCAAAGAAACAAAGTTTACTTCTGATATTTTCGGATGAGCAAATGATTGAAATGCAAAAAGAACTGGGACATTTTAGTTGTTACTATTTTTAGAAAGATTTTTCAGACTTCTAGTGATTGTTACACATTTTGACAGCATACTGTTATTTTTATCGCCATACGCATAATAATTGACGTCAACAGCTCAACTTTATGACGTCAATACACGATAAATTTTTAAACTGTCTCAAGGTACCGTTTCTAATGCGTCGGCGACCCAAATAAAAGCAACAATGTGCCATCACTCAGACTTGACGGAGATTAACAAAAGACTGTGACTAAACGGCGAGGCTTTAAATACTATCAAATCGAAAACATTTTTTCTTTAAAATGTTTGATGTTGTGTAGTGGACATCTCAATTCTACTTTAAAAAATAAATGGTTTGACATTATTTGTAATGATCTAAGTTAGAATTCTGAAGATTATTTTTCAGATTATTTTGAGCAAGAATCAGATTCAGAAAACGAGTCTTGGAATTTCCAAACAGAGAATTAGTGCTGTGTAACAATCCTGTTAAAAGAGATCGGAAATATTTCAAGTTATCCCTTACAAAAACAAAAAAACACACTTAATGTTCATACTGTTGTGTTTGGTGAAAATCGCTAACCCAGTGTAATATAATAGTTATATATTCATATCTGGATTTTCCAAGTTCAGAAGACACACTCTCCACACAGTCAAGAAAAAAATGAGAGAGATCGTAGATCTAGTTTATAAAATGATCAATTTCAAAACGGACATCACAATAAACAGAAATGAGAACCCAAAGGGTTACCGCCTTTGAACGGTCAGTGGCAAAACAATTTGTTATTCTGAAAATAAAAAAACACACATAAAAACTAATTTCGGCGACCATTAACGCTATTATTATTCATTGTATATTTTGTAAATAACAAAGTTAATACGTGTACTTTGAAATACACTAAAAGTTTACAAAAACAATTATTTGTTGAATTTTATCATAATTTATTAGCATCATAATCAAAATTCATTGGTTCAGAATGTTGATTAAATCTATTACTTCACTGTCAGTTTGGAATGACTAGATCTAGTAAGAGTGATGACAGAATGTGTAGCATTCAAAATTATAAATGCATATATTTATCCTTTGACTTTTTAAAATGTCTTTCAACTGTTTCTCAGTTCTATCTGTATTGTTGCACGCTTATTGAAAAAGAACGCGAGTCATAAATGCAGACGTAAAAGAATGTGAAGTGACGTCATTATGTGTTTTCGCGCTTTTTATATTTCTATAATTAGCACACAGAACAATTTCTATAAATACTAACGTATTGATTCAGATCCCCAAGTTATGGGACTGTCTTAGCTACTCCAACTATTATTACTTTTAGTCGTTCGGATGAGACTTCAAACCGAGGTAGTCGGTGCTTTACACCAGGTACTTAAAAGAACCAGAGACGATTCTGTATTTGGTGAATTCTCTGTATCTTGCACTCTCCTCTAAAACCTAAAGTGACTTGCACTTCTGGAGCGTCGCTCATATGGGCTTCCGAAAGCAACGATAAATTAATAAAAGTTTACACGATAAAACACAAGAATATCTCAATTTAAAGAAGGGATAAAAAACTGTTTTCATTTAAAACCACCTGGATTATAAGACCACTATTCCAATGTCCCATTTGATTGTTTTTGTTGTTTTCTCTTTTCTATTCCCAGCGTTAGTCCTCATAGCAGAGTTCTAGTTTAATTTGTACGGGAAAAACAGTTGCATGCTTGTAAGATAACGGGAGATGCGTCTTTTATCCTTTCTTACGATAATTTAATATGACGACGACGATGATGACGAGGATTCTCTACAAACAATAATTAAACAATATTTCATACAAATATCAATCACTCATGGTTACAATGTTACAATTACGCTTAGTATTTTATCTAGATCTAATGCTATTCAAACAATAACTGTTTAATTAATAAATAACTATGATCCTGCTGGACATACATTTTTACGCTAATAACTATTTATGTAGATCTAATGGCGACTTCACAAATACATTAGTGTTAACATTTGTAGGTTAATTTTCACATTTAAAAATTAAACATTTAAAATAATAAATTAAGTTAACTTGGATCAATAATAAATTAAGTTAACTTGGATATAAATGCCGAATGTTTATTGATAAAACAAACTCGTAGTAACAAAACTAGCACAAAATAATTAATTTATCGAATTATGGTTTCTCAAACACCAGACTTCTCTTAAAACTTCCGTCAATACAAGTACATATCAAATTGACGTCCGCAGGCCAAATTCCACGACGTCCCGACTAAACTATATAATTATTAATAACATTCTTTATTCATAGAAAAAGATTTTACACTGTTTATGAGATTGCGATATGCCGTGGGACAGACGGAAGGGTGGGCGTCAACATTTTATTAAGTATTTTGTTTCAAGTTCACCTTTTTCTCAGTAACCATTCAATGTAGAGCTTTTAAACTTAACATAGTTTGTCTGACATCACAGTAGCAATAATATATTGTCGGAACAAATTTCATAACTGTGGACTGTATTTTGTCCTAGTCATGCCCCTTTTCACTTCACATTTTAAAAAACCTAGTTTCGTAGCATTGCGGCGCTTCTTGTATTTTCACTTTTCTTCGATAGTTTATTTCATAGAGAACATCATCATGTATTAGACATAGTTAGCTCTATATGTTAACAACACGAGACGATTATGCGGGCAGGCTGACTATATAACCTCATTAAAACGAATCATTTCCTGTACGCCTGTCGATACATCTTACGCCGATGATCAATCTTCAGTATAATTATGCTGCCACGTCCCCGCAGAAATTTGTTCTTGTCAAACACTTCCGACAGCGTCTACGACAAGAAACGGTATGGAAATAGTTTGTCATTCAATAAAAGCCGTATCATCAAGCTAATTTACAGCGAATACTAAGCAGAGTGTAAGCATACAATATTGCGGTAATATCACAAACACGCAAATGTATTTCCTACCTAGGTACTAAACGTTCTATTAGACGTTCGCAGAAAATATATAGCCCCAATATAATAAAACAAAAAGACCAGTTAAAAGGATCTGGTTGGCTGAAATGGACTTCAAATACTTGAGATTTGGGTCTCAATCTCAGTTTTATAGTCTTCAGCCATGTTCGAATTTAAGCCTTTGCATTCGTTTGCAAAAGGTATAATAATAATTCATAATTATGCTTTACATACTCGGAAATAACAGTTAAAACAAAAATAGTCAAAACTGATCCCTAACTTTCCTGATCAAAATAAAAGATGGCAGTACCGTCACCGGACCTTTGTAAAAGAATGGAGACTAATTAGTAGGTTTCCACTTTCTGCAGAAAGTACGTTGAAAAAGTTGTTTCATCGGCATTGCGAGGAAATAACCATTCTTTAACACAATGAATTTTAATAACTAAATATTTCCAGAAAAATAATATCTAAGCTATTTTTAAGAAACTCTATTATCTTTCTTCGGGCGGAAAATATGTATGGTTCCTTGCTAACATTCTGCTTTAATAAGGCAAACAAATGTCAGAAGTATAGTTCAGATCCCTTGATATCGCATGAAAAACATATTTGTGACAGACAATTTACTTCACACACCAGCAAGGCAATCACTTAAGTTACCTGACCAAAACAACTATCTTAAACCTGAGCTCTTGCAATATTTTTTGGCACTTGCCATTCTCCTTCCAACTCAACTGCTGTCCTCTGAAAACAAATTAAGAACTTTACTAAAAAAAACTTAAAAGAGAAAATGAAAGTAATGCCTGTTTGCATTTAATATACACATCTACTATCACAATTTATCTGCAAATGCAAATTTTCTACTTTGAAACTTTTAAGTAAGTAGTAGAAGTTGAAAATATTTTATTATAAAGCTTGAATGAAAATGTAGTAAAAGATTTTATTATTGTAAAGCTTGAATGAAAAATTAAACAGTTAAAAAAGATATTTATTTTCACCCAGATGTTTCAGTTCTAAATTTCAAAACTTGTACGAGGGATGATCATTAAGTTCGTGGACAAGTCCTATAATTTAGACATTAAATAAAAAATCTCAGTGGACATGTATATTATTGCATGTTTAATACATGTTATAGGAAAAAAATACATAAAAATAATCAGTAGTTTACAAATAACACATATTTCCTAAACCCATGTTCCGCAGCTCAGCTCCCGTCCTATTTTACGACGTCAACGTCATCATTGTTCGAAGTACTGCCCACCGAATTGCACGCAACGTTGATGCTTACGTATCCGCTGTTGGAATATTTGCGCATAAAATGACTTGTCATAACCTCTTTACACAGATAATGCAAATGTTTGGAGATCTTTAAAATCCGTGAGTCCTTTCAACTCTGACTTAAGTTTAGGGAATAACGCAAAGTCACAGGGCGCTAGATCTGGTGAATAAGGAGGGTGCTATAAGATCGCAGCTCCGAGTGATAGATGTTTGTGTCCCGATTGCTCTGTGGCTTGGAGCGTTATCCTGATTTATGATTATGTTCTCCAAATTACTATACAGGTCTGGCCGTTTTTGTCGCAATGATGTTACCCAGTTTCTGCAGAATACAAAAGCATAAATTAAGGATTGATACAAATTATCGTCATTATTATAGTGTTATTGTTGTTATAATCATTATTATTGTTGTTGTTGTTGTTATTACCAGAGAATAATACGCTGCGTTGACTGTCACACCGTTTGGTACAGCATGGCACAGCACTTGACCCTGGTGATCAAAGAACATGATTTACATGTGTTTTCCAAGGGATCTGGATGCCCGAGCTTTAAGTGGCGGCGGCAAATCGGATGTTTTCCACTGACTGCTCTGTGTCGGGTTCATAGTAATATAACCAAGTCTCATCTGTTCCGATTATCCTTTCGAGGAACCTTTTGGCCTCCCCGTTTGTATCGCTGCAGAAACCGCTTGCTGTGAGCAACACGTATAGTCATTTCTAGATCAGACAATAACCGCGGTACCCATCTAGCGCTTACCGTGACACATTTAGATCTTTGGTTAAAATCTACTGTACAAGACCGCAACTTAAATCTATCATTTCACTTATCTGCCGTATCGTAGTCCTCCTGTCAATGACTTCTTTCACAAGACGGACGTTGTTGTCGTGTTTTGCACTCGGTCGACCATATCTTCTATCATCATCAATCTCTTCCCGTCCGTCCCGAAACCTCTTATGCCACTTATAAATCAGAGAGCGACACGCTCCTGTTTTCCTTGTAGCCTCTTCTATCTTCTTTTCGTCATTTTCGGTGTCATTCCAAGTCGGACACAGAACTTGATGACAGCCCTCTGTTCAAGACTGCCGTTTGACGCTGTAAAACGCTGTTTCCCGGACGACCCTTGCCCGTCCGACATGTTTGTGTTTTTATAACGCGACGTCTTATTGTTTTTCTACTTCCGCCCAAAGCAACGTCTAATTGTGACGGTGACGTCATACCAGTATTATGCCAGAACTCGCAAAATTATGAAGTGAACTATTCCATAGAATGTTGTTTAAATAATGATAACTGTGAGCAGCGGTGGTTGGCCTTACAATGGTTTCTATGGAGACCATTTGTGAGCATAAAAATAACATATTCAAATCAACGTCTTTCTAGGTAGTGTACTATACGTTAACGTAACTTGTGAAAATATTTTTAGCACTTAAGGTTCGACTATATTCGTTTTACAGGACTTGTCCACAAATTAAAATTAAAACTAAATTAAAACATCATTCTTATATTAATGGGATCCTGGAGAAATCTTTATTTGTATTTGTATTTGTAAATCTTTTTGTATTTGTTTTGTGATATGAGAACCTATTGGGGCAAGTGTGAGGTTGGTGCACCCTAGAACCTGGTTTAAACCCCCAGTGGCAATTTCATTTGCCACTTACCGTTCCAAGGCGGTAACCCCTCGGGTTCTCATTTTTGTTAATTGTTAGTGGTGTCTCTTTTGAAACTGATCATTTTATTAACCATGCTCTCTCCATCTCTTCTTCTTGACTGTGTGGTAAGGCTGTTTTTTCTGAATGTGTACCTGATATGCATATTTCACCTTTTTTTGATCCCCTCTGGGGCATCTTCAAAGTATCCAAAGATAAAATCATAAAAAGATGAACATTCATACTGCAACAGAAGTTCTTCTGTGATTATATTTTGATATAAAAAGTACTGAGACCTATTTACAAATGTACATGAAAATGTAATTTTTAATTAATAATTTAAAACAAGATGTTGTGTTGAAAAACACATAATTATCATAATAATAATCATAATAATAAAATCTTTATTTGAAGAAGGTAATCTATGCATAATTCATAACCTTAGTAACAATTTCATAAATACAATATAACTGTAAAAAAAGAAAAGACAAAAATCACATGCATACATGTTTATGAAACATTTTAGCAATATACAGATAGTGGAAATCACACATTCAACAGGATCAAAGAGATTATTATGATTACAAAATAGATTCATACACATTGTTAACAAGTGTATTTTATAAGCTCTTTTAACTATAGAGACGGTCTTGATCGAATTGGTATCGGCACAATATTCCAGTTCTTAGCACAGATATATGTTAAATATTTTCTTTGTAATTATACCCCCGCTTCGAAGAAGAGGGGCGTATACTGTTAAACTCTTGTCCGTCTGTCCGTTCTTCCGTCATTTTCCGTCGCAGTTTACTAAGCAACTACAACATGCAGCAGCCTGATATTTTGCATATTGCTTTATCCTATAGTCCCATATGGTGTAAAGGGATTTTTTTACTCTATAGGTTCATTACATAAACCAAAGGGCACCATTTTTTCCATTGCATTTTTTAAGCAACTACGATATGCAGCAGCCTGATATTATATTTAGGTAAATACTCGTATGTCAAATGCAAATTACATTTTGAAATTCATATTTCTGAAAGCGGAGGTATCACTTGTGAGCATAAGCTCACAGGTTTACCTTGTTAGATCTAAATTTGGGAGCATGAAGTCATTGTTGATAATTGATCGAAGACGATTCGTTTATAACTACAAAAGTTGAATAATTTAGATATGTTCATACGACATAGGAGCCATGTTGTACTGAGCTTTGAAAACAAGCATGGCATTATGATAGTAGCATTCAACGGAAAGCAGTTCATATACCCCAGTAACATTCAACGGAAAGCAGTTCATATACCCCAGTAGCATTTTTGTCGTGATACAAATATAAAATAACAGCCCAATGTTTACACAGCAAGAAAAATCATTAGTTAGTTATAAACACAATCAAACAACCTGTACGTGAAAATAAATTTACACAAAATCAAGTAAGGTAACCTATAATATCTAAGATTATAAAGAGCAGATTATTTAAGAAAATTTGGGGAAACCATTTACGGCTTAGGGGCAAAATGGGCATAGGAATTCCGTTTTCATTCTTTCATCTTCATTGAGCAGCTAAACTCTGGCCGATTGGCGCAGATGAAATGCCATCTACATGCCAAGTCAATGCATTTGGTCCATCTGGAAGGGGTGCTGATCCCCTTTATTGCATCCTGAACACTATTCCAATGTCCCATTTGATTGTTTTCTATTTGTTTGGTGAAGGAATTGGCTCATTAATGTTCGGAAGTCCCATGTCTAGCTCTATGCGTTCTGACTGTCCGAGTTCGGGTAAGTTCTTTTTTAGACGTAATTTATTTATGACATCTCGATACTGGCTGTCTTGGTCTTCTAAAAAAATTTATCAATCACATTTTGTTGTTGATATTTGAAATGAACATTAGCATTTGTCTTTGATAAATTTTACCAAAAATTGAAAAAAGCAATGTGATTTAAGCTAATTATGAAGATGGGTTCTTTGTTGATTTAACTGCTGATCCAAAGTGTTTCAGATTCATCTAGGCTGGGTCAAGGTCACTGCTACATGACCCATCTGTTCAAATCATTCCCAATTGTAATATCGAGCACACTCATGGGTTTAATTAATCACCTGCATCGATAAGTCTAGTTAGTTGAAAGTGTTTATTTCTGTATATGTTAATGGATAGCTGTCATGATATTCATGTTTCTAGTATTAACATAATATCAGACCTGCATCTTTCAGTTCTGCTATGTATGCATTCCACCAGTCTGCCATACTTGAATCGCCATAGAATCTACAGATATAGAATAATTTTATTTACAGTATTTGTTTGGATATTGTTTAAATTCCCTTTAATTTTAGTGCAGTGCAGGATATTTGTTCATTCTGTTTATTGTTGATTCTATTCAATTTGTTTGACGAAGTACTTAAGAGTATTTAGAAGGTAAACGTTTAAGATTTATTAGTTTTTTAGTTTATAACTCTATTTTTTAAGTTTAATAACCCATTATTTCTGGATTATTTTAGTATTTTGTTATTTTCTAGTTTTCCATGATAAAAGGAACATCTCATTTCATTGGTTTATATAGTTAACAAGTAAATAGCCAGAAGTTACTCTTGATTCGATTTACTTTGTCTAGTCGGAAACGTAGTTTGTACTTCAGAATTGTTGGTTTTATTGAATCACATACTGAGACACAGTTTCCACATCCCTCGTAATTCTCTCTAGCTCCATTCTGTCTGTGGACGGAGGTTCTACTTTCAGAGGTGGTTTCTGGTTGACATCGTCCTTGATGAACGATTCGGTTCCTATGCAGCTTAACCATGTCTGTTGTTAGATAAAGTAATTATCATTTGTTACATGATTGTACATATTGACTTGAGAGGGTCCATAAGGAGATTAGTCTTTTGGCTAATTGGTTTACCCTCTGTAAATAAAGTCTTTCATTTCATTCATTCATTGGTTCATTACAATTGCATTTAAAGCCCCAGTCCACAACTTAAGTAAGAATATACTATTGAAAATCATATTTGTCCATTTAGACTGCCATATATAAACTCTCTAACAGAACACAAAAGGTACGATCGAATTCTTTACTATAGAAGTGATTTTCAATGATAATGTTAAATTATCGTTAACAAACTTTTAAGTCTAGAAGATAAATATAGTGGAGGAAGGCCTATTTTTAGCACCGATTTTTGACGAAGAGAAAGCGCGATCTCGATTTCTGTGACTTCGGAAATACTACTTTCGCTTTTAGTCGCGCGGACCAAATTTATTTTAGTAAATTAAAATTTTATTGGCGCGAACTAATGCTGCAAATTTGTGCCTTTACTTCCAAATACATGTAATATTTTATACAATAGCGGGTTAAACTGATATATTGCCTCTTTAAGTTATTATTTTCTTATTATCATACAACGGCATGTTATTTACATTTTTTTTTGGAAATGCATTGATTTAATAACAGATGGGCATGATAACCTTAATCAATGAAACTGAAGCAAATGATGAGCAAATACACCTAACAATAATAACCACTATGGAAAGCATCATGACTAAGCAAATTATACAAACCCCGAAAAGCAGTTATTACTTACTAAAATTTAGTCTTTGGAGTATTAAGTTGGAATTACATGCTCAGCGTGATTATACTGGAAATGTCAAAATTAAACAATTCTGTATTAAATTTAGTTTGATAAATGAATTGTTTGCTAAATGAAATATTCCGTATGTTTTGTTCCATGATAGAACACAAAGAAATGAAGGTTAATTATTATCCATAAATTAATTTCTGAGTGAATGAATCTCCTGCTCAACAATTTTATTGAAATTTTAATGTATTACCATGTCAGTTGTCCACTTTTTGTAGAGTATTACTGTTTTCCCATCCAGCCCGAGAGTTAACTTGAAAACGTGCGGAAAGGAATGGTTTCTGATGTTAGAAATGTTTATCCATTCACCAAATGTAAATATTTCATTTGTCATGATTCCTGTAGATGTAAAAAAAATAATTCTAAATCATTTTTTGAAATTGCTGAAAATGGAACTTTGAAAGAAGTCTAGCACGGCAAATATGAAAAAATGCAGGTTTGGTTTGCATGAGTGTTCATGGGCAGTAATGAAAAAGCAAATTGCAGCCCACGTCGCCTAGCCCCGAGTTGAGGGCAACTCAATACATGTATTTACACAATGAATATTACAAGTTTGATTAGATAAACTAATTAAGAAGTAACAAAGAAATTCATTTTTACTATTGAAAGGAATATGTAAAGCATTAATATTAATTATTATTAATCAATTATGAATGTTTCAAAATACAATTTAATGCCCATAAATTGATATTCTTTAAATGACCAGTCAGCCTACATTACTATCGTTACTGAAATTTTATTAAATTGGCTCACAGTTTACTGATTTAATAATATTTCCATTTATATGTTCAAGTTTAAATCGATTTTGCAACTCTTATTTTCCACATATAGGATTTCAAAGAACTAAAACAACTTGAAAGTAATATCAAAGTAATGAGATCAGTTTTTGTTGAAAATTGCTAAGAATTGACATGGTGTCATTTATGTGTAATAGTACGCAAATTCAATTTTTTCTGGTTGTTGAATGGGTAATTTACCTGTAATTGGTTGATTTTTGAATGTTCTTTCAAAGCATTTGACCAGTTGATTTAATGTGAGGATTTGCTCTCTGTTAAGGCTCACCGAATATCTAAAAAGTAAAACAGTCCTTTATTTGTAATTGAGTTTTTTTTGTCTCATAATTCCACCTTGCCTAACCTGGGTGGATTTTAAATTTAGCGAATGATACACTAAATATGAACAGCCAATAGACTTATCAGAAATCAAAATTAATTGTACGCAAAACGTTTTATCGGTTAAGGTAAGACCTGTGTAATGAATACCTATATCCAAAAGAGTATCCAAGGGAGGTAACTATAGTAGTAAATTGGCGTAGATTTCTGTCATGCAAGAGGACCAGGGTTCAAATCCCACTGGAAGCTATTTTTTTGTAAGCCTAGAGCTTTATTAATTGGCATATTTCTTTTTTTCCTGTGTAATTCTGTCATTGGATATAAAATTCTCATGATTTAAACTAAAACAAGCAAAATAATCAAGATTACAGGGGTTTTCGCTATCAGAATAGTGTTTATTCAAGTCATCAATTTGAAAATTTCTAAAACTGGACGGTAAACTTCTCTGAAATTTTGTTTAAATTTTGTTTAAGGTATATAGTTAAAAAATGGTAAAGTTTGGTATATTGTACCAATCAGGATTTTGCACAATTTTCATTAATTTAGTCTCGTGAAATATAAAAAATGCATTTTTTAAATTTATTTGGTCAAAAAATGTCATTTTAAGATAAATTCTGTATTTATATATTATATCTTAAATTGGTTTAGTAAAATATAACATATTTTGGATAAACTGTAAAAAAATTAAGGTTGAATTTATCAATAAAAAAAATTTTGTCACCGATTAAAGAATTTGGATACTTTCACGTTTTTTCTCACTTTTTTTAAATAAAAAAAGCTAAAAATCTCAAAAACT
Source organism: Corbicula japonica (assembly GCA_038501625.1). Lineage (NCBI taxonomy): Eukaryota > Metazoa > Mollusca > Bivalvia > Venerida > Cyrenidae > Corbicula > Corbicula japonica. The sequence continues at coordinate 8,057,117 of JAZAYU010000021.1, forward strand.
ACACGGTGAAAATCATTAAAATTTTGCATACAAGTCAGTGGTATGAAGCAGTTGATGAAAATATAATCAGATGTTGGATTCTTAATAGTGCCTATTACACAGGTCTTACCTTAAATAGAATAGTAAACAACAATTACATTGCTTCATTTAGCAGGTCAAAACTTCACCGATTATGTGACTACTCCTCATATATCTTATAATTAAATGACTGCGGTATGACTGCGTAATGATTTTCAACATAATGTTTATATATGAAAAGAGAAAGTGGAAAAAGGTCGGGCGTATGTGGAATTCGATCTCATCATATCCACAATTCTATTATATCGAAGACGTTGCAAAGGTATTAACGAAGCAGACATATTCAACATAATGTATACTTATACATTTCATTTACAGTAACAACACATTCCATTTTTTTCGTGTCATATTAAATGAAACGAAAATTTTATTTGTATCAAAAGTGAACGATATGTTTTCAATCATAAGTTCACTTTTATATGAATAATAATACGATTTGCCATGTATTATGCTTGAAATTGTTTTAGAAGTCTGAATTATGTCTTACTTAACACTTTACTCCATGGGATATGGCATTTCATCCATAAGCGATCAGTAAATAACTCCAGATCAGTCTGGATCAGGATATACACTGTCTGCTTTTAGAATCATCAGAATTTGATTATTTCCACCCATTAAGAAGCAAACAGTGAAGATCAAGATCAGATGACACTGGTTGCCTTGGTGATAAAAGGCGTATACATGGAGTAAATGGTTAAGAGGTAGTTGAAAAAAAGCATTATATTTATTGAGTGACAGGTCTTTAGACAACTAACAAGCTGAATTTCGACAAATTGTACAGTAGTATGGAATTTAATTCTTAATAATTATTCCTTTCAGCTATTTTGTCAAACATTATTGACAACATAATAAGATACAGTTTAAGCAAGAATGAACACTAATTTATTCCTTAAATGGACTTGGTGTACATGTATTGGTTGTTTTTTTTATTCTCACACACAATACATGCACTTATATATTTTTTTATTAAATTAACTAACAAGTGGGGTCCACTTTTTAAATGGTGTCAAATACCCTAATATTACCCAACCCTTGTTCCTAAAATGTGATTCTTGTTGAAGAACACTTCTGATGAGGTAGGAGTAGGGAAAACGGGTGATGTACCCTAGGTATAATGCCATTTTGAGCACAGACTGATAACGTCAACGAATTTGTCCCTGTTCAGAGGTATGTGCTCTTTTCTCAGTACCTGCAGAACAATTTGATCTGCCCTTGGAAGGTCCTTAGACCTTAATCTCTGACATAAATCAAGACTTTTAATGGGGCCGCAGTAATAAGTCTGGTATTGAAACATTAAAGGTGTTTCTGCGGTTATACTTATTGTTTTAAGGTCATGCCAGTCAACTTTCTCATTCTCAGTATTGATGGTGAAATTTTTTAAGTAAGTGGAAAGATATTTAAAATAAAAAAAATCATCAATACTCATTAAAATCAAAATAATCACCAATACTCATTTCTTTGACAATATAGGGTTTTGTACTTCTTGCAGCCCTTACCGTAGCTGCCAACTGTGGAGTTGTGTAAATTGATAGTTTTCTTGAGGCTGATTCCACAGCGGCATGAATACTATCAGCCTCATTCTGTGTATGCCCTTTTATAAGATATTTATGGGTAATGGATACCAGATTAAATTGTTGTATACAATACCACCACATTGAAACAAGATACTTGTTTTTGTTTTGTGCACAACAATTATCTGAATAGAAAATGAATCTTGTTTTACCTTCCTGTCTCTTTTTCCCAATGAAATCATACATACATGAAGCAATTTCACATGCCCCCCCCCCCCCCCCCCCCCCTAGCTGCGATCGTTTCATTCCAAATGTAACAATAACCGTCTTTTGTTCCAAAATCATAAATTGTAAAATTGAAGGTAGAGAGTCTTCTTTTATAATAAAGACCTGACTCAAAACTGTGCGGAGTAACTAATACCTCCTCTAGGTCGAAACAAGCTACAACCAGATCTTCATCTTGCAATGCCATCTCTTTATCAGCAGCTTTACTTTCTCTTGCTTTCATTTTGTTAAGAATATGATTGTCATAATGCTCTTTTTTGGCAGACTGCACATCTGTAGGAAAGTTTTAATAAGAAACACAAAAGTCACATTTATCTTTGATTGGCTTGTGAAAAGCCAGGTTGTATTCTCTGTCAAATATTGTCCTGTAAACTCTAAGGGACACTGGGTTTGTTCTGGCATTCTTGCATCTCTTATTATATAAATTGTACATTTTGATTACATTTAAACCTGCTGGTAAGTAAGACTTACTGCTGTCTTTTCTGCAGTAATGGCTGTCAACACATTTGAATGATTTTATGTGATCTCTTACAGAATTTTTGCTCTCTTCAGTATTTTATTTACCCTTGTAGAATGCTGACCTCGTTTGTCATCATCACATAATCCTGTGTCCCCGAGCTTCTTAAAACTAGTAGCAACCATTGTTTCGGAAATGCCAAGTGTATGCAAAAAAAAGTTTTACAAACCTTGACTGGTGCAGAGTTTGGTTTTGGCATACTCCAACTTACAGAGTATTCCCGCCTTCTGTATCTATTTCCATTCTTTTTTGACTGTTTGGGTTTTCTCGCAGCATACTTACCCAGGAACTGCCACTGCTTATTGACGTCTCCGAGTCTCCAAAATGAATGGAAAATTGCCTCCCTTTCTTTTTCGCTGACATTTTCTTTGCATTTATACCTACATGCAAGGCCACAACCAGACTTAATTTTTCCGGGTGATTTCATTTTACCTGTTGTAATGGAAAGATAACTCTTACCTTCATTCCTGCTTTTTTGGCAACATTTCTTTTCCAACCATTTTCATTTCTAATTCGTTTCCTACCTCTTCCTCTCTGTGGTACTCCTATATTTACATCTGGTGCTGGTATATTGTTGTTAGTACATAAATCTCCTACTCTGTTTCCCCCTTCAAACTCACCACTTTGCACTTCTTGGGTGTCTTTTTGTAATCCCCCATCTTCATCACCACATTCACCTTGTGCGTCCCTAACTACTGACGCACCTACCTTAATAGCCTGCTTCTTCAATTGAATCAAAGGTACATTGTCATCATCATCATCGTCATCATTGTTATCAGCCTTATCCTTATCAAACACATAATCAGGGTCATTATCATCATCAACTTCAGAGCTCTCACTGTTACCATAATCATTATTATCATCATTATCATCATCATCTTTATCATCAACCTTATCAATGTCACCTATTCCTGGTTCAACAATAGTGTTCTCTAAACAATTTCCGCTTGTTTGATTGTTTTTATGTTTTTGAAAGGATACATTTTTGACACCATGCTTGTTTTCATTAATCTGGAAGCTTTCACTTTCAATGTCATTGAAAGTATCAGTTTCTATGGACTGTAAGTATGATGCACTATCATCTAAATTTGTCAATGCCTGATCCAAGAATAAATCATCAAAAGAAAAATTACTACTACTTGAGTTAAAGTCTGATTCAGACAATCGAACACTAGAACATGAAATTAAAGTGCTAAAACTGTCCTGTTATGGGCCATGTTGCGCAAGATAAAATCTGCAGGTGTATTCTCCTTCACTCACGGAGTCAAAGCCAGAAAAGTCACTGTCTGATGCATCAGAGTCTGGATGACTGACTTCCATCCGTGAAATTTCAAATTGTACACTGTTTGTAAGTTTTAAAGATGACGCCAAATGTCTGATAAACAAACAAAGTGAATTTATATTCTGATGGGTAGTCATAGTAGCCTTGCCATCTGGTGACAACATACCACACTTATTTCTGCTGTGTGGGTCAAAGAAGTAGAATTTATTGCTGTGCTTCAGTACTGCAATTGGAATAGCATGGGTCTGATTTACCCATGGTAAAAACACATCCAACATGATCATGTGTGTATTGGTAAGGGCAATGAAAGCATCTTCTAAGGAATAAACTGGCATGTCAGTGCTTGAAGTTAAAGTTCCAACAAGAGGTTCAGACATGGTCCCATATTCAGGAGGTATGTCAGTCAATAAAAGATTCTTCTTCCCTGGATTTGATACTTTTGCATACAATTGATCACCTTCTATAAGAATAGTGTCTAGGGTTGCTTGGTCCCATTTTCCTGGATCATGTATATTCTTACAACTGTGATTAACGGCACAAACTGAATTTGCCACACATTGTTTTCCATTTCCAAGGAAAATTAAATGACCTTAATGCCAACTGGCTTGGAGAGACAGCATTTTGAATCCCACTTGTGAGTCTATGATAAAAAAATGATTTTTTTAAATAAAGATTGTTCCTTATTCTACAAGATCTGACTCCTATATTCATGAAAATGATAGATTCTGCCATATTTATTAGAAGCCATATTTATTCTAATAATAACACACCAGAGAAAAAATAGCAGTTTTGAGAGCAAGACATATGTCATATTTCTTCAAAGCCATTCAAACGCTTTTTTAAACTAAATACTATATTATTTTTTTAATTGGCTTTTTAAAATATTTGTTTTCAATTCTCAATGATTAACCATAATATTTTAATATTTTTTATTTATATAAATATTTACAAATATTTAATTATTTTTGTTATTTTTAAAGCTTGAGCAGAATAATATATCATTAAAATTTATGAAGTATTAACTAACCTTTGGCATTCAACAGTCAATGCATGATTCAGGTAAAAATCACATTTTCACATGTTCAGATCTCATTTAAATGGTACACCATTTTGAAGGCTTAGATATTGCCCCAAGAAATCAACTGATGATGTCACAGTGATGTCATAATTATGATGTCATCAGTATCTGTGACTAGAGTTACTATTGTATTGCAGGTCAAAACTAACACATCATAGGACATTTTTTCATGCAAGACAATAGTAACTCAAGTTACTATAATTGTCTTGCATGAAATGTTGTACAGATATGAGTTACTCCGGAATTGCTTTTATTATATTTTTTGTGTAAATTATTAGAATATGACCTTAAATTTTTAACATGATGTATAATTCATAAAATGATTTGTAAAAAACCAAAAAGGTCATTTTCGCAAAAATATGTAGTTACGACAGTCTTGCGTGCAACCCTCGATATATAAAACAGACTCCGATCTAAACACTTTTTGACATGCATGCGTTCATTTTAAACGAAATGAAAAACCTCGGTTCATCTGTTTAACTGTTAATAATGTTCATTCATGATTGATATGTCATAAACATGAGAACAATATTTACAGTGGGAATTTTTTTTCTTCTTGAAATGGGGATACACAATCTTGGGGATTCTCATCTTTCGTGATAATTTCGCTCGGAAGTGCTTCTAAAACTTTTCCCACAATACTTGCAAAGTTTCTCATCCATTGTTGAATTACCGAAAATAAGAACGTGATATTAAGAGAATTGTACACGACCAAGCATGGACCAGGGGCTTGACAATTGGTTGCGTATAAACGTATAATAAATATCTCTATCTTGGCATTAATTTTTTTTAAACCTTAACTTGCTTATATTTACACTTCAACTTCGTCCGCTACGATAAAAGTCTTATTCATCAAACGGATCATAACAGGATAGGGTATTTTGAATGCTTTTTTCTCGTGGTACTTGAATTACATTGGAATCATGCGTGAAAGATATCATAAAATTTCATTCCATGGAAAATATCATTTCACTTATTGTGCCGGTATTTTGTTTAATATCAAAGATAAAAATTCCAAATCATTAAATACACTTGAGAGAACACTCGCTAAACATTATAAGTAAAGAAAATATAATGAAATGTATCATTTCAAGCAATTATATGAAATGATAGGGTTCATACGTTAAAGATGTATCCCAACACAAAATGTAAACAAAGCAAATGCAAAGAGTAAACTAGAAATATACGCAATTCTGAGAGGAAAGTAAGGTACCAATGGAAATGAAATTCAATTCCGCGTATGATAGGCTATATCTTGGAAAGTATAAACCGATGTGGGCTATACAATAACTAAAAAAAAGATGAACTTACCGGCGATTTTGGGCGTCCATTATCCGTGCATGGTATCAATACAAAACCACGTGATTCCCCGCAGTGATAACATTTATTTATTTAAGATTTTTTTTCTTCAGGTACTTTATAAGATTAAATTTATTTTCTATATGTTCTTTATTTTTTATAAGATTTCAATTTCTCAAATTCGTCTCAGATTTGTTTAATTCTTTTTTGGCTGTCTTTATTTACATTTTGGGGAGTGTTTCTTCCACTTTTAGGATAAAATAGTTTATTTTTGGATTGTGAAATGCCGGCCTCTGTTATATATAATGATATAACCCTCCTAAACTGATCGCCCTTCTAATTAAGGTGTATCTATGGCGGAAAGGGTTAACTGTCAGATAAGTGTAGATTATCATAAAATCCATATTTACTATAATTGTTACCCTTTCACATTTGTTGCTTATTGTAATATAATTTTATGCCATCATTTTTTAATTATTTTTAATTTCTATTTCAAATTTGTCAGACAATACCATATGATGTGTTGATGGTCATATAGTATTGAAATTGAAACTTCGATGGTGTTTTTATTATCCTTCATTAAGTCATAATTGCTTTAACCTGATTCAGTGTAGAATATCGGAGGTTGAGTTTCAATAGGTATTTCATTACTTCTGAAGTACTTTAAACAAAGTACTTAAGTATCGCGCTTAACCTCCTTCAAAGGACGTTACTGATAAAAGCACTGAAACATGTTTTTGTGTCGCCCTTTCCAAGAAATGGCGATATAAAGGGATCACTTTGTCCGTCCGTACGTCACGAAAACTTAACGTTCGCTAAAACTGACATTTCTTAATATTTCTTTATCAAACTTTCAAATTATATTGCTCATGACAACACGGTCATGATGATGCCAAATTCTTTAGGTCAAGGTTACATTTGATGAAGTTATGCGCCCTTTTGTACTTGGATTTTGACATGAAAACTTAACGCTAGCCCTTTCTTTGTCAATTCTTAATATTTCATCATCAAACTTTCAAATTTATGACAACACGATGAAGATGATAGGTCAAGGTTACATTTGATTGAGTTATGTCCCTTTTTACTTAATTTTTTATTCCGACAAATACCAGAGGACGACACAAGTGTCAACTGAACACCCATCTAGTCTTCCTATAGAAATGAACGATTCTGACACTCTTTCTGCCAGTTTATCTTAAGGGTAGTTCTTTGAACACAGTAGGCTATAGCTGCATTTGTTCAGGCTCGCATTTTTTTACATGTAGCTGTGAAGAGATCTTGTGTATCTGCAAATAAAAGTATCAATTTAGTGAATGGTTTATTTTTTAACTATTCATCTATAATTTATTTATCGATTTATTTCTCTATATTGTATATAAAGTTTATCTAGCTTCTAATAACTGACTTTGTCCGTTCACTATTATTTTATAATAATTCTTTCACTGGAGAACGTGTTTTAAATCCCGAGTGGCGAAATGTTTTGCTGCTGACCAATCCAAGGCGGTAACCACTCAGGTTCTTTGTTTCGTTGTTAGTGGTTTCTTTTTTGAAATACTCTCATTTCCTCTGCGGATATGTGGGTAACTATTTGTTAAAGTCCACAAAGAATCGGCTTATCGCCAGCCGGTGTCAGAAATGTCACAAACGTTGTCAGTAAGGAGACCGTATGCCCAAGCACCTCTTACCGTGTCTAGTACTTTGATTTCAGGACTTAATCAGTTTTAATAGGTTAATATTTTGACCCTTCTGACTGTGTCAATAACTTTCATGACCGCATAGAAACTTAATAAAAAAACACCAAATATGTAGTTAACTGCTTAATCTAAAAAGATGCTATTGAAAATGATCATTTAAGTACAGTCGCCAGGGTGGGGAATCACGTGACAAAAACATGGCCGCCAACCAAAAAATTCTCTCGGTTCGAGGTAAGTTTTTACTTGTTTCTCGCTTATTCCTGGACCATTTTCCTGCACTGCTCGGGGATAGGGTACACTTTGATCTTGATGAAATCGTTCTTCTGGCAAGTGTTCGAAAGAGAGCTGATTGTTGCATGAAAAATTTGTTATCCCCGAGCAGTGCAAGTTGTCAAACACTGCACACGAAATACCGCATAAACTACAAAAGCTGGCAAAATTTGAAATACAGTATGCAATATGTCTTTGTGTTCGGGGTACTTTAGTGTTTATTTCATTTAAAATGGTCCAGGAATAAGCGAGAAACAACTAAAAACTTACCTCGAACCGAGAGAATTTTTTGGTTGGCGGCCATGTTTTTTGTCACGTGATTCACCACCCTGGTCTCTTCGCGAGTTCATGGTGGAAACAAGACAACTTTTGCAGCATGTCACTCTCAAGAGCTGCTTAGTGAAATGAACTTTTGAATCTGTTGACATTCCTGTTTACCCCATTGCTTCGATTGAATGCTGGACTATATATGTTGAAAAGGTATTTTATTTTCGTGTAATTTATTAATGTATACATAAATTTAAGTGCTCTGTGTTTTAATCAGTCAAGTTAAAGATTAACTAATCACCAACACATTTAAAGGTTTTTACCCTCGTATCTTCATGATAAAACGATTAATACAGCAACCTTTTAACATAACAATATCAAACGCTAACAATATTCTAACATTATATTTTCATTACAATGAGCTAACAGATATATTTAATATATACAGACGTTTCTCCGCCAGTACTGATCATATAACTGTTAATCTGACCCATAAATATTTTTGCCAAATACATATCTACAATTCTTTTCGAAGCATTTTGCATGACCGCTGTTCCTTGTTTCAGCAAATGTCTAACAAAACAGCTGATGAAAATACATAAAATGTTATAAATACTATACACACTACATGTATATTAGGATCATCCGCTTAGTATTTAAGTGGGGTTGTCCAGTCCCGCACAATCGGTAGAGTGCGCAACGTTATGTGGCTACGCGCTTACGCCGTACGGGTTCAATTCCCAGTTCAGGCTTTTAATCATTTAAATTTTTTAATGAAAACTAATAAGTATCAATATGAACACAGTTGTCTGTAGTAATGCTTGTAACCCAGACGATGCATTCACAGCTATTGTCTATTAACCTACTTTTCTATCAAGCCGCCAAATCTTCGATCGCTTTTTAATTCCATTTTGGAGTGATCTAAAATAGAAATGGCGATAATTGTTATGTAAACATCCATCAACATATCAGTTGTGATCTTTGTTTAATTTAAATACAATTAAAAGCGCGATGCAGCTGTTAACAATAATTGAAGAATTCGTTCATTTCTTTTCAAAGGAAATAGCTTTGGCTGATACAATCAGTAATCAATTTCACAACAAGCATATAATGACGTTTGAGTAATGAGGGTTTCAGAGCGTAATATTTCGAGAAATAAACCCCATGAAAGGAAAAATAAAAACTGATGAATGATAGTTTCATGCACTTCTTTCATTTGCTAAACTCAAAGAAAAAGCATTTATAAAATGTTCGGTAGAATACTTTTGAAAACGGGACCTTTTGGAAAAAGGTGAAATATGCATATCAGGAATTGCTACATTCATAAAAAACAGCCTCCTTACACAGACAAGAAGAGAGGGAGAGTGCATGGTTAATAAAATGATCAGTTTCAAAAAACGATTCACAAAACTGAGAACCCGAGGGGTTACCGCCTTTAAACGGTCAGTGGCAAATCAAATTGCCACTGGGGTTTTAAACCGGGTTCTAGGGTGAACCAACCTCACACTTGACCCAACCGGTTCTCATATCACAAAACAAGCACTAGTTTTCTTGGTGAAATAACTCCAACCCTTCCATCGGCTCAACAATGTTGCATGCAAAAGCATACAAACATATAAAACATAATCAATAGCATTGCAAAGCCAAAGGGCGGGTACTCAATGATCTTACCGAGACCAGAGCTCCTGGAGTAAAATCAGCAAGAGCACGATGACAGGGATCAAAGAAACAAATCGAGCTTCTAGGTTCTTTTAAGACAAGATTTCCCCATAAACCTTCATAAACTCTTAATCCCCGGCCACGGTCGTGCAATCAAAGAGGTAAGCATAATGATCAACTGTAGATGGGTTAATCACCAGGCCTGCAGAGCGCTGTAAAATATCATGTTGGTAACCTTACTTTTTTAAATTTCCAGATGGTTTTTACGAATAGCCGGGAGAAATTAACATTGCCTTTTATCTTATTAAGTTTATAAATTAAATCTCCATAAAAAATATTTTACATACTCTTATGACTGTACTACTACAATGTAACGACCACTGGAATGACTTGGCTTTTCTAGAACTACCTTGAATCTTGTTACTTACTTTTGTTTTAGGATTAGAGTATTTAAGAAAGAATCGTCTTTGGCTTGTTATTTCACCTAGGCGCCAGAAATCATGAAAAATATTCTGCCTGTTCCTTCTGTCTGTTTTCAAATGACACTGGTACCTGCATTTTAGTCCACAGTCTTTCTGCAACTGCTTAGCAGCACGGAACTTACCTTGATAATTTGTAAATTCATTTCCAGAGTTTTTTTACGTTTTGCTATATGCCTTGCCCTATCATCAGGATTCGCTTTCGCTCCCTACTGTTTTTTCTTTGGCTTGACTCTAATATACTTATATCTTCAGCACTATTACGAGACTGATTATGTATTTATACCAAAATTTTATTGTGCGTTGTCATGCTTGTTCTCCTATATCTATATTAGTCTAGCTTTGATAATGTATGTTCTTTGATTTGTTTGATTGTATTCACTTTTGTATTTTTCGCTTATACATCTGCCATTGTTAAGGGCAAGAAACAATATTGTTTATGCCTAATAAAATATTGAACTTGAACTTGAACTTGATTATCAGTTGCATCACCATGACCTGTCAGTGAACTGCCTGCTTCATTTGCATACCCACTTATATAATCTCCGCTGAATTCATTCCTGTACACATCTTCATTAGTCTGCAAGCATACCCTACTACTGTCCATACTTATATCCTGTACCTTACTTCCCTGAACATTTAAATTAGCCCAATGAACATCTCTACATTCCTGCCGACTATCCATACTACCCATGCTTGCATTATGTTTGTCAAGTATCTGTTCCCCTAACTCTGTCGAAAACCCACTGTTAAATGCAACCAACTTTCCATACTAACCATACTTGTATTATGTACGTCAAATTCTTGTTCCCCTAACTCTGTTGAGAACCCACTGTTACATTCTAGCCATCTTTCCATACTTCCCATACTTGTTTTATGTATGTCAAGTTCTTGTTCCCCTGACTCTGTTGTAAACCAATTGTTACACTGTACCCAACTTTCCATACTCGCCATACTTGTATTATTGTCTTTTGCCCCTAACTCTGTTGTAAACCCACTGTTACACTGTACCCAACTTTCCATACTCCAAATACTTGTATTATTGTCTTTTGTCCCTAAATCTGTTGTAAACCCACTGTTACACTGCACCCAACTTTCCATACTCCCCATACTAAGTCTTGTATTATGGTCCCGTTCCCCTAACTCTGTTGAAAACCCATTGTTACACTGTATCCAACTTTCCATGCTCCCCATACTTGTACTATGGTCCTGTTCCCCTAACTCTTTTGTAAGCACACTGTTACACTGCACCCAACTTTCCATACTCGCCATACTTGTATTATTGTCCTGTTCCCCTAACTCTGCTGTGAACCCACTGTTACACTGCACCCAATTTTCCATACTCCCCATACTTGTATTATTGTCCTGTTTCCCTAACTCTGCTGTGAACCCATTGTTACACTGCACCCAACTTTCCATACCACCATACATGTATTAAGAATGTCAAGTTCCAGTTCCCCAAACTCTGTTGTTAATACACTGTTACATACTAGACTAGACATTGCTTCTGATATATGCTTCTGATATAATAAGCGTGTTTTAGATGTTTGGCTTACAGATTTTGTTTAATTTACTCTTTTTGCATTTCTTTGTGTTTGTTTCAAATTTTTAATGTTACTGTCTTCACTTGACACATCAAGATCTGATTTAGACAGATTTGCTTCCAGTAATTTCTTTTCGTATGGAGTGAACTTGTATTCACCACCTGAGGATGCAGTGAAACTATCTGAACTCAGATCTTCATGTACTAAGTGTGACTGTGCAAGAGGTAAGACATTGTTATTTTTAAGAAATCTTGAAAGTGGCAGATTGTCTTCAGAGTCACTATCAAATGTTATATCTGAACTACCAGTTTTACTGGTACATGTACTTGAAAATTCGGCTTCTAGCCAGGATAAGATCTTCCTCATTTCCAATTTGTCTTATTGTAGCACTCAACTCATCTTCATTGGTCACTGTTAAACGATTATACTCGTCATCATCCATTTCACTGAAACCATCAAATTCTGAATCTGTTGAACATGAAGTGTCTGTGATTGAAACATGTGTCGGTTCAAAAGGCACGATGCTCACTGGATTATTGTCTTTGTAACACCCTAAAGTTGCACATAGATGCAGTAGGAATTGATGGAGGTGAAATGGCGATTTGTGAACAGTAAGAACTGCTGTACCATCTACATGAGCCATTCCAGCATCGTTTCTAGAGTGAGGATCGAACACATAAAATATTGAATTCTCTTTTAAAATTGCAGTAGTATAACAGCTGATTGTAAGAAAACAATGTTCAGTTATTGTTTCAAGGGACTGGGCTAATGTCATGTAAGGCTTTTCAGCATTTTTAGAATTAATAGATCCGGCACATGTCGACAATATACTGAGTTTGTATTGGCCATTTGCATCTGGCAGGTCTGTGACCAGTAAGTGGCCACTTAAACCAATGTCATGATAGAGATTGTCACCATTATCAAGAATAAAATCCAGGTCTTCAGCTACCTAATTTTCTGGAGATTTTTTCTTAGACATAATTAATGCTTCGTAGCTGTTCGCCACACACTGCCTTCCCGCACCAAGGTAACGTACATGTGCCTGACTTCGTGTGGCTTGCACAGAGAGCATTCTAGAAACATGAGTAACCAACATTATAGTTTCACAAAAAATGATTATGTCAAAAAATGAAACTTTGCCTTTTTTATTTTCTGCAGTGGTTTAATTTAAAATAAACTCATTAATTTTCTTTAGTAGTCAATATTTCACTGTGCACTTCAATCTGAAAGATTATGATTCAGAAAATGAAAATTTCTGGTTAAAGTTAGAAATTACATTAAATTTTCTAATAAAAATATAATTGAGCTCCTGTCAATAACGTTAGAAAAAGTCAGCTACAGCATGTCTTGCCACGAAATATAATTTTAAGACTTCATATAAATACCGCTACCATAAAATACAATTTTACCCCACCTATTTTATCATTAAGTAATAAATATCAATATTTTTTCTTTATCAATTTCACTAGTATTTATTTAAATTATAAGTTCGTGATAACTGTGATTGATAATATAGGAATAATTCATATTTACCTGGTCATTTTCCTGTGAAACCTTTGCCCAAGGTTATAAAACTGAGCAGGAAACTAGTCTCAAATCTCAAGCATCTGATTGGCTGTAATGGCGACTGGTCGCCATTTCAGCCAATCAGATGCTTGAGATTTGAGACTGGTTTTCAATGTCATCTTTATAACCTTCAGCCCATGAGAATATAGCAGATTCCACATTTGAATTTTACCGCTTCACTAACTTATTTGAATTTCATGGGGAGAAGTAAGTATTTTTTTCACTTTCACAATCAAAGGCGTCAAGGTATTTTTTAAATCTTTTTTTTTAATTTTTTTTCATGAAGTACTATACAATTATTTACTTATTAGCTGGGAAATATGCTGTGATATTGACCTAAAAAATCGTTATTGACCGAGGCGATAGCCGAGGTCAATAACGATTTTTGCGGTCAATATCAACAGCATATTTCCCAGCTAATAAGTAAATAACTGTTTTATTACATGAACTATAAATAGTTATATATATTATATATATATAATAGTTCATTACATGAACTATAAATAATATAAAAGATGGAAACTTTCGGATTCTATTTATAGACAGGTCAATATCAGCGAAAGCGGGTCAATATCTAGATTTACTGACTCGGTTATTTTGGGGGTGTGACCAATCGCGTTGCGTCTATTTATAGTTCATGTACTAAATGTTATTAAACTCACAAGAATATTTTTCTTGTTTATTCTTATGCCAAAATGTTAGTGTTATTTTCATTTACAATAGTTTTGCACAACTGCTCCCTTGAATTGTCGTGCAAAACTATTGTAAGTCAACATACAATAGTTTTGCACAATAAAATCGTTTTAAGGAGTTGTATTTATAGTGCAAAACTATGGCAAGTCTAGTTACCATAGTTTTGCATGACAATCCGTGTTTATCTGAGATACAATATTTTTAAAAAACTGAAATTTTAGTTATTTGTATATTACTCAGAGCTTCAATATTTCTACAGAAGATGCATCACCACCTGTGGAATAAAAAAGTATAAAAAAGTAAATTTCAGAAAAATATGTAGTTACAATAGTTTTGCGCTAAACCCTCGATCTACTTGTCATAACCACCATCTGCTATTCATGGATTGTGATGATATTACACATGCGTCATCCTATACCCATATTTTATAATGTTATAAATAAAGTGAATTCATATTGGCCTTGTTATTGGGCTAAGGGCAGTCATATTGGCCCTAGGCCGAGGGCTGATATGAAAGCCCAAGGCTTAATAACGTGGCCAATTTGAATTCACTTGATAAATGACAATTTTATTAATAAGAAGAATTAATAAGAATAAAAACATTTTTTAAATATAAAGACAAAACTGAGTAAACACGAGAATTGCTAGGCTAATACAAGAATTGCTGATAAAAATACTGAACAAAAATAAAAAGTATCCACTTTTTATGCTTATATTCTAATTAACATATTTTCATTTAATCAGGTACGCTTTGAATGGTGTTTAATTGGTTAATCTCAGTTGTTTTTAATTTCAATTGTTCATAAACATAATCTTCCACACCAAGACCTAAGCAACGGCCAGTCGAATAACAATTAATAATGGATTACAAAATACTACATATTCAATTTAAAGGGAGGTAATTGGAAATGGTTGGACTTTCTAGCGTAGTTTATCGAGGACTACTTGTTTTATTGATGAATGTTTTGTGATTTTATTGATCACAAGAGATGGAAAGATTGATTTAATTCAAATCAATGTGAATACTTCAAAGAATCACTGGCTTTTTCCTGGAACCCTCATTACAACAAAGGAAAAGATAACTAGGTTTTGGCTGCAGATTTTCAAGAACACTTTTTCTCTTTGCAATGATAACAGAAATGCAAAGTTGTCCACATACAGAATAGGAAAGTGGATACTTTTTATTTTTGTTGAGTATATAAATATGAGATTGTTCATTAATAATAACCCATATGTACATGGAACACAGTAACTGTCGATAGGCCACACCAATACGAAAAAATCTTGATTTAAATTATAACTAGCACATACCTAACCTCAAAGACTGTAATGGCGGATGTAAAGTTTGAGTAGGTAAATTCCAATGCATGACACTTCTAGACAAAAGATAACTGATAATTTAAGGTTCATATCATTGTATCGGTATCTGCTGGAATGGAAGACGTCAGTTATGACTAAGGTAACAACAAATTTGAAACTGAATTCCATGGGATATGCCTATAATAACGATGTGTAGATCATGTGTTCATTTATGTATAGGTTATTGTTCATTTAGAAGCTTGTATGAAAATTAAACTGTCAGGCCCAGCGCAGCTAAGCGACCGTTTAATTTTTCATACAAGCCTCTAAATAAACTATAACGTATATAATGGTTGAAATTATTTTTGTAACTGACAAAACATTCTCCGCCTAAATTACCATAAATGGGTATACACAAAATCAACTGTCAAACTGCAAGTAGTTTTGTGGCTTGTAAACATGTACTGAAAGAATATTTTAGAAAGTGAATTATGCAATTTTTTATCTGAAAACACAATGGGTCTCGGGGGAAACCTGTGTGACAGTGTATGTTGGGTGGAGAAACAAGGGTTCGTCAGTGAAAGTTCCATTTAACCCTTTAATCCATAAATACATCTTTTATCTCTTGGCAAAACAGTTAATATCCAGATCATCCGACACATCCGTGCATTCCGATCATGATCTACACTGTCCGCTTTTAGACTCAGTAAGTTATTTCTGACTAAAAAAAAAACGAACAGTGTAACGCCGGATCAGATGGCATTGATTTTATGGCCGATCTGGATCTACACTAGTCCTTATGTGATAACAGACGTGTCTATGAAGTAAATGGTTAAAAATTTTAAGAAGTTGATCATCAGCCAAAAAGTCAACGCTCAAATAATATTTAAATGATTTCCCTTACCTCTCCCTTTGTAAGTCACGCCTACTTCCACGCTTTAAAAGATCGTAAGCGAACAATACATGTTCGTCATTAAATGTTCGAACAATAATTGTGAACAAATTGTCCGACGCGCAACATTATGAGAATTAAGGTTCGAAATATTTGAAAAATACTGCATGGCGATTGGCTCAAAAATAATTTCAACCATTATAACATAAAAGAGATTGGTAACAGATAGTCTGCGGAACCATTATTGTAATTAATAAAAAGGGACCTACTATATATGAAACAAATAACGAGCAGCAGAACACTTATTCAGTATAATCATAAGTTTTTCTTCAATATAAATTGGATTACGTTACAATATGCATAACGGCATGTCACATGATATTTGCAATCAGGTGACATTCTGCATCACGTGACAATTCAGCAGATTAACATGAATACCGTCAGACGTTTTACGTTTTACCGAGATTTGCAAATTTAATAACACATATACGTTTTACCGAGATTTGCAAATTTAATAACACATATACGTTTTACCGCGACACCGCCCATGATATGTCTTCGTGTTACTTTAAAATATCAAAAGCATATTTCGGCAATTTACGACCTTTTCCATCACTAGATTGTTGTTTAATTAAGTAATATAAAATATAGCCAGTCGCGCCGACTAATATGAAATATCGCGTAAGACATAACTCTTAATTCGAAACAAATAACAAAAATTGGAGCAAATAGGCTTCCGTGTTTAGTTTTAACATGCCTAATCAGGTGGATAGTGTTCATACAGCGATATCAGATAACATAAAAGCTTGCTGATTGTTATTGAACAAACAAAACGAATCATCACGTGACTATCATATATCAACGTAGTTACTATTGTTCACAACCAACCTACATGAATAGTGGTTAAGTGTCGGTTTACAACTAAGCAGGATAGTTTAAATGGAAGGACGAATATATATTTAATAGCTGCGTATATTTTAAGTAAGTACTCGTTTACTTTTTAAATGACATTTCATCAGCTTATAGATTTTCGTTGGATCGGTGATACGTTAATTTGTAAAAATAAATATAAATTTCTATCCGTATCGAACGAGAATGAATGTAGGTCAAAACGGGAATGAATCATCAAACAGACGCAATAACTTCATTATCGGTGGTTGTATTGACTTTTGAACCAATGCGTGTATAGTTTATCTTAAAGAGCAATACATATTATGAAATTGACACAATGCATTAACACATTTTTTTTAAATTATCTTGCAGCGATTTGTCTTAATTTAAAGAAATTTGGGAAAATCACTTTTACTTTCGGTTTCTAAATCAAACATTTTGGATGCATTTTTAAACGCATGAAATTGTTTTGGCAGATCAGGATATTAGTTGTTTACTTTATTTCAGTAGTTTTAAGCAGCAGGCACAAAGTTCAGATGCAGATCTATTCTATTTTCTTGTGTTTGTGTGTGCTCCTAAACCGAAAGATGACCTCAAATATTTAAAAAAAACTTGCATTTATGAAACATGTAATATATATTTTTTGTAATTTCAGTTACACTAGCGAGCAGCTATGTCGTATTACAGATATAGCCCTAAACTACAAAAAGGTACGTATCAATAACACAATTATAAGTGGTTAAAGTTCTTCAGCGGCCTTCTCGCAAGCTTTTATAAGTTACAATTGATACTTCTGATTGCTCCACATGTTGAACCCGCTCATATAACGGTTGCTTTTCTCCCTATTTGTTCGTAAGTGTCTTAATTCATAACAAGATAAAGTTTGGCGTACACTTGCTTTGCCTTTTGCTTTTATGATCTATATAAAGTATTGGGTCGCATCATAAAGTTTTCATTAAAATACCATACCTAATTTTATTTTAATGACTGAGGGGATCAGAAAGTACACCTGCGTATCACAGACAACGCCGAAAGCAAAATATAAAATATAAAAACAAATCATGAAATATATCCTTGGTGATTAATAAATATCCAAATCGGTATTGACCGGGATATTGAAACCACCCATATATAAACTGACCGAAAATATAAATGAAAAGTAATTTTAGAAGTACTATTAACAAAGTACACAAGTAACGTGCTTAACAACATTCAAAAGACTTATTAATAACTGATTAAAAATGATATTGCCGCTACCCGGGAGCGAACCCGTACCGTCACGCAGACTGTGCCTAGCTTTGCCATTCCGACAACTCAACCGATTGAGCTAGCCGGGACAAGAACAAGTTGCCTTGGTGTATTATATCCAACCCATACACTACTGAGTCATGTTGTATGCAAAACCACACAGACTTGCACGAAACTAATAGCTCAAGGCATTGTATAATGAAACAAGAAGATGTGACAGTCGTTATGTACACGTTGTTCAAAGCAAGTATAGCACAGCCTGTGATAAAGACCAGCAGTAAACAACGACCACCTGTGGATCAATAGCACATTTTATTTGTACTGACTGATTAATTAAAAGAATGCACCTGTGAGCTTAGACCACCTGCCTTCTAAAACCACTTCTGGGTTTTCCCCAATGTGGCCTTCAAAGACAGGCCTACAGATGATAAAACTGAGATGGGAAACCAGTCTCAAACCTCAAGCATCAGTCTCAAGACCAGTCTCCATTTCAGCCAATCAGATGCTTGAGATTTGAGACTGGTTTCCTAGCTCAGTTTTATAACCTTGGTACCAGGTTTGACTGTACTAGTTATTTCATTTCAGAGTTTACTCGACTGCAACAGGAGTTGATACAATGCTACCGAGATCGCTTCGGCACCATTCCGGTGTCGTCGCTAGCCTTGGAATATGAAGTACCCTGGCACGAGATTTATGTGAGGCCTACAATGGTTACGCTTGACCTTCAACGTCGCTTTGGAAACCCAACAAAGACTCGGGTAGCGTCTTTAACCGATATGTTTTTCCGTCCTGTCCGAGAGGACGGTGGTGATGATCGAGAGGATTTTGGTCATGTCCGAGATAACCATGGTGCCTACAAAAATATCTACGTCATGGCTGATGCAGGTATGGGAAAAACTGCGTTCAGCAAAATGATATGCATGGCCTGGTGTAAAGCTCACGACCCAGTGACGTCACTTGATGTTAAGTTCCAGTCTGAGGAGATCGAAGCCCTGAAGAAATTTTATTTCCTATTTTACATTTCTCTTCGTGATGTGGATAGTTCATTCTGTGATCTAGATGATATTATAACAGAATTATTGAAAGATTATGTGCCCAGAAAACTTGATAGTAAGTTTTTGGAAGAAGTTTTTAATGCGAAACCTTGCTTAATCATATTGGATGGTATAGATGAGTGGAAGCACCCAGACTCGTGCACACGACCGCACCATGTTGATGACGTTCCGCACAGAAAATGCCGTAGAAACTGGTCAATTTTGAGTACGACACGACCTTGGAAATTCGACTTCCTACGCTTGGCCTCGTACCAACTCGACTGCCATATTGATATAAAAGAACTGGATGACAGATCATTGAAGCAACTCGTCTCGAATGTAGTGAATTTGCTCAATAAAAACCTCCCAAAAGGAAGACCAAGGAAGTCTGTCGATGATTTCTACAAGACGACTTCGTTGACGATGCTCGGGGAAATCCGCCATTTTCCGTACATTTGCCTACATTGTGTATGTTTATGGTTCGAAGGAAAGAACATCGGAGATTCTAAATGTGAAATTTACACAAATTTGATAGAGCTGACAATGAAGCGGGGAATACAGAAAAATAGGCCTGGTTCACTTCCAAATCTCACAAAATCTAGTAGCGACGGTACTGCCCCGAAGTGCATGGTGAATGCGCATGCGCAGTACTGTATACAACATCTGTTTCTGTTACAGAAACTAGGCAAGTTAGCACTATATACTCTCCTTGGAATGGAAGACAAAAGATGTGTTATATTTGAGGTCGAAGTCGCGACAAAATACATAAATCAACAAGAATTAGAATATTCTGTGAAAACTGGAATACTTTCACAAACTAAAGGTTATGGATCAGTCGCCCGTAGGATAAGTCTGGTATCATTCCATCATAAGACAATACAGGAATATTTAGCGGCGTTTTATCTACAGTCTTGTGTGTGTAACGAGTCACTGGCAGTTGATGCAAACGTACAAGACGTTCTACATCGAGCTCTAGGGTCAATTTTGTCGATCCTTAATGTTTCGAACTTATTCATATTCCTCAGCGGACTCAACTCTTACGCCTTCAAAGAGATAGCGGCAACGACTATAAACCGTGTTTCAGCCGACGAAAGTACGTGCAAATATAGGAAATCTGTAACGTCTGGATCCTGGCCTGAATATGAAGTTATGCTTAAATATCAGACGTTGAAGCTAACCTGTGCACAGGAAATGAAGGCGAACGGGCAGGAGTTTTGCGCTCCACCTCTTGAAGATATATTTATAAATGATCTCTCAAACCAGGAACAATATTTTACTACGTTACAAGACATTATACATGGCAACCGCGGTAATATAAAATCTTTATCCGTCCGGGCAAAGGGAACCCCAATTGAAATAAGAAACATTCTCGAGGGCTTTGATTTGAAATATTTCTGTTCATTGGAGAAACTCGAGTTATGTGACGTCACTCTGAAACAGCAAAATCTGGAGCAGCTTCTTGTGCAGTCGGTAAATACATTACGATGTTTATCTTTACACCATACAGTAAGACGGGTCTCGTTATCGACGGCTTGTGAAGGGACCTTGATAAGCATGCAATTACTGCAAGCGTTATCACTTGAAGACTTAACACTGTCACATGACCAGCTTGAACACGTGACAACATTCATTTCATCAAGCGTTACGAAGACACAGATCCATATGAGTTACATAGACTGTAGCGATCACAATCAGGGTTGTCCAGGCGCTGTAATGCACTTAGCTCAGGAGAACCTACAACAATTAACCCTGCAACACGTCCCGGTGTCACATCTACACTTGAACCCAAACAATCTGGAAGATTGTAACATAGGACAGTTACCGACGACTGTTGTCTCGTCCTGGCTGTCGTGTCTGCCAGTAGCAAAAAGCTTACGTACACTTTCCTGTCGTGAATTTGCTGTTAGCGAAATCGCTATTCTTACTGGAATCATTCCATCTCTGCTACAGCTGGAACAAATTTTCATTCATAGCATGGATCTTGGTGAAAAAAGACTGGCCCTGACGCCAGAAATGTTGAGACTGGAGTATGTTGAGCTATGTGCAGTATCACTGACTAGTACGGCCGTCACAGGACTGCTAGGTGCTGCCAGTCTTCTACCAAATTCAGTTCGTATTGCATTGCTGGATTGTACTGTGACGCCGGAGAATGAATACGAGACGATAAAAGAGGCGATCAGGAGGTCAGGCAATTTTGCAATTCTCCATGACGGACCTGAAAACTTGGGAAACCCAGAATTCACATTCAAAATACTCAAGTAAAATAAGATCAGTTATCTATGACTATTTAATATATGTGTCGCACACACATATTACTTAAAAAATATTACTGTCAGCTAGTGATGTTCCGATTGTCGCCGATAATCGAGTAATTGTCGCTGAAGTTTCAAAGTCGGCGACATCGATTCTGACTACAAAGAATCGATTCTAGTCGCTAATTCTGTTCATAGGTAAACCCCACTTTGAAGACAATTGACCGATGTCTCCGACACGGCGACAGTCCAGTGTATATCTTTTTGCGCTTTAATCGTCTTTGTGTTACTTCTTTTAAATATAACTGCTCTTAAACATGGAGAATACATGGCCTGTCCGTGATCGAAATAATAATCAACTTTTCAAATGCCCTGGTAATACAACATCAAAGGCTTGTCGATATTTTGGTTTTTATATGAAACCAGGGTGTCGGGGTTTGGCGCCCGTTAAGGAAAACCTCGACACATCGAAAGCTACCTGTAGAATATGCTTCAAGACTTAGTACAGCAACAAAGGTACCCCACCCACATTTTAGAATTGTGAATAATTTTCTGATTTAATTTTGACGAGCTAAATAATAATAATATATTTATGTTCACATTTCGAAATTGAAAAAAAAAGTTTGAAGGCTCTTATTGCCTGAACAAAAAACAGATAAGATCATTGCAGTACAAAAAGCAGTTGTGTCGTTAATCTTGTAAACTAAAATAATAAAAGTAGCCCTATAATAATATGATTTAGACAGGTATGCTTTTGGTACAAAATGTACACTACAGTACGTCTGATTCCGATTCTATCCGATTAATCGGATCGGACAGGTATCAGAATCGGACATATTAATCGATTCCACTTCAGCCGTCCGATTCTCATCACTACAGTGTCAGCCTTTTTGATAATAAGTCTTAACTTAATTAAATGTTTGTTGAATAGTTTGATATTGAAATATATACCGACATCTAATGTGGAAACGCCTTCCACGAGTATCGTTTTGAGTGCAGTTTTGTTCTTTTACGAGGTTATGAAAATCGGAGTTACATTAACATCCTACTCTATCAGACCATTAGGTGTCGTCAAATCAGGATTGAAACAATCTATCGAGCAGTTGCAGAAATAAGGAGCAAGGGAATTAATGTTTGTTAAACTATTGAGGAATGTAATGCACAAGATAACTCCCCTTTTTGTTTTCTGTTTTATTTATAGTTCGATTTTGACCCGTGAGCTGTGACCTTTTGGACAAGTCCACTAATTATAATCCTAAATAGGTAAAGTGCGTCAATGTACAGAGTTACCGTTACGTTACTTAACTTATACGACATTAAAACCTTTTCAAAGCAGGGTATGTTCAGTCACGACGTGATAGCTCAGTGGATAAGGATCTCGTGCTAAGATGCAAAACATTGCAAGTTCGAATCCTATAACAGTCTCTTTATAATTTTTGTCTTTCATTCGCTTTTTATAATTTTCGTTTAGTTCCTATGATATGGTTTTATTTATTAAGTTGATTATCTTTGGGTTTTTTTTTCAATTACCTCTTAATTTTGTTCATGTTCATTCCATTTTATAACAATATATTTTTGTTGAGCAGCTTGCCGTGACCCCTTAAACCGCTGCACCTTAGATGCGATGACACCTGTAATCCCGGACGTTTTGTAAACAATTGTAGTTATTGGAACCTTCATTGCGTTCTCTTTCTTTTATTTACAAATTTCAACACCGTTTTGCACATTTTTTTCGCATCGTCCGAAAACTGTGTTTGAGAAAGCTTCGATCGAGACATCTTATCAACCTGTTTGATGAAAGCTTACTCGAAATCTGCACGGTTTAATGGCATTTTGCTGGTGTCTATATAAATGTATAGAGACAAAATTACAAATTAAGAACACAGAAAAAAAAGAAATTCCCCACATAGGATTCGAACACACAACCCTTATGCCATATTATTAAAAATCAGATACGTTACTGTCACGGCCATGAAAGCTTTTGTATAAGATAGTACAGCTACATGTGTATAACATTATGAGCTATAGTGGAAATATCTAATTTCCCTATTTGTGGAATATTCCAAAAATCTATAAATACAGAAGTACATTCACGGCTCAATGCGTAAAATCGGACTATACCAGTATTTTCATTCTTTTTGTTTTAAATAGTTTGCTAGCGTTGGATATAGCCTGTACTGATTAAATGTATATGACTTAACAATAATAAATAAACTGTTTTATAAACTACTACTGAAAATTCGTTTTTTATATTTCAGCTTATATTTTGACCTTTGTCGTTTGAAATGTTCCTAATCATTCTACAAGATAAGAAAACTGAACCACAAGTGCCAGTCTTCTGTTAAAATGGACACGTTGTGAATTGTTTGTTTTTGTTGTTTATTGATTCCCGCAATTTGTAAAGATTCTTCATTCGAAAACAGATTGTCGAAGTTAGAACAAACGGTTGCAGAACTTCAACACGAAAACGCGCAGTTGAAAAAGTTAATTAGCCACGAATACCAAGAAAGGGAGAGAACTGGTAAATTTCCGGTAGAGATAACGAAGGCGGGTTCCAAACGTATGTTTTTCATTCAAATATTCACTTAGTGTTTGAAATAAACAGAACATATAGAGTGTAGAGAAAAAAATTAATTAGAATGTCACAATCTAACAGAAGTCAGATCTGACAAACACCGCATAAAATTATAAGCTTTGGCGGTTTTCCCCAAATAACTATTTTTAGAAACAGTCAATACAGGAACCAAGATTCATAACGGTCTCAAAATGATAGGAAGATGTCATTACATTTGAAAAAAAAATAAATAACGCAAACAATCTTCAGTAAAATATGCCTTATGCGGGGTATCAACTCTTTCCGTAGTTTATAACACTGTAAAATGGAATGGATACAATATTCCATAGTAACATTCGTAACGCTACGATCATCATGTACCTCGGCGATTTTGTGTTAGTCTGATTGGTTCGGAAGGTTTTTGGTAAAAACACGTCGTCAGATCGGTTTTTATGAAATGATTTTTATCAGATTGAAATTTTCCGGAGCTTATTATCAGAAAATAACTCACTGATCTTAGTGTCTTGCCTTGCCATTCGACATCAGCTCGTATCTTTACGTTCTAGATAATTATAAAAAGAGCATAGAAAGCTACCGAACACGACAAATATGAAATTGATGCAGACTCGGTGTTATAGAGCCTGTTCATGGGTAGTTATGGAAATGCATATTACTGCCCGGGCGATTCGAACACGATAAAAACTTAATGAATCACCTGACAAACAAAATTACAATTCTCTGATCGCGGCAGTACATATTTCGTCTTTTAAAGTAAGTTCCTCGTTACCTAAAAGTCCACAAACAGTACAATGATACCCTTTTTGTAGGACTATTATCAGGAACGAACACAGTCGTCGCCTTCCATGTCGTCCTAACAAACGACCGTTGCTTTAACGAACATCAGGTAATCGACTTCGATGGCGAGGAACTCGACACGCACAATTCGTACAACACAAATGACGGGATATTTGTCGTACCGGAGTCCGGTATTTATGTGTTTGCCTGGATATTCTGCTCTAAACTAGGGGAATGGGCGAAAACGGAACTTACTATAAATGGGTTCGCCAGAGGCTGGACGATGTCGGATATCCCAAGTGGGCCACATTTCTATAACCCATCTGGTACTGTTGTTGTGGCGAACGTGACAGCCGGAGACCACGTTTTCATTCGGCGATCTGCAGGAGGGTCCGGTTGTACTATACTTGGACAACAATCGCCTGTGAGAACCACGTTTTCAGGCTGTTAAATAAATTAAACTGTCATTTGTTATGTCTCAGTAAGGTTTCTGTGCGAAATTTAATGAAGAAAAATAAATATTCAATCAGGACAACTGTTCATCTATGCCGTATATTGCAAGGAATCCGTCAAGATTTTATCAACTTTTATAAGTTCCAAAATAGTCATTTATTTCTTACGAATTACTGTTATATTATTTTATCATTCATTAAGAATAAATTTTCGAATATTTCGCGCTCAACTGAATGCACCAATTTAAGCAATGAGCTAAAATTGGTCATAAATTGCTGATCCAAATACATATCATAAATTTCGTAATTCGCACTTGTCACTGATATCGGCTCATAGCGAGCGAGCTCAGTCGAATAAACAGGAAAGCACTATACAAATGGTATGCCAGGATCGACATAACTGTGGATTTAACATTCTTTTAATCAACAAAGAGATAAATTTGCGAGAACTTCTGTCCTTGCGAATTTATAACTTTTGCTTTAGCCGTATAACAAATAAAACCAACGAAAATTGGAAGGGGAGGGTTACCCCGGGTCATTCCCCATCCCTACCACCATTTATATTGGTATGAGTTTTGAAAGAAAAAAATAATGAAAAATTTGAAAAATGGTGGGGGAGAGGGGTTACCTAAATCCCAACCGCATATTAAACGAGGTTAGAGTTTTATTTAGAATTACATAAAATGAAAAATAAAAGTGTTTTTATTATCGTACTGTCGTGTTCCGATGCCCATGGTTACAATGATGATAACGCGACATGACATAGAGGATATTTGTTTTTACCAGTGTAAGACAGTTTTTACCAGTGTAAGACGAGTGGCGAAGCCACGAGTGAAAATACATAATTCTGGAGTTCACGAGTGAAATATTTTTCTATCTTTCACTGGTAGAAACAAATTTTCTTTTTATTTTATGCTTTTCGTTCCCGGTTTACGCGAATTCGACAGAAAAATTGCATGAAATGGCGCCAAAAACGTTTGTTAATGACATGACGTCATGACGTCATTTACCTATTTTTTAGCCCGTTTTCTTAACGTTGTCGTTCCGAATATTATATGCGTTTTGGTAGACTGGTACCGCGTTCGACTATTTAAAAATAGACGACTCTTTTCACGAAGTAGAAAGAGACCGAGGTACCAGTCTAGCGTTTTGGTACCATCGTGAAAAAAGCAGTGAAAATAAAAATGGTATTCCACTGTTTGAAAACAGTGAAATACCACTTTTATTTCACCGGGAAAATTCTATATTTCACTAGAAAGCATAAAATAAAATGAATTTCATAACGCGATAACGCTATAACGAAAACGTGATAATACGACAGTTACGATAACGAACAGGGCCGGAACCAGAGATCTCATTGCCGGAGGATGCACATAACTTGTTGACCTCTTTCACAGACAAGAAAGGGGTTGGCAAAAGAGGGTGTGAAAGTTCGGTGAAACCGCACACTTCTCATCCACGCCAATTTCGTATCACTGTTTGAGTTGTTTAACTTGACTACGGTACACTTATAAGATGGTATATTTTTAACTGTTTAGGGGTGTAAAGAAAGTAAATGATGTTTTTTTTGTGATTGCTTTGTTTTACTTAAAATCAATTTCATGAGTTTTAATGCATACTCAATACCCATTAAGAAACATTATTTTTCAGGTTCCATTCCAATACTGCTTTTGGCACAAGTAGATACAAGCAAGGAGAATAATAATACTTCTACATTATTTATTTCAGTACAAAACATTAAACATAACAAATTGTCTACAAACATGAGTAACAAAATAAAATACAAAAAACAACTGTTAGCTATAGTATGCCATTTGATAAAACATTTCACAAGAGTCTTTGTTCACAATGAAAAAAAAGAAAATATATAATCTACTGTAAATGAATTCTTGAAAACACATTGGACAAGTTATGATGTCTTCATAATGTAATGATGTTTACAAACAACACTTGTTTTCTGGACCTAACACAAGAAACCAGTCTCTATACTCAACCTTGTAATTCAATTCAATTCAATCTCATCGGCTGCTGGAGACTGGTATAACCCTTCCTCCACAGACAAACCTTTACTGCGTGGGTGAACAGTTGAGATCCAGATCAGCCGACACATTCGTGCCGTCTTATCAAGATCAAAACTGATCGCTTTTTTATTCTTTAGGTTTTTTCTGACCAAAATGTGACCAGTGCAGATCCTGATCAGACGGCACAGATGTGCCGGCTGATCTGGATCTACACTGGTCGCACATGCATAAAAATGCGGATGTGCCAGCTGATCTGGATCTAAACTGTTCGCCCTAGCAATAAAGGTGTGTCTGTACAGGAAAGGATTAAATAGCATTGGTGAAAGGTGTATATACAGAGCAGCTGACACATCCACCACAAGATTTCTAACCAAGAAGCATTACAGAGTAGTGTAGATCCTGATCAGATTTCACAATTGTGCCAGATGATCTGAATTGACATTGGTTGCACATGTCATAAAATCTGTATATATGGAGTAAAGGGCTAAAAGCTTCCTACCTATATACACCTTTAAGGTGTGGGCGAACAGTTAATTTTTGCAATGTTTGCTTTTTGATTTATTAGGGTTATTTCTGACCAAAAGTGCAGATCCTGATCAGATGGCAGAGATGTGGTTCTAATCTACAATAGTCACATATCTGATAAAGCTCATATTTATAAAGTAATGGGTAAAAAATCCGTTATCTGTTTTCACATAACATTGCTTGCCTGTGAACAGATAATACAGTTGGTAGAAAAATAGAATTCATCAAGAAAAGTAGTTTGCCAGACTGTTTAACAGAGTTATGAATAATAAATAAAGTAAACTGCAATCAAAGCAAAATTATTCTAGGAAACGCTGTGGGACATATGCCAAAATAACAATATGAAAATAATTTAATCTTGACATCGCAAGAATTTAACATACCTGTTTCAATATCAATGCAGACCTGTCTTCAGTAATATATCTGATATCAGTAATTAACCCTTTCCTCTATAGATACACCTTTATTGCAAGGGCGAACAGTTTAGATCCAGATCAGCCGGCGCATCCATGCCATCTGATCAAGATCTAAACTGTTCGCTATTTTGATTTGTTAGGTTATTTCTGACTAAAATGCGACCAGTGCAGGTCCAGATCAGATGGATGCACATGTGTAAAATGCATATTTATGGAGGAAAGGGTTAAAATGAGGCTCAAAACCAGTCTCTAATCGCCAGCAACTTATTGGTTGAATTTAAGACCTGTCTTTTAACTGACCAATCACATGTTGGGCTTTAAAATTCTCCAATTCTAGGATAGGGAGTTGCTGAATTATTGCCAACACAAAATTCCGTTTGCTTTATTTTTTCATTAACTGGAAGATCAACAGCCTGAAAAATGATACATTTGTTTAGCACTTACTTAGTTACAAGATTACGACACCAAAAGTATTGCTGCAATTAATTATGTTTGTTTATCCCTTTACTTCAAATATAATGTATTTTATCACGTGTGAACAATGTAGATCCAGATCAGCTGGCAGATCCATGCCAGTTGATCTGGATCTCCACTGCTCACATCTTGGTCAGAATAATGTAAATCTAAAAGTGAGCAGTATAGATCTTGATCAGGCAGCACAAACATGATCTACACTGTTTGCCCATGCAATAAAGGTGTGTCTATTGAGTAAAGGGTTATGGGATGAAACCAACACATCTACTTCATTAGATACCTAATATCTTCAAATAACACAAACAACACAGGAACCTTATATCGCCTAACTTAAATATACATGTAAATGATTAAAGGGGCCCTGTGTACCAATCATAATAAAATTCAGCAATATGAATATATCAGATCTGGATATTGATAAATAACCGAAGCTGACCCACAATCATTGACTGTTAATAACAAACATACACAAATCTAAGCTGTCCATTTTGTTCAGTATGCATTTGTGTTTACTAAATAAACTAACAATGGGCCCTGCCCACTGTAATATCATACAACAAGTCTCCAGTCTAAAGTAGCTGCTTTGCAGAAACTGAGAACAGTTTCTAACCTAAGAAGCTGATTGGCTGAAACTGAGACAAGTCTCCAATCTAAGCAGCTGACTGGTAGAAACAGAGACCAGTTTCCAATCTAAGCAGCCAATTGGCTGATAATGAGACCAGTTTCCAATCTAAGCAGCCAACTGGATGAAAATGAGACCAGTTTCCAATCTAAGCAGCCAGTTTGCTCAAACTGAGACCAGTTTCATATCCAAGCCAGCTGACTGGCAGAAAATGAGACCAGTCTAAAAATCTGATCATCTAAAATCTGCTCAATCACAAGGGCCCAAGATCATAAAACTAAGTTTTGAGATCAGTCTGAAATCTCAAGGATCTGATTGGCTGAAATGGCGACTGGTCACCATTTCAGCCAATCAGATGCTTGAGATTTGAGACTGATCTCCAGATTTAGTTTTATGATCTTGGGCAAAGCTAACATTTTGAGACTTGTGACCAATCAAGTTTGAAGAATTAGGCCCTGTATTCTTTTACAGCAGACAATTTTACTTTACTCATGAGTGAATGTGTTCAAGCCAAGTGACTTCATGCCATCTTCTTGTAATGATATGTCTTTAAAGATAAAATGCCATTATGAGAACATAAATTATTTAAGTATTTATAAACAAAAGTTACAAACGATGATGTAATTACACAAAACTACCTTGCGAGAGACATTCTGGGGCAACAATAAACATTATTATACTATCATTTCGGAGCCTTAAGGGACTGAAATAAAAAATATTAATATTTGTCCGAACATAACAAAATCAGAAAAACACCTACAAAAATACTGATTTTGTCATTACAAATATACTTATGGACAAAAGTCTTGGGACAAAAGTCTTGTCCGGTATATAATATCTTTTAAACACATGAATCCAAAAATGCCAATTTTCAACACGTTTCTATATTGGCAGTACTGACACAAATTCACAAATTCCTATTTAATTGAATGCATATAAATGTCTTCTTTCCATCGATACCAAATTTATGAGCATGCTTTAAAAACAAAAAAGATATTGTAGTTTTTTTAGTCCAGACAAGACTTTTGTCCATTAGTTTATTTTTTATTACATGTACTATCCTAGATTAGGCAATTATGATATAGAAATGTTTTAGTTGGACTACTGGTCTTGGATAAAGACAAACATAAATATTTGGTACTGTGGCCTTTTTCTGATCAGAAAAGAGGTCACCCTAATAAAGTTTATTTTAAGCTTGTTGCACCAAGGGGACAGATTTTTCATTTAACAAGCATTCAGCTAACTCTGAGTATTTAAAACAGATCTTCCTAAAACACTATGACTTTTTATGGCTTGCATGATTTCGAACTATTAACCCTTTCCCTCACTATATATGCCTTTATAGGGTGGACTACATATATGCCATCTGATCAGGATCTGCACTGTAAGCTTTTTGATTTACCGGTATTAGGTAATTTCTGGCCAATAGGTGACAAGTGCAGATCCAGATCAAATACCATAGACATGCCTGCTGATCTTGATTTAAACTGGTCGTTCATGTGATAAATGCGTATATATGAAGAAAAGAGTTAATATGGACAGAAATGGTGGTAGGACAAAGCCAGATGGACTAACAACTAAAATGTAGCATTTGAAAATATTGGATACAAGGGACACTACTCTCAAAAAGACAACAAGAAATCCAGTGTCACATCACTGAAAACATATGTAACAAATAATAAACCAAAATGTGAAACAAATGCGAGACATAAATTTATCATTGCATAAATGTTCTTTAGAGTATAATACAAAACGGGGTATGAACATAAAATCCACCTATCTTAATCTCTGTGTTGATAATGAACATATATCTAAATGACACTTGGGAATGGTCCGAACAGATCTGATACCTACCCAAGATCGTAAAACTAAAACTGGAGACCAGTAACAAATCTGAAGCATGTGATCTAGTCATCATTTCAGCTAATCAGATAATTGATATTTGAGACTAGTCTCCAATCTTAGATTTATGTTCTTAGGCCCAGTTTGCAACAGTTTCACCCTTTACTCCATATATATGTATTTTATCACATGTGCCACTAGTTTAGATCCAGATCAGCCAGCACATCTGTGCAATCTGATAAGGATCTGAACTGTTCGCTTTTTGTCATAAATAACCCAAATGGATCTAAATGTGAATAGTACAGACCCTGATTAGAAAGCATGTATATGCCAGGATCTGAACTGTTGGCCCAGACCAAAAAAGCATACATATGGAGGAAAGGGTGAACCTTTTTCTCCAAGGGATATGACCGTCTGTGCCATCTGATCAGGATCTGCACTGTTTGCTTTTTGATTCATAAAGTTATTTCTAACTAAGAAGTGAACAGTGTAGATCCTGATCAGATGGCAAGCCTGTTCCTGTTTATCTGGATCTACACTGTGTGAAAACATTATAATCTGTACATACATGGAGTAAAGGTTTACACATAATGCAGGGACGTGTAACACTAACAACATTAAATTAAGTTCATGTACATTCAAAGCAGTTTCACTTAAATAACTGATTACTAATTCTTTATTCCTTTAACAAATATTTTTAATATTTCATTTCTTAGAGAAACAATTAAGCAAAAAACACCCTTCAGTTTCACTAAGATATTAATACATCTGCATCACTGTATAAACATGTTATTATGTATTGATGCTTAATGAACTATCATTATAAATTTGAAATATGCTTTTTTTATAATTCAATATATAAACAAAACCAGCAGCAGAAAAATGTCTTAATTTCGTGTGTGAAATCATTAACATGCTTACATGATTGTCTTAAATAATTTGAGAACAGATTATAGTCAAGACTTTTTTGTAAATTGGCTTAACATTATTTTGCATGTGATATAAGAGAGAAATGAAAAAACATTCTTCTAAAAAAAGCAAAAATAAATATCACTTAAGTTGTTAAATAGAACAACTATAGCAGGCATTTTTCAGAGCCATTTTTAAACACAAACTGTAATCATAACAAAACAGTCAAAAGAATAGATTTGTCAGACTTAGAAATAATTGTCTTAAAACTGTAAGAATGATCTGATAAAAAAACTATACAAATTCAGTGTTAACATTTGTATTTATTTGCATGATTTGCATAACTGTAAGAAAAGTAACTGCTGCAAGATGTTAGCCAAACTCTAACTCAGTGGCCTCCCTTAGACACTCATGACATAAGGGGAACTAACTGCTGCAAGGTAGTTTCCAAAGTCCAACTCGGTTTTCTCCCTTAGACACAACATAAAATTAAATATTTGATCAAGAAAATAATTTGAAGCAATGCAGCTATGAATATATTTTTGTTGAAAAATATTTCAAAAAATGATAAGCAATCACTAGAATGAAAACAAAAACAGCAAAATATACTTTACATCTTCGCCTGTTTTTTTGAAGACAGTTTAACTAGAGTATCAACATCGGGTTGGGACCTGGTCGTTGTGTTCACTGAACTTATCCAAGTGCTTCAGTGCATTTGTTTTTTAATAATTTATCATAATTAGGATGCTTTAGATCATTAGTGGGACAGGGAGAGGGTGTTTGGGAAGTATATTCTTCCACTATAACCACTACAGCAAAATATACATAGAAACACAAGGAACACAGGAAGAACCTAAACATTTTTTGGCAATTTAACTTAAGCACCATTAAAAGAAAGGAAATGGTCTAAGTAAATAATTCAATACAATATAAAACATTCTAAATAAGATTGAAAATTTCGCACTAACAATTTACAACATCATTTTATCATCAAACCCTGTGGGTGCTGGAACCAGATATAAAATTTGCATTTGTTACCAGAATCCAAAAACATAAAATTAGGACAGGAGATCAGTCTTAAATCTCAAGCATTTGATTGCTTTAAATTGAAACCTGTGTATATGATCATACAACTGAAACTGGTCTCCAATCTCAAGCATCGGTATGGCTGAATTGGAGACTAGGTGGAGGAATTTAATGACGAAGGCATTGATCCGATAAATGAATCTGAAAACTAATCTGAATGTACACTGCAAGTTAAATGGCTATAAGATTGTTCCAAGTACTAGAAAGGTCAATAGTTTTTATGTGCAGACTGGGCATTACACCACAAAACTGAAATTTAAATCCAGTCTCTTTACTCTTTCTTGTGATTGGTCAGTTCCAAAACCAGACAAAATTTCAACCAATCAGCTGCAGGAGACTCAAGATTGATAACCATTCCCAGATTCTGGTCCCTGATCTTTGTTTACAGTTCCAATTCGATTGAATAATGGTGTGATTATAAAGTAACATAAGGATCTGAATTAACCCTTTACTCCGTGGGATATGACTGTTATCCCATGGACAAATATTGCCATCTGATTAGGATCTGCACTGTTGGCTTTAAATTCTTTAGGTTATATCTGATCAAGATCAAGTGTAGATCCAGATCTGACAGCATGGATGTGCTGGCTTATCTGGATCTACACTGATTGCACATGCAATAAAATGCATATAAATTATATGGAGTAAAGGATAAATATTATATGATGTGCACCAGATTGAATGATGTCTAGATAATGAGATTGGTATAAAATAATTAGCTTAAAACAAGGTATATAAAACCAACAGTAGTACATTTTGTATTTATATTGTAAGTGGCTAGCTAGTGAAGTGAAATTCCGAGGGCCAGATCATAAAGTGTGTTTCCTTGCGTAACAAAGACATATATCCATTAAACCATTTTGTTTTTCTTATTATTAAATTTTAATTTTGCATTTATTTGTATAAACCTAATTGACAATAAATTAATTTCTCATTCAATGTAGGCCAAATACATCATTTTACACCATATATATGCCCTTTTTCACATTTGCGACCAGTGTAGATCCAGATAAGCCAGCATATCCATTCCCTGTGATCAGGATCTGCACTGATCCCTATTTGGTCAGAAATCATTTAGTAAATCAAAAAGCCAACAGTGCAGATCATTCTCAGATGTTTGTGCCAGCTGATCTGGATCTACATTTTACTTATGCTATAAAAGGTGTACATATAAACTAAAGTGTTAAGGACTTTTCCACTGACAATGTAGAAAATAATAGCTGATATGCATGAAAAAATGCATCCTGTAGTGCATTTACAAATTCCCCCCTAAACAAGTTCTATATAAGTATAACTTGTCAAGAAAAAAAGCAACTTTGTCATAGGACTGGTGTAATATGATCAATTTTAAAAATCGTAAGTTGAAAGGTGCTGCGAATTTATCGGTTTTTGTTGGTACTAATGTTTTAGCATTTCCATGGTAGACCAATCCATGAATTCAAAACCACCACGAAATATACAAATTGAATTTAACTGTATTTTAGAAAAAAAAACAAAAACATTAATACTAATTTAGAAAACCATGAAAATACTGTACAACCGAAATCCACAAAATTTGACACCCATTAATATAAGTTTACATTATAGTATTACAGTATTATATTGACAGAACTGTTTGAAAAGGGATTGACACAGAAACATTGCAGCAGCATGTTTTAGATCTAATAAAAAATTATACAAATAAATGTGGAGACAGATTGTTGATTTTTGGTTCTCAAAGAATTTTTTTTTTTCCCAAAGGTAACTGAATAAGATTCTAAGTCCGAATATTGAAATGAAAGGTGACATTTGACGAAAACTGTCTGGAAATTTACATACAATTTCCAATCTGTGTTATTTTGACAAATGGAACACTGTTTACAAATCTGTTATCTTTCTATTTACCATAAAGTGATATCTTGGAGGGCTGATCAATAAGTCTTTAGACATCCGTGTCAAATTCAAAGTATTTTCAATGCCAGATCAGAAAATATAATTGTAGTTAAATAATACATTGTCTTTTGAATTTGATTAACCCTTTCCTTTATAGATACACCTTTATTGCATGGGCGAACAGTTTAGATCCAGATCAGTTGGCACATCTGTGCAATCTGATCAGGATCTAAACTGTTCGCTTTTTGATTTGTTAAGTTATTTCTGACCAGAATGGGAACAGTGCAGATCCTGATCAGACAGCATGGATGTGCCGGCTGATCTGGATCTACACTGGTCACACATGCGTAAAAATGCGTATATATGGAGGAGAGGGTTAAATGATAAATTGGTGTTTTGAGAAACAGTAAGGATATTTGACTTTGCTTGCTTGTACCTCATCCTGTTCAAGCT
Source organism: Corbicula japonica (assembly GCA_038501625.1). Classification (NCBI taxonomy): domain Eukaryota; kingdom Metazoa; phylum Mollusca; class Bivalvia; order Venerida; family Cyrenidae; genus Corbicula; species Corbicula japonica. Next base: position 8,092,976 of record JAZAYU010000021.1, read on the forward strand.
GCAGGACTGGTACCAACTTTATTTCACCCTTTACTCAATATATTTGGGTTTTAACACATGTGAACAGTGTTAATCAAGATTATCTGGCACAACTGTGCCATTTGAACAGGATCTACAATGTTTGCTTCCTGGTCAGAAATAACCTAGTGAATCAAAAAAGGATGTCATTCAACATTTTGTCAAAAGATGGTGTATCTATGAACTTATTGATCAGCCCTGGTATATGATGATACAAATTTTATTGCAATATGATGAGAAGCATGTTTTTATTATGGAAGAAATTTGATAAGCAGTAGATTAGGTCATGAATATCCATGCGGTACCAACAACTGACAGCATAACAACCAAATTTTCAACATTATATCAGCAAATAATGTCAGCTACAACCTTTTACAATGCTTTGTGAAGAGCGAATTATCACAAAATGAGTAACAATTTGCACTCATCATGGGAAAACGTGTCAACAGTCATATTTTTTGGACAATTTAGTTGTGAGTATATTTAAAAAGAACTTAAAATTTATAAATATTTTCTAATGATCAAAAGTGATTTTGTTATAAATTTCAACAATTTAAACTCATTTCACCATAAAATGCAGAGTCAGCAATGTCGTCTGCTAAATTTTATGACATCATTCCTAAGACTGACATCGAATGTCTGATGACACCTTTTCCCGTGACGTGCCCCACATGGAGAAACAATCTGGTTCAGACAAATACACAACTTTATTCTCCCCCTTAACTCCACAGATAAACCTTTATTGCATGTGCTAACAGTGTAGATCCAGATCAGCTGGCACATCCATGCCATGTGATCAGGATCTGCACTGTTCACTTTTTTGGTCAGATATAACGTTATAAATAAAAAAGCACAAACAGTGTGGATTCTGAACAGATGGCTCAGATGTGCCAGCTGATCTGGATCTACACTGTTTGCCCACGCATAAAAGGTATATCTATGGAGTGAAGGGTTAAGACATAAACACAAGTCTATCCCATACAACAAAACCACTGGCTTCATAATATCACTGGCATAGAACACACAATTTTTGATTATAACTAGTCATGTACCTAATAAAATAATATGGCCATAACAAAAACAATGTAAACTTTGGTACAGTTGTACCCATGTGTTATATAATATAATAATTTAGTTATAATAGACATTGACCCTGGCCATAAATAGCAACTTGCTAATTGTAATGTAATATGTGTGTCATATACACTCATTCAATCCAAACTCTGTCATACCCACACCTCAGGGGTTTCACTAGCCGCTGAGCCTCAAGGGTCATTTTGAATAGGTTTTGCCAATAAATAGTCACAATTACCATTCAGCTAAAATCATATGGGTCAAAATGAGACTTTTTGTTATTTCAGGAGTGAAATGGTCACAAAAGGGGATTCATTTGGGGCAGTCTTAGGGTATTACATGATAATTTCCAACTTTCTAGCCTTAATTCCAATTAATATGAAAAATTTGGGGTTTCAAGCATCCCCAATGAACCCCGTCTGGTTCTACAGATGTTCTGAAAGGACAATTAAGTCTCCAAAACTTGAAGAGAATTACAAGGGCAGATAATCCCAAACTCCAGATCAATCAACTTTGATATTGATAAAACCTGTTTAGGTTTGAAACTACCAGTAGTCATAAATAATAATAAATTATATGTTTGAATTTCCCTGATAATTGTGTATCTGGAGTACCATACTTTTTGTTTATATCACATATCAGTATAACTGTCTGAAACAGTGTCTGGTTAACTTTCCGGATTATAGTAATTCTTAAGGTCTGAAACAGTTATCATTCCTTAATGACATGAATTAATTCTGTCTAGATGAATCTTTACCCACAACAACACAGCTAAAGATTATAAAACTGAGATTGGAAACCAGTCTCAAATCTCTAGCATCTGATTGTCTGAAATGCGACCAGTTGCCACTTCAGCCAATCAGATGCTTGAGATTTGAAACTGGTTTCCATTCTTTGTTTTATAACCTTGGGACCTGATAATAAAGTGACACATATATTACCTGCTAAGAAAGATTGGATATTTCCATAGAAAGATAAATACCTGGGCCCAAGATCATAAAACTAAAGCAGGAGACCAGTCTCAAATCTAAAGCATCTGATTGGCTGAAATGGCAACTTGTCACCATTTCAGCCAATAAGATGATTGAGATTTTAGACTGGCCTCCAATCTTGGTTTAATAATCTTGGGCCCTTACAAGCATTCTTAGAAAACCCACAAATAAAAGCTTCCAAATGATACTTGCTTTCAGGGTCCAATGGAAAATTTCCAGAAAAGGGTGTGGGCCCTTTCAAACAGACTAGGATAGTTATATGATAATTTCCAACTTTCTGAACAAAATCTCCATGAAAATTAAAAGGGGGTTCAAGCAACCCCACTGAACCTCCCCCTTCTAGATCTGCCCCTGGTTGCTCTAATGTGGATTGAATGTATTCCTATTGTTAATGTAGTTTTTATCCAACTCATACATCGTTCAACAAACACTTTGCACATCTGCTCATGAGACAATACATCGGCCACAATAAGTATACAACCTGTCAGTAAGCACAGTTAACCCTTTCCTTGATATTTACACATTTTTACGCATGTGCGACCAGTGTAGATCCAGATCAGCCGGCACATCCGTGCCATCTGATCTGGATCTGCACTGGTCGCATTTTGGTCAGAAATAACCTAATGAAATCAAAAAGCGAACAGTTTAGATCCTGTTCAGACGGCTGATCTGGATCTAAACTGTTCGCCCTAGCAATAAAGGTGTATCTATACAGGAAAGGGTTAAGGCAAACCCTTTCCTCCATATGTGACTTTTATTGCATGGGAGAACATTGCATATTCAGATCAGTTGGCACACATGTGCCATGTGATCAGGATCTGCACTGTTCCCTGTTTTGGTCAGAAATGAACTTATAAATAAAGAAGCAATTAGATCCTGTTAAGACAGCACAGATGTGCCGGATCTGAACTGTTCGGTCATGCAATAAAGGTGTTTCTATGGAATAGAGGGTTCATTAAAACCAAAAAACAAAAATCCTGAAATTTCACTTGAATATAGAATAAATGGCAGTGGAACTATGTCAGAATATTTTCAAAATCTCTTTGAACCCATTGGTCATTCACATTTTGAATACAACCTATCAAATCCATTGTTACATTTCATTTCACCTGTCTTCTTTTGTACCAGTAGTTACACATTCATTCATTGGACACATTCTCTTGAAAAATATTAAAAATGTGTTTCCAATAATTCCAATTGGTCCAATCACATTTCACCAGTAAATTTAGTACTCCTTTGAAATATAACAGTCCAGCTGATTGGATGCATAACCTTCCTATGAAATGCAACAGTTCAGCTTATTGGATGCATAATCTTCCTATGAAATGCAACAGTTCAGCTGATTGGATGCATAACCTTTCTATGAAATGCAACAGTCCAGCTTATTGGATGCATAACCTATCATCAGGAATCAAAGGTCATACTTTGATGTCTCCATTCATTTTGCTTGTGAGTCCATTCTGTTTTGATTTTTCATTGCTTCCATTCTTCTCTTTCTCCTCTTCTATCGCTTTCTGCATCTGAGTATAATAGTCCAATGCATTTCTAACTGGCTCAATAATGTCTTTCTGAAACCAGAATGAAATTTTCTTTGTTAAACTTTTATTCCATATATAATTCTAAACATACGACTTGATTGCATTGTCGAACAAAGCAGATCCAGATCAGCTGGCAAATCTGCTCCCTCTGATCTACACTGTTTCACTTTTAGATTCTAAGGATAATTCAGATGGCAAAGATGTGCTGGCTGATCTGGATCTACACTGGTCACCCATGCAATAAAAGATAAAAGCTCTATCCAGTAAGGGTTAAGAGAAGTAATACAATATACATGTATATTATTCCTTCCGAAGTTTGTTTCTGACTTCTGAAACTTTACTGATATACAGACAATAACTAGAATATTTACAGTTAGAAACCATAACAATCAAACCTCTATGACGGGAAGTAAAGTCCCTAGGGCCTCGAACAGTGGCAGCAGTACGTATTTGATGAAACCGATCTGTGAAGAGGATTTGGTCACCTTCTCACGATCCATAAAAGGGGCCACCGGGAGCCCTTCCAGTTTCTCTATGTCACTCTGAAATGTTTATACACAACAATAAGTATAAGGTTAGAACAAATAAATAAGATCATTAAACAGCCATTTTATGCTGAATATGAATTTAATTTAATATATTACAAGTCATAGAAAACAATATTCTCTGTAAATCTATTTAATATAAAACAATTTTAACAAAATCAACACAGAACATTAAATGTTACCAAAAACAATTGCAATTTCTGTTTTGTAGTATTATTTATACAGTATGCATTAATCATAAAAATAATAACTACTGATTTAAAACAGAGAAGCCATCCTTTATAATTAATTATTCACCAAGTAATCAGTTAAGTAAATACATTGATAAATGGCCTGGCAACAAAATAATGTCATGGACAAAAAACAAATCAAATTTAATGAAAGTCAGATGTGCCAATCCAATATTATGGCAAAAAGAAAACCAAATTTATTTTGATAAGTCAGTCTAGAGACAGAGATCAGTTTTAACCAATCAGCTGTCATAAGATAAGAGGCTGGTTCCCAGTCTCAGTTTTATCATTCTTGGTTCTATCTTTTGCCTGGTTCCTGATCTAATCCAAAAATGTTTCAAAATATACATCTAAATTATTGTTATTAAACAAAGTAAAGCAATTAAGAACATATAACACTGCAATGTTTTAAGAAAGCAGTCAAAGCACAGATCAAATTAACAAATAAGAACTTAACAAAGAACTGGCATCAGGCATGCAGCTATAAGCTAGCTCCCGAGTTTGTAGAACTATTAAAAATCTGTAAATACTCTATGACTGGCCAAGTCAATAAGCTTTTGGTTTGGAAAAATATTATAACTCAACATTACAAATTTCTGCTTCATATAACTTTATTACCAGTGCACAAACCCTCCATAGAATAATTTATAACATATTTGTGCAATGTGTGAGGACACAGACCACTCTGGCTGCATATCTATGCAGCCTAATCAGTCGCAACAGTCCCCTTAAACTCAAGTCTATACATTTCTGCAAAACACACCTACAGAATTTCCCATTTTCAAAGAACAGGAAGTCAAATTAGACAGATATTTAGCATATAAAGGGTAAAACCACCTTAATTATTACTGATGTTAACAAAACCATTAATGAAATATCAAAATTTCAAAGAAAGTTTATATAAAAGACAATTTGGTAGGTTTATCATTATGGTTAAAGGAACACTTCACACCCCACCTATAGCTTACTGCTTCTAGCTACAACCCTCACAATAAATTGTAAAATATACCAAACATACCTTGCTGGAACAAATGAGCAAAGTCTTAAGTTAATATAATTCATGAAGACCTAGAAAGTTTCAGCTTATAGTTAACCCTTTACTCCATGTAATAGGTCTGTTTTCTATCAGCTAACAGTGCAGATCCATATCAGCTGGCAAATCTGTGTTGTCAGATCAGGATCTACACTGTTAGCGTCTTGATTCTTGAGGTTATATTTGACCGAGAAGTTATCAGTGTAGATCCTGATCAGATGGCTGATCTGGCTCGGAAATATTCGAACATACTATAAAACATGTATAATACGGAGTAAAGGGTTAATACAAATACTGAATGCTAAGTAAGAAAGTTCAGACTTAGTTGATATAAAAACTTTAAATTTCAAAGAAAAGTTTAGACTCAGTTAATAAAAGTAACTTTTAAAATCCCAGAGAAGTTTAGACTTAGTTAATACAAATACATACACATTCACAAGGAAGTTAAGACTTACTTAGTACACAATTTAATACATAGAAATTCCCCGATAAGTTTTGACTTAGATAATACAAATGCTTACAATTTCACAGAGAAGTTTAGACTTAAATAATACAAATAACCTACAAATTCCCAGAGAAGTTTAGACTTTGATAATACAAATAACCTACAAATTCCCAGAGAACTTTAGACTTAGATAATACAAATAACCTACAAATTCCCAGTGAAGTTTAGACTTAGATAATACAAATAACCCACAAATTCCCAGAGAAGTTTAGACTTAGATAATACAAATAAACCACAAATTCCCAGAGATGTTTAGACTTAGATAATACAAATAAGCCACAAATTCCCAGAGAAGTTAAGACTCAGATAACACAAACAACCTACAAATTTCCAGAGAATTTTAGACTTAGATAACACAAATAACCCACAAATTCCCAGAGAAGTTTAGACGTTGATAACACAAATAACCCGCAAATTCCCAGAGAAGTTTAGACTTAGATAACACAAATAACCCACAAAATCCCAGAGAAGTTTAGACTTAGATAACACAAATAACCCACAAATTGCCAGAGAAGTTTAGACTTAGATAACACAAATAACCTACAAATTCCCAGAGAAGTTTAGACTTAGATAATACAAATAACCCACAAATTCCCAGAGAAGTTTAGACTAAGATACAAATAACCTACAAATTCCCAGAGAAGTTTAGACTTAGATAATACAAATAACCTACAAATTCTCAGAGATGAAAAAAAGATCTCAAGAGTATTCAGTCTTTGGTAATACAAATAACTTCAAAAATAAATATGATAGAAATTATTGTAACTCTCTAGCTTAAAAGAAAGACTGGAAAAATTAAGTCTTAGTTTACCCTTCCCTTCATAAATATGCATTTTTACACATGTGTGACCAGTGTAGATCCAGATCAGCTGGCACATCAGTGTCGTCTGATCAGGATCCACACTGGTCGCATTTTGGTGAGAAATAACCTAATGAATCATAAAGCAAACAGTGCAGATCCTGATCAGATGGCATGGACGTGCAGTTTGATCTGGATCTACACTGTTCGCCCACAGAATAAAGGTGTGTCTATGGAGGGTTAATAAAACTACTGAAAAATTTCAAAAGAAGATGACATTTATAAAATGTGCATCATATTATTATCAATTTAGACTTTATGAGTTATTCAGCTATAGTTTTTTTTTTCAAAATTTAAAGTCCTTAAGAAAAGGTTTAAACTCAATTTTGGTTAAAAGTTAAAAAACCAACTAAAGAATTCCAAGCAATCATTTTTATTCATCATCTCATGGTTTTTCTTTGTATTGTTTTATTAATACAAACTATTCCAAAAACCAAAATAATTCCAAGAAATCGTTTTTATTCATCTTTTGTAATATGGTTTTATTTTGTATTTTTTATTAAATACAGTTTTCTTATTTCATTTAACCATAATTATCAAGCTTTTCTGCAAGAAATAGATTTATTAGTATTTTTGAAACCAGGATGACTTAATTATACTACCATCCACACAAATGGGACCAAACCCTATTAAAAAAAAACACTGACAAGTCAATACCTCAATCTATCAATATTGTGCAAAAACCTGGAATTAATCACCAAGCCTAAAATCCTTTTTGCACAAAATGACTCAGTTCAAATGTTTTTACAGAACATTGTATTTTAACCCTTTTCTCATTAGACACACCTTTATTGCGTGGGCGAACAGTTAAGATCCAGATCAGCCAGCACATCTGTGCCATCTGATCAGGATCTAAACTGTTCGCTGTTTGATTCAATAGGTTATTTCTGACCTCAATATAACAAGTGCAGATCCTGATCATACGGCACGGATGTGCCGGCTGATCTTGATCTACACTGGTCGCACATGCGTAAAAATGCGTATATATGGAGGAAAGGGTTAACCCAGTACCAATAACATGCAACAAACTTCTTTCTGTGCCCAAGATCATAAAACTAAATCTGGAGACCAGTCTCAGTTTTATTATCTTGGACCCTGGAAATAATCAACAAGCCTGCTCAACAAAAAATACTTCAAAATGTGATCAAGTTCAATGAAGCAGATTCTATGATGTTTTTATAGTACATTGTATTTTAACCCTAGTACCAACGACATGCAATCAACTTCTTTCTGAACATTCTATAAAAGCAAAATAATGAAAGCAGGATGAAAGTAGAAGCTCACATGCAAAAACCAATGATCCTTTACTTATTGTATAAGCCTTTTATCACATGGGTGACTAGTTTAGATCCAGATCAGCTGGCACATCTGTGGCATATGATCTCTGCAGCTACAATGGTTGCCACTTGGTCAGAAATAACCTCATGAATCTTAACCCTTTATTCCACAAATACTCATTTTTGCGCATGTTTGACAAGTGTAGATCCAGATCAGCTGGCTCATCAACGCCGTCTGATCACAATCTGCACTGATCACATTTTGGTCCGAAATAACCTAAAGAATCAAAAAGTGAACAGTTTAGATCCTGATCAGATGGCACAGATGTGCCGGCTGATCTGGATCTAAACTGTTCGCCCACGAGATAAAAGCCTTATATATTATGTAGTAAAGTGTTAAGTGTTGAAAGAACAAATTGTAGAGGAGATTTAAGGAGATGTAAACTGTTTTCTTTCTCTTATCTTTAAATAGGTTTTGTAATAAGATCTCTGGAGATTAAAAAGCAATAAAGAATAAAATGACATATCTTGTCATTTTCTAGGAATAACACAAACCAAATATATAAAACAAGTATCATTGTAAGCAGTTATAGTAAATTAATATTTAACCCTGTACTCCATTGATACAACTATTATGGTATGGGTGAACAGTGTAGATCCACATCAGCAGGCATATCTGCACTATCATTCAGGATCTACACTGTTCACTTTTGGATTTATTAGGAAATTTCTGACCAAGAAGCGAACAGTGTAGATCCAATACAGCTGGCACTATCTGCCAGCTGATCTAGATCTACACTGATGCATATATGATGAAATATATATTTATGGAGTACAGTGTTAATTTATTACTAATTAGATGACAGTCAAGAGTTATGAATCTTCAAAGTTATAAATAGTTAAGGTTGACCTTGAAATTCTGTATTTCACCTTGACCAAGATGTAACAAAAAATCTAAAGGATTATCCCCCTTTAACCCTTTCCTGTACAGAGACACCTTTATTGCTAGGGCGAACAGTTTAGATCCAGATCAGCCGGCACATCTGTGCCGTCTGATCAGGATTTAAACTGTTCGCTTTTTTATTCATTAGGTTATTTCTGACCAAAATGCGACCAGTGCAGATCCTGATCAGACGGCACGGATGTGCCGGCTGATCTGGATCTACACTGGTCGCACATGTGTAAAAATGCGTATCTATACAGGAAAGGGTTAACAGAGTGGAAATATTAACATTATGTCTATTTCCATGATTTAATATCCCTTTCACTGTAAAGATTTTTTTTTATCTTTCTTAATGCTACAAAACCACCAAATAACTAAAATGATATGTTATTTATGTGAAAAGATTTGTCTAAACAAATATTTATCTTAAATTTTATGTTAGATTCAGTAAACATGAAAACCTCTAAGGAGTAATATTTCTATCAGATTCCCATTTATTTAATATCCAATTGAATCCTTGGTAATAAAGGGTCAACATTTTTCAGGAATATTTACTCTATATTTACACCTTTATCACATTGGTGGACAGTGTTGATCCAGATCAGCCAGTGCATCCATGCTATCTGATCAGGATCTACAATGTGATTTTCATTCATTAGGTTATTTCCGACAGTGAATAGTATAGATCCTGAATGGACAGCACATATGTGATGGCTGATCTGGATCTAAACTTGTCACACATACCATAAAACCCTTTAAATTATATACAGTAAAGTGTTAACTTTTTTTTTCAGGAAAAGTTCTGTGAAATGTTAATTTGAAATATGTTATTTGTATATTTACTGGTTATTAACTGTCAAGGACTATTAAAGGAGCATGTAAACAAAACTGTTGTAAAGGACTATTAAAGTGGAATGTAAACAAGACTGTTGTCAAGGACTATTAAAGGAGCATGTCATCAAGACTGTTATCAAGGACTATTAAAGGAGCATGTCAACAAGACTGTTCCCAAGGACTATTAAAGGAACATGTAAATAAGACTGTTGTCAAGGACTATTAAAGCAACATGTAAACAAGACTGTTGTCAAGGACTATTAAAGCAACACGTAAACACAACTGTTGCCAAGGACTATTAAAGGAACATGTAAACAAGACTGTTTTCAAGGACTATTAAAGAAGCATGTCAACAAAATATGTTATTTGTATATTTACTGGTTATTAACTGTCAAGGATTATTAAAGGAGCATGTAAACAAAACTGTTGTAAAAGACTTTTAAAGGGGCATGTAAACAAGACTGTTGTCAAGGACTATTGAAGGAGCATGTCAACAAGACTGTTGTCAAGGACTATTAAAGGAGCATGTCAACAAGACTGTTGTCGAGGACTATTAAAGGAACATGTAAACAAGACTGTTGTCAAGGACTATTAAAGCAACATGTAAACACGACTGTTGTCAAGGATTATTAAAGGAACATGTAAACAAGACTGTTTTCAAGGACTA